>CM023201.3:9268463-9331922 GCA_004115045.4 Sinella curviseta | reverse complement strand
GCAAAGTATCTCGTTAGCAATATTTGGCTCCAATGGCACGATGAACATTTGTCCAAACAGTATTCAAGTGCGCTTTATCAACCCTATTACTATTACTATATCTATCTATTACTCAACAGCATCCTACCTTCGAGCAGACTACTCTAAATATAAGGAGTGGACACTTCGGTTCCCAAATGTGTCCTAAATAATTCCTGGCTAGCCAAGAAATGTTTCAGGTACTTCTATGAGCTAAAATGTGTCGTTGCTTTGCTGTCAGCGATGGTGTAAGAAGGTTCCGACAGTTCCGAGTATCCTGCTTCCGTCTCTCTGCTATAAATTCTTTCAGCATTCGCACATCGAATGCATATGATGAGTCGGATCCATTACAATAAATCATTATTAATAATAGTACAGTAAATAATGCATATGATATAGTTTGTAAAAAATACATTGCCTTTGGTCTGTTCAAAGTCATATTTGGAATTTAAATCATATTTGCATTCGTCCAGATTATTGTTTTCTTTTTGCGGTTTAGTAACGATATATTAGATTATGTAGGGCAACAGCATTTAAAACTATAGTGGTCACAATTTGTATTCCAACCACGATATATTATTTACATTCATTGTGATGTCGTTCTAAATAGAATTGAGTTCACAAAAGTTTAGCTGTCAAGAGCAGTAGTAACTAATTACACAGAGACCGTACCGGATTTATGATTAAATAAACACACCTTGAAACTTGGGTAAATAAGTTTTTCGTGCATGCATCATTGAATTGACTAAAATCACAGACTACATGAAACTAGATAATATTTCAGCAAACACTTTTCGAATATTTCCTTTTCGTTTAACCTTGATTTTAAGTAAAAACATGATGCGTTACTATTGGGAAGCTTCTGATTACAAAAATAATTTTTACATTAAACAGGGGCGGTGTTAAGTAATGGGCCTGTTATTGATGTCATTTCCGGTTCTCATCCAACTTTATCCCACGCGGTTTATCGCTAAATGTAGTTCTGTATATGAACATTTTTGATCACCTCCGATTTGCCCATGCATACAAGCAATGAATTGAACATAAATTGAGGTGTCATATTAAACCTCCGCACCGCAACTGAACGCATTGGGTCTTATTACGACGAAACGTAAGGATTTCGTTGTATCCCTATCGGTCACAATTCACCATAAGTCCATTTTATGCTGAACGTCTAACATTATATTCATCGACGACGCGTACAATTTGTGTGATGCAACGATTACTTAGCAAACTGCATTCGAAAATAAGTACTTTGTTTATAGTGATCCAAAGAATTAGTTTTGTGCCGTTTTGACTTGATACAGCGTTTGTAAGCAATAATTTGTAAGGGAAAACAGATACCAAATGCTTATATTAATATCTACTTCTTAATACCGCTCTGCTGTCTCCATTAATATTGAACTAACGAATCACGACGTCAGTATCAGAATTAGTACAAGTTGGTTCATTTAAACAAATCCAAGGTTCAATACCAGCTTTTCGGAGTATGTTGACGCTGAAACGAAGGAAGTATTCCAAGCCGAGTGTTCTTGAAATTATTAATTTTATTTCAATTTATATTCATACCTGATTTAGCTATTTGCTCGATTGTTTCAAGGCACATATTCTTCATCGCTCGTATTACCATAAATCTTTAAATACAACTGTCGAAACTGAGTAGCCTTTAAATAAACAAGCAAATTGAAATAATAATTCTCGTCAAGGAAGACTTAAAAACAGCACCATGTTTTACTTCACCACGATTGAAATATTTATTTTCTTCATTGCTTTGGTAATGATAATGACAAAGGACGAAAATCAATGAACTCGAAGAAATGTGCACTCTTTAGTCAGCGCAGAAGAACAGTTGCACTCAATTCCGAATGTTTCTTGGCACCATCTGTAAAGTTTTGCAGTATGGCTATGTTGAGAGGAATTGTTGAAAGAAAACAATTTCAAATATGTTGCGGTTCATAATATACTATTTTAAAATATATTAATATATTGGCGTGTTGGATATTGTATACATTTACATTATTAGGCATATCTTCGCATGGAGTACGTAAAACACGCAATCAACAACATATTTCAATATGGATGAACAGTAGGCCAGAATTGATAACATTTATGCAAACGTCAAAGAAACAACATGTTACACTGCATGGTAATATTTCGATACATTTACTTGCGCTTACATCCACGTAACTGGTCATTGGAACGGTTCATTGATCCTCCAAATGCACCTAACCAAGTGTCTACAAAATTTATAAAGAATATCCCGCTAAAATGGTTTCGGTATCGCATTTAATTTCCTCGCTTTCCGTATTGTATCAAATCAAATACAGGATTATGGTTTTCGTCGCTACCATCGACGACAGTTAACAGAAATTTAAGGAAACGGTTCTAGTTCGGAAAGTCACCATTGTTGTAAACATGGGGGTGGACTTGATTTTGTTAGAGGCAAACATTACCATTTCTGGTGAAAGAGTTGTTTGTAACGAAGAATTTTGCACACACTCTGGATAGATAGATAGATTACAACCCATGTGCAGCAATTGACGAGCAAGTATATATAATGCATTGTCATTCAGTCCGAAATCGTGTACTGCAATATATTCACCACTTCGTTTGAAAAAAATGATGCGAGTCAGAACCGTAGGGACATTTACATTCCAAAACTAAATTAAACTAACTAGCTTTTCGAATTACACTTTCGTTGTGTGATTGTTTCCAAAAGTTGTGAAGGCATGTGACAGCATGTACACTATAAAATCTGTGGAGTCTGTACAAGTTGAACGGCAGTAATCTGAAAATATCAGTTAGACGTTCGATGTACTCCTATAGATCGGTTGTCCAAAAATAATTGCTGATTATTTATTTACTGATGGTCTCCATTGATGTAGAAAACTAAATCTCAGACTATTGTATGATTACCAAGATATCCGCCAGTTTATACTGTGAACAATTAATTTAATTATTTTTGCAGAAAACCGGGCTTCACGAATCCTAGGAGATCCATGTCCCATCTTTATTTTTATTATGTAATTGCAGCAATATTACTACGCGTAACGCGACTTAACTTAATCTTATTCAAACCGTAAATTACAATTAAAATTACATTTCAGATATGTATAACTTATCATTAAACGCATTAGTTTGGGGAATAAAAGCCTTTCGAAGTCCATGAAGAAAATAGATTTGCAGGTATCTTCCACTTTGTTTAGGGATCTATAATTATTGCGTTTACTAAGATTATTACCAAATCATATTTATTTTATTCAAATGTTGTACAAAGCAGCAGATATAAACGTACTTTGTTACCTTACATACATTCTTTTACACTAATTTAGCATTTAAGTACTCCTTTCATAGTGATTGCTCCTAGAGGTCACGCATTGTCATCGTAAACGTATGGCTACTGTCAACAGCGAATTTTTAGCCAACAATCTTTTGCCGCAATGACTAATAACTAATCCACCATCATTCCCGCTTCTTCTGTTTCGACTATAATTAAGATACACGATTGCTGAACAGCTTCCAATTCTTCATAAATACCTGAACCAATGACAACGACTGCAGCACCATACTCATCTGTGTGAATCGTAATAACTGCTCATGGCTTCCTATAAATGGTAGTCGGTAAAGCTAGGCAGATACTGGTTAGTAAATAAAGTTTCGATACCATTCAACAAGTTAACACCCAGCAGCCTGTTCGCTTTATAGGGATGGATTCCGGGATAAAATTCGTGGAATGCATTAT
This sequence comes from Sinella curviseta, assembly GCA_004115045.4. Lineage (NCBI taxonomy): Eukaryota > Metazoa > Arthropoda > Collembola > Entomobryomorpha > Entomobryidae > Sinella > Sinella curviseta. The sequence goes on along the minus strand of CM023201.3, from coordinate 9,328,162 downwards.
CATTGTTAAATTAGGGACACCTTAAAAGTTTTTGACAGCATGCATTCAAGAAGATTAACCCAAAAACAACATTTACTGCCATGCACCAACCTGCACTCACAATTAAGTCGTCATGTTCGCAGTTTTTCACAAATGGCGTTCGATGCGTGAATTCGAATACTTTACATATCTCAACAGCACGTATAAGAATTCAAGGATTTCAACCAAGAAACAAATTGTCGTTTATTGATTACGTTGCATATGAATGATGTAGAAAATATTTCCTTGGTAAATCAATGTTATGAAAGTCGCTTGTCATGCAGGCTTCTGAAGATATGTAAACAACAATAGACTTTCTAAACTGGATAAGATCAGTGGAAAGCCGTTTTCCAGTCATTTTGTAAATTGAAATACCTTAAATGTTTTAATTTTACTATAAGCTTCAGTTAATCCTATATTGGCCATTATACCAACAGGAAGCTTATCCATTGAATGCTAAATACGATGGCATCAGAATATTGCAGAGCCATGGTGAAAAGCAATTGAATGTTAGTGAAATATCGCTGCGGCCGTAATATGTTTCGTTAATTTGATCATAAAATTTTTCTATTTAATTGAGCTTAAGCATTGGAGCATCAGGACACTAGGGTACGTCATTAGACAGGATGTCAATATCCCATTCGTCTACACGACTCAATACGAAAAGCTACAAAGGTTGCAAATCTAACCGACCTACCTAGCCCGTAGCCAATGCAACTGTCTGGCCGAAATGGTGGGCAAAGTCATGAATAAACTTGTATTGTAACTGCTGTTTTTAAAATACGAAAAAGTAGAGATGTCATCTGATGAATTGTAGTGCATTAAAATTAAAGCTTAAGGATTCACCCATGCATTTTGTTTGGTGTATCATAATTACATTGTATGAATGTGATATGTTGACGCTGACTTGGATACCTTGTTTTGAATCAATATCTACCCAAAGCTGGCAGTTTGAATAGTTTTTAGAAACATTTACTTTTAATTGCATGATATTAATAAATAATGTACATCATGTACAACTTATCAACGACTTAATAATCAGATGCTAAAATATGATTAGCCTGTTTAGACTCCTTGCATGGTCCAATTTCATCAATATTATTGTGGCGGGAAGGTCGTGAAAAAAGTTTCAAAAGGGTAATATTGCGTTGTGGATATTGTTTGCACTGCTTGTAATTATTGTTTTCACGTTTAAAATTCGTAGATTACAAATATATTAATTGAATCGCTTAATTTTACCACAATTGTGTTTTGATGATGCAATGATTTTGTTACACGGATGAAATGCATCAACCTGGTCTACAAACGGAAAAAGGAAATGGTAACTTCAAGTAGACACTGTAAGAGTAAAGTTAGAAAAACAAAATTCCACCTATTTTAACAATATTGAAACCGTACAGCAAATATTACCACATGCCGTTTTAACTGCCGCAAACCAGAGGTACTGTGATCCTTGAGTCCATTACAGACCCATTATATTGATTTCTAAATTTAAACGCGATTGAGCTGTCGTTAAAATGTGAAAATGTGAACATGATATGGTGAACAATAGGATTTCAAAATAGCGTCCGGTGCATCACCTCGTGAGGGGCTATCCAGCAAATGCATGTATAGGACACTCGAATAGAATGATTAATTGTAAAAATTAGTTTTACGAATTGCAGGACGAAAGAAGCAAATATATGTTGAAAGCTGCTCCTTCATTTTCCATTATTCTGGAATAGGGGACTACTCACAAATACACTGATAAAAGCCATCTATATCAAATGGTTGTCAAACTGACACTTAGTGCAAGTATCCATGTCACGATTTTCAGAAATAATTAAATGGAAACTAAGAAAGTAGTTGTCATTGCAAGTAATGTAAAACACGTGGTTTAATAACTATTTCACATATATTAAATCTTCGAGATGCAGCGGACCTAGCTGATAAAAAGCTTCGTCCACCAACCAATTTTATATTACGTCGTTAACCTGTGAAAAATGCATTTTGTGTATGAATATCCGTAAACGTGTACAAATTAGGCAAAACTGAAAAATGTTTGCGAAATTTTCCTAAACATTAGTTCTAGTACACCGCAATATTCAATTCTCGTAAATACAAATCTGCCGATAGATACCACGAGCTATTTGTAAAGACACAGGCACTGATGAGTGGATTGTCGTAGTGTCGAGGGAACTGGAAAACTACAAACTGTTCAAGTTATTCTGAATTATTTGTTGGAAATGCCGTGTATGTTGGGTGTTTAAAAAATAGATGAGGACGAGATAGCTGCATATTTGCTCATGTCCATAAGCGTGATACCGGCTGTTGGGTTAAATCTGTTAGATTATATGCTCTTCCCATCGCTTCGTGGTTTGGAACGTATTCACAGACGCAATGAGTGAAATACGGTCAAACCAATTGATTGCTTACACAATTCAAAGATAAAAGTCAGCTTAAACATTGGAATATACCACCACAAGCATGTGAGCACGAATACTTTGGTACTTAATGTTTCAACAAGTTTCTTTATTCTTTAGCTGGTTTCCATTTCATTTACTACTTATTTATAATTTTAAGAAACCACGACAACAAACAACAAGTAAAACAATAACTTCATCCATTGAATTTCAACCTAAATGGTGTTAATATCGGGCACATCTGGGGTTACCCAATTTGGTCGTGAATATCATCCAAAATTACAAACTTCCAGATTAATTGCATTTGCATGCGTCAGAAATGAATAACAACGTGGGAAAGAAATAGCGGGTCATTTATCCAGCAGAAGTCTCGAGATGTCCCGTTCGTTTATCTCAACGATTTCAATTGAGGAAGGTATTCTCAAGACATATAATTGTATGACAATTTTTGTCTTCATGATGGAATTCAAATGTAAATAATTGCTATGCGTTCTACACTTCATATTCATTTAAATACAGACACTTATGAATGCTGATAATGATTTGTATCATAACAATATTTTATTAAGATTACTGTATCAAAGCGACGAAAAAAGTCACATAAAAGCAGTAACTATCTTAATCCGCACAGTGGAATTGACCATAAACTAATCTGTAGTAACTGTAATTCCCAACACAACCATTGTTGATCCGCATGGCAGTAAAACCATTCAGAAGATTCTGAATAACTTTTGCACAGGTATCGTCGAATCATTCGACTCGAATGTAATGCATGGTCAATTAATATAAATCAACTAGTGTAAAGCAGTATACAAATGGGCGATGTAACGAACATGTATTTCTTATTTGAGAAACTATAAAAGTTGTGTATGTGTCAGAATTAAAGAAAATACGATATCAATTCTATTTACATACTTTCCCAAGCGAACAGTTTTTCTCGTCAAGCTTAGAACGTAGATTACCATCACGAACTAATAGTAGAACCTATCCGTCTGTTGTGAAAGGAGTAATGAAATATTCCTATATGGCTGTGTAAAATGGATAAAAATAGTATTCATTTTTTAAACTATTCATTCCTTTGTTTTTATATCAGATTTGACCATTTAAATATGTAGTTCAGTTACGCAACAATGTGCAATTAAGAGAAATTCGAATGTGGCATTTTGCGATCGCAGTGGAAGCAAGAGGAATATGATATCCAATTAAAACAACATACCTATTATCGATTTGTCTTGGACAAGACTATACAACCTTTCTTCAAATTAATTCCAACAAGGACCATGTCGAAAGTAATGGACGCCGAAGTCTTCAACATTAAAAGACAGGAATTTGACTTTTAAAAGTATTGCCACCACCAGCTGTACAAACTATTTATTCACAATCGGTTTAACATGTTTCGTTCATTATTTTTTGCCTCGTTTTGTTTAGAGATTCAGGCGCGTGTTTTTTTGTCTCCCGACTTCCGGCCAACACCCTGTCCTCTTGTTTCAGTTGAGAGAATGGTGCTAATATTTAGTCAAAGAAACAATAATAGTTAATCCTCGATTTACAAATAAGAAACGAAGCAAAATCTTCAAACCCATGTTAAAAAATTACAACGTATGCTAACGCCTTGGTGTCACCCAAGAATTATGGAAACTTCCCAACGCAGTACGGAGTCATCAATTATTTTTTGCTCTGTGCAACTCTAATCATGAATTCATCTTGGCTTGGATTTTCATGTTCAAAATAGAAGCTTCATCCGTAAATTATAAATAGACTGAATAATTTTTTTTGTAACAACGCACCTGATTATCAATATTATTCTGATCGCCAGAAAAAAATCGCTACCATTTAACAAGACGAACAACAACCCGTTTGGAGAAATATATTCCGTAGCAGCAGCATTTCATTTTATGGCGTTCTGTTGTGCGTAATATTTAATGTAGCTGTACTAATCCAAAAAAGCAATATTTACATGGACGTATATCAAATGACAGACCATGTAATTCCAGCATTCAATAAGATTTTATAATTAATATTTATTCCCCAATCCATTGTGAAGAGTTATTCGGTAAGTCTTAACGAAACCAGAAATGCGATATTAGGTGCATCCGTAAATTACTGATTTGTTTGGAAAACTTATGACAAAAAACGTGTCTTCTTTGTGAGCGGAATTTGTCACTTGGAGGTTTACACGAAACGGGTTTTAAAACTTGCACAGCAGTAACGTTTTTGTAATGCCAACAAACCTCCAGTAGATATGTTATTATTCCAACTGACGCAAGACATGCCACGAGAATTAACACTGGTAGAATCTTGGGCAGATTAATCTGATCATTACTTACAACCATTTTTTTCTTTTGTACCACTATCATCCCTTATGTTGAGCGTGCGTCTTCTTGCTCTTTTCCACCATACATCCCATTGACCAGTTATTCCAGATTCCAAAAACTTGGTGAACGTTCTTATTATGTACTTTCTGTTAATTGTGTAAACTTCCAGAAACGCCATTTGCTCGCAACTTTGTAAAATCAACTGGGATTTGTCTTATAATATGCTACGTGTTGGTAAACCCTTGTCGAGAGCTCGGCAAGCCTAACGGAAATCATACATTGCTACTGTGAAGTCGAAAGCTGCGCCCTACGAAGATTGCGACCTACGGAAACTGTAATTACGAACATTGCGACTGTGAAAATTACCACCTACGAAACTTGGGAATTGCAGTTTTAATTTATTAACACGTCGGTCTTGTACCCTTCACGCCTATCTATGAGGGAGCAAATGGACGCTGGACTCTTAAGAACGGTTCAAACATTTCTCTGATAAGCCATCCAAAACAATTCACCACAACAAATGTTTGCCTATGTAATGTTAATATTTGCATCCCCGTCCGTAGATAATGTCAGTCACACTTATCTGGATTCCTTTCTATCTGTTCCAAATAACGCATATGATCCAAAGTTTCGCGGCATTATACAAAAAACATCAAGTTCATATTTTCTTATGCTTTACACATTCTTGAATCGTATAATCAGCATACTATACTCGTATATTATCACCCAACGAAAGGATATGTTTCAAAATCTGATCAATAGCAGTAGCGTATCAAGGTCCTTCCGTCCATCCAACACTAACAAAGGGGACAAATGCAATTCAAAAACCGTTGCTTTACTTCACTGGACCATTGCGTTCTCGTCCAGATTTATCACTGAAGTGGCAATGGATATTACAGTTGGAAATGACTACTCATTTCTGACCCCTTCGGATGTATTTCTCACTTTTGTTCAGACGGGAAGAAAAAGATTTTTCTTACCTGCAACTGAGGTCGTTAGTGGAACTTGGAATTAATTATCGGGATAGTGGAGGTTTTCTTGGAAATTCTTAGGCGCTTTGTATATGCAAACTTACATATACTGATCCCTGTTACAATTCCAATGACAATGTGGCTGGCAACAAAAGAGTTTATGATGCTAGTAGCACATCATGACAAGAATGCGGAAGGCGCAACCAAAGGAACCAACATGCCAGTTGAAATATATTCCGCATTTGAAAAACTGCGAGAATATTCAAACTCTGCTAACCGGATGTGGTCTACACTCTATCTTTTATGGTTGGCGCAAATGGTGTTTGACATGACCTTATATTTGAACAATCTTTTGGGATCCGGAAATCCGATTGCAATACTACACTATTTAGTTTTAATTTGTTTGCGATCAATTGCCATTATCCTCTCTGGGGATGTGTACAAATGGTATGTGTTTGTTCATTGCTATCTTGTTATACATATGGCTGCCGCTTATGACATCCCGTATGAGTTCTAATACGCTAAACGTGTTTGAGCAGACGGATGACTTTAAAGATTGGATGACAGAGGATAGAATATGGCAGCGACTTAGAGGCAGCAAGATGGAGGATGAGCTGAAGCGAATTTCTCGCAAGTTGGACAGCCGTCCAATTGGAATTGGGTTAAATGAGGTGTATCAATTTACATATGCTTTCAGCGCGCAAGTAAATAAATCGTTATCTGACACAATGCGATACTTGTAATTATAGTTATACAGGAGGGGAAATATTAATTCATTAAAGCGGTTTCTTTCAATTACAGATGTGTGTTGTGATGATCACCTTTTTCCTTATTAGCTTCGACAAATAAATGTCCCTTTGGCTGAAGTGTTACCGACAATTATGATGGCATCTGGAGTCAGTGAATCTGTAAGCAATTAAATGATGTTTAGTTTCAGCATTCAACTCGGTATTCAAGAAACTATGGATTATTATTTGATTGTGAGGTCGTAATTATGCGTAATAAAGCTGAAATTAATTTCATATGTTGCCACACAGTGTACGTAAATGATATAAAACAGGGAAAAATCTCTACATAACCTTTTATGTCTTCAACGAGCTTGGTATTATAGTACAGAGGCAGTTTCACATGCTTCGACAACGCCGGAAACCAACAACAATATTGACTTTTACCATTTTGGCTATTATGGCAATCAATATATTGATCATAAAGAGTATCTTCTCTTCAAGTTCTTATAACTTGCAAGGATTGTAATTCCACTACGAAGGAATGATGAAGTATATCTGTGAATAATTTATTTGAAATTCATATGAAATGTAGCTAAGCTGCCAACCACTTGGCACGAAATAATTATTCTCCTCTGACGATTGTTATTAGGCATATCAGCATTTATTTAGATTGGAAAGTAATGGATTTGAGACCTGTCACTGAGCATGTATTTAAATTGAATATTAAATCCAGTAGTATGCTGCTGAATATCTTAAGAACGGTGCTTGAATTGAAATCAGGCTGCATGTAACCATAAGGCACTACGGGATAGATGACAAGCAAAACAACCGTGTAACAAATGCTAGTCATAAGCTAAGGAATTACAATGCTCGTTTTTGAACTCCAAATCTCACGCAAATCAAACTTTAACACTTTCTCATGACCTTATTACCCATTAAAACGAATGGGCGGAGTACATTACACATATGACGTTGTGAACACACATGGAGAATTACTCTTCAGAAAATTGATAAATCCTCCTTCCATTGAGCCATTCATATGTTCAACGCTCCATCATTCAAGACAAATAAAAAAAGAGTAAGAATTGATTTTCTAGGGCACTGAAAACTTTCTCCACCATATTCCAATTTTCACACTATAAATCCTGTCGTCAAATTATCTTCCCGAATCGGCTTCAATCACTTAATGATTTCTGCCATCTATTAGTTGCAGCTTCCTGAAACTAGTAGAATACATACCATTTTTGGTAAATTTGATGAGATGAGAACGGTTTTGCACTCCAACTTTATTTCGTTTTATAATAAAAAGATTTTCGTTAAAGATGGAGGATGAAAACTTTGGCACCCACCTCACGAAAATAGTTTTGTTCATATTCTTACTCTGTTAATATTTTCCCGTGAATGATCTTTAAATATTTTGTATGATCATGGTGCCACTAAGTTAAAGCCAATCATTAGTAATTTCAGCATATAACCAGGTCAATGTTTTGCGCAATTGTTTTGTAGTTTGAATACGGTCTATTGACAAATTGTGCGAGTGAGAAATATTAATTTAATTTAAATTATTTTGTGGACGCTAACCAATAATAATTGATATTAATGCCAGTTGGGATAAGTTTGCTTGACACATTATTGGTGAAATGAATATGAATGCAATTTGTTATGTAAATAATTCAAAATAATATATTTTTGTGTCAGCGAAAACCCAGTAGAAAACTGGCAAAGATTAAATAGGAAATAGCCATGTAATACCCACGTTGTTTGATAAAGTATGTGGTTCAAGTGGCAAATGGGCATTTAAATCTAAGTAATTACAATCATTACAATAATCATTTTTACATTAATCGTTGTTACAATGGCGCATTTTTGAGAGAAAAAATCAGAGACACTTACAATGTTAAGGACACGAATTGTATGAATAAAATCAACGTCGTTCTGTCCGTTCCTTGAGGTAATCCGGCCAGTTACGATTGTTTCCTCTGCGGTATGAATGTTTATTTACTCAGTGCTAACTGCATAAAACACTAACGTAACAATGAACCTCATCAACATATATCCAAATGTTGTTGCAAATGAAAAATTCTATAAGCTGGTGTCTGTATCTGTTATCTGCAGTCACAAAAGTATAAGATGATAATATATTTTAGTCATTCATTTTTCGCATTCTCTATTCATCCGTTACTATAACAATTTAGCAATAATTTCAGTCATGGTTTCAATGCGCTCCATACACAATCAACTGACGGCTGCAATTCCCAACACAATTCAATTGTTTGTAGGTCAGCTATTTAAAGTTTAATGAAAAAGTAATTATTCAAAGCCACTTGAAATGCATGATAGGAAGATAGGGTAAGCAACTTTCATCTTAACTTGAACACATTGACACTAACCCGAACAAACATCTAGACACCATTGCTATTTGAAAATGCAAATAGAAGACTTGAACAGTTAGTGGCTCCATTGTCGCTCCATAATAATTGTAGTGTTCAATTTCCGATTGAAAAAAGCATTATACGGTTATTTTAATAAGAAAGAAATATTCTACCATTACATGGCTTATCCGGATGCAAATAAAAACAATTCTCACGGGAAAAAATGAAGAGCTAAATACGGTAAAATGCAGCCACAAATAGACAACGAATTATTTCACGTTACTTTTTCTCGTTTCGTTAAAATAAAATTTGCTTTACTTTCCACGTGGATAGGTAAATATTTTTGCCCGTGCCGAGATTTTGACAACAGAGTTACCTTTTACTCGACTAGCAAACCGACGTAAGCATAACGTTGGGTAAAATATACGTTGCGGTAAAGATTTTCAAATTTAAATTCATGAACAGTGTGAAGAGAAAAGGAAATATTTGCACATTATGTTTTACTACTAATTTTGCTAATCCAAGTGTATTCTCTGTAGTAAACATAGTTTAGGGTGGGCTTCAACCTTTAAACTCTATCGAATGCATACAATGTTTAAAAGTATTCCGCTCCGAATGACGTAATCTACAAAAATCAGCCGCTCACTTAAATTATATAATTTTCTTAAACACTTTCTCCATTGAAAGTAAAAGTATATTTTTGTCAGTATATAATTTTTATAAGTGCGTCATTACGATCCGATTCAATGAATAATGCACCAAGTTGTATTCAGCAAAAGTTACGAGTGGTGTAGAACGATAGTAATTTATTGGTGACGTATTGTTTCGATCCATTTTCAAAAACAAATAGTTGGCGGGTAATCCTCGTTCCAACTTATTCGGAATATAAGATAAAACTTGAACTTTGTTTATACTGATATAACTACAACGACCCTATACAATCTGCATCACCATCTATTGTCACATTGTTACATAAAATGGCGGTGGGAACTGAAGTCCTTCGCATAAAGAATTAGTAAAATACGATTTGACTTGTTGCAATTTCAATAATGTTCCAAGATTGCAACTGATCAACAAACCCCTATCTTACATTAGTGGATTACCTAGAAGACATGACGATAACGAAATTTAAATTTAAGCAAATAAAAATAAACGTTAAAAATAATGTTGTAGCACATTCCATAATCTGCCAAAATCTACGTGCGATACCTTGAGACCATTTCTCTTGAAATAAATTCCACTGTGCACACATTTTAGGGGGTGGATCAAAAATCCGGAAATTCCAAATATCCGGAAGTCCAAAATTGGGAAACCCAAAAATCCGTAATTTCAAAAATCCGGAAAGCCAAAAATCCGGAAAGCCAAAAATCCGGAAAGCAAAAAATCCGGAAAGCCAAAAATCCGGAAAGCCAAAAATCCGGAAAGCAAAAAATCCGGAAAGCCAAAAATCCGGAAAGCCAAAAATCCGGAAAGCCAAAAATCCGGAAAGCCAAAAATCCGGAATCCAACAATCCGGAAGTTCAAAAATCCGGAAAACTATAGAAGAGAAATCAAAGAGAGATTACCTTAAATTAAGTCAGGTTCGGTCAGGTTGGTTTAGGTTAGGATAACCGAACTAGGTCTACTACTCGCCTACTCGCTTTGTGTAAATTCCAATTACGTTCTTAAAGCCTTTGCTTTTGATTGCACAACAATCCAGTAGCCTTTAAATTCACATTAATGTGCTACAAGTATGATTGTCACGTTGGCGGCGGACAGAAACAGTTTGACTAAAAATTTACTCGACACTACCGCGTCATCAAAAACCTTATTGTAAAGGATTTCAAGGATAATAATAACTAAACATGGAAACACTAAACGAAAATGGAATGTGTGTTAGGAATCATGTTTTTCAATGGGTATACCGAAAACGAGAGAAATGCTGTCTTGCATGTTTCCTCTAAACATACAAATGTCTCACTTATCTTCGTAGAAAGCTTCACAAAAACCTAAAGGCAGGCAAACAATACGTAATTTCTGTTCACGTGGGCATAAATTAAAATAACGACACCAATTATTCCCATTTAACATGTACCCGCACAAACAATCACATTTGGCCCGTGAGATTACGTTAGCTGCTCAAACAATATCGTCTGGCGCAATCGAAACCACAGCAAATTTGTCTACGGCTTACGTTTGTGCGTAATATTCATCAATGTCATAAAGTACGTTCTCAATAATTAATTAAGAATACTCAATTCATTTTGTTTCATTATATTGGCTGGATTTCATTCATGCATATTCCCTCAATTATATATATGTAACATGTCGCAGGTAATTAAATCAAATTTTAATTCTAATTTGTTTGACAAACTGAAAGCAGTATCCCACAGGTACACTAAGCAGTTAATTAAAACTGATTGTAAGTAATTAAATCAGAGGAAAAGTTACAGTTAGGTAAATATAAGGTCAAAACCTACTTATGCTTTAAAAATTTACTTTTACTATATTCACCATTGCAGATTATTTCAGAAGAATTGGGAAAGGCAGAATAAATAATACCAACTGCTGTAACGAAGGCAAGTCGTTTCTTAAATACGTTCACTTAGATAAAGTATATTTTGAGTCAATAATATCTCTACCTGTCTGTAAGACACTGGAATCATTTTGCAGACACGTCTACATAGATCTTGCAGATTATCATATAAAATATTTATTGGTATAACGGGTGCCGTTGAGAACGAAAGGAAAGCATTGAACTGTCCCCAGTCCCATGTGAAACGTCTACGACGGACCTTAGGAGTTAGGGTTTAACATTTTATTCCCACTACATTTTCCTCATGACTACCAACTGCAATTTCCTGGAGAAATGGTTGAATTTAATATTTACTCGCCCATTTCAGAATCATCGCTTTAAATGAGTATTACGTATTTCAACAGTATACCTTAGACAGGCTGCACGAGGCCAGATTATTTAATTTGAGCAAAGCATGAGCTTGAGTCAGTACTGTGAAATTACAGAGATTAAATTAAATGTTGAACACTCTCAACTTGAGATTAGTAGGGAGAATACACGCATGTGAATGGATTATTTCATGAAAGTAAAGTGTACGTTAAACTTTCAACTAAATTCCGTTTCAGGTCACCGCACACCCTTGAGCAGTCTAGACAACAGAAAAGGTTTGCACGTTGCAAGAAATATTTGGAAAATAAATTGAAGCGAGGACCTGTACACTTATTGAATCAATGAAATATTTAGTATCTTTTATTATTGTGGCTTCATGTTAAAGTCAATTCATTTACGGTACATTCTAGTAACAGCGCAACCACTTTCAAGGAGGCTTTTAAGTTGTCCATCCTTAAACTCGTGTAAGTGAGTTTGCTTGTCCACAGCAATTTACACTTCCAATGTGTGATGATTTATACATATTTTTTTGAATTTTCTCTTCCGCATTGCATTTAATTGTCCTGACCTTGCATACCTATGCCGAAAAATGCTCGAAGATAAATGTACTTCTTGACGATAATAGTTTGCATTTTTAATTATAATTGCCATCAAGGTAGAGTCCTTTGGAATGGGTGAGTAATTATTGTCAGCAAACTAATTAAAGCAGTGCCTAAATTTTGGGACAGATAAAACGCTGAAGTGATAATTGTTACAAAGCCGGTTTCCTGAATGTGATTATAAATAATTAACTAGTGCCCGGCGGAGCCGGGTCCTAGCATCGCTCCGCGAGTGGTGGCGAGGATACAGTAAAAGAACCCTGTACACAAAAAATTCACTGCAGCTATGTCGCTGCAATAAACAGGGACTGCCGGTAAATTTTTGTGAGCAAACGCTATTTCCATTCTATGTACCGCTTATTTACAGATACATTTACAATTATTTTAAACTTTCAAAGGATTCGTACACTGACGTTGTGCCACTGAAGTACAAATCACATGTGTTGTGCAGATCCGTACTGTCAGCATAATAACCCACAGCGTATTCCCTATTCTCCCTTTACCCCATCTCACATGCGCCAACCTATTTCAGTCACGGCATGTGAGTTATCCCGTCCAACTCCTTCTCCCATTCTCCCTTTCCCCCATTGTCCATGCGCCAAGACAAGCTGTCGAGGCATGGTCATGGAAGGTGCGGCTAGCACCACGTACTCAAGCTGCTCTTGGAGCAGGAGCACCACTTCTTCTTTCGTCGCGTCGGACAGAGGATGAGCTGCCTCTTCAGGCTCTCCTCTGCCCATCCATTATCTCTTCCCATTTCCCAGTCTGTTCCGTTTAGGAAACCTTTTGTAAATATATTATTTCTTGTCGGGAAGTTCCCGAGTCATTTAATTTAAGTCTGTAATATTAGTTAGTCATTTGTCTTGGGTGTCAATAAAAGCCTAAGCAGTTAAGTCTTCTTTATCAAGTTCCCCATTTATTTCCCCCCATCATCCTCTTGCCCGCCCACCATCATCATCACGAGGCCAGCCAATAAAAGGTCTCACAGTACGTTGTCTAACTGGTTGACCTAATTCATCATCAACATTTCATTCAAACCTGAGTCGGTTAAATCAATTACAACAGGTGTTAAAACATTTTGATATGTGTCCCCATGTTTAAATCTAAACTCTGGCGACGGAAGTGGATTATTTCTTGACTTTCTCAAAAGAGCAATAAAGTGATTTTGGGAACCACCATCTTCACCTTGAACATGGACAATTATTATAGGAATTTTGTCATTGTTATCAGTATCGGGGAGATAACAAATATTATTTCTCTTTTCCTCGAATGCTGGACAGAATGTTCCATATGAATGAATTGGACAATCCAGCATAACAAATATGCTGTGCAATATTAATGCGTCAGCCCATGGATTGTCCGATAACACTCTTAACATCATATGATTCATATTTCACCCACACTTCGCAAAAACTCGTTCGAATTTCTCTTGGTGGCAGACTATATCAAATGCCAATAAAGTTTTAAGAGTATGAGACAACATATAGCCGCTGTTTAAATTTCCTGAAGCTGTATGATAACGTTTAAACATTTAAGCGTGTCCGCCACCCCGACCCACGGGTCCGCCACCCCGACCCACGGGTCCGCCACCCCAACCCACGCGGTTCGCCACGTCAGGGAAATCGCACTTGTTTTCCATGGGCATTTAATTGTTCAGGAATTTTGTATTGTCTATCTGATAACACGGTTAGATTTTGGAATAAATTCTTTTTTCATCATTTGCAACTCATGTCATTGTCGATCTTTGAGATGTCGTATCGGCCAAAGACAGCGGATTAAACATGTGATTCCTTTACAAAATTTGTTCAGCTTTTAATTCTCTGTCCGAATCCACAATAATGTTTTTTGTCATTTTGTGGTCGACGCACGGTTTTTTTGCCCGTAGCTCCGTCCCTTGCCCACACTATCGCACTTTTTATAACGGATTCGTGATCTACGCATGAAGTTACCCCCGTACACAAACATTGGTGAAATTCTACCGTGTGACTTTTCGGCGTAGTGATTATAAGATATTTTGATAAAAACGCGGAAGTACAACTATTCAGCAACAGTGCGTTATAATAAAACCCACTTTCTCCACAACAAACACAATTGATATATGACAGGGCCAGGAAGCCGGTTGTTTGCGAATATGAAACTCTAATAGCTTCGTGCCACATAATTAGTGGAATGGCATGGACATCGTACTACTGGATGGCATTAGGCGTTAACATTTCGCTACACAATGACTACATATGGTTTCCTGGAATTAGTTTTCCTGGTTTTCATTTGTCACTCGATAATCAAGCAAGACGGAGCACTACGTTTGACGCAATCATTGTAGAAAACACCTGATGTAATTCGTGATAGTCTTTCGATCAAACGCAAACCCACACTATACATCAGTAATCAAGAGACCCCTTCTGCAAATTCGTTCGTAAAATACCTGATTAAATAGAAACTCAGCATGCTGCAAAAGCATTTGAAATTTCTGCGTTTGGCTTGTAACTCGGCTGAGCTCTTGGGTGGGATTTTGTTTTACTGGGATAGGAAAACGGGCACATTACGTGTAATCAAGAATATCGAGGTTAGGAAGCACAGATTGAAGGCGAAATGCGTTTTACACTTTCTTCTACTACTTCTCCTTGCAATTTGTGGAGTCTACGAATTCGCCATCTCGAATCGTAGTCGTAGTAGTTTAATATACAAATGTCTCTGCGCATTCGGACTCGCATGCAATTTTTCAGGACAATGCTACCTTCAAACCTGCAGGAAACATTCGGACGCATTTTGTGCATTCGTGAACGGCCTTCTGACACTTCCAAAATTCCTACCAAAATCTTGTTTTCGATCACACCGAAACGGAGGAAAATCATCCATCATTAACACATGCATGGCATATTTGATTTTCTGGGCTTGTTGGGCGGTTCCCTTTGTGTATCTGTATGGTTATCACTGGAGGATCCCGTGTAGAGTAGGAGTTGTGGGATATTGGCTATTGCCGGAATGTTGGTCAAACCAAATTGGGAATCAATTTATCCAGAACTGGCTTTTGACCGGTTTCATAGAATTTTTTCTAAAACTCTCTGTGCTCCTTCTAAACCATTGGATGTTTTCCTTTGGATTAAACCTAGCGGGTTTACTAGTTAGCTTCGTCATGATCATGTGTATTGGTACCTTTCGGATGCATTTAGACTTGTAAGATACAGTTTTAAAAATCTGGTTTGCACAATGACCATTTTAAAATCTGATTAATTTTTGTACTATTTGTTTTACATTAGGCTTCTAAATATCTATCTGTCTCGTGTGGTTCGACCCTCTGACTTTGTCCTGTACTACCGTATCCTTCAAATACTCTCAATCTACATGAATGAAATTCTGCAGAAAGTACTCGTTGGATTCGTAATTGCTGTAATTGCGATTGAATCATCTTCGTTAGCAGCCCTAGTGAAAGCTTTGACGACATACGAAGAGGACAGTGTTTTCAAAATTGGTCTCTTCGCTTATCTTGCTTCAAACTGCATGCTTATCCTGATCTTTTTATTTGGCGGTATGTCCAAAGTTTACTCGCAGTCACATGAAAATTGTGTTCAAATTAGACGACATTTCCATACAAAAGTCGCCACCAGAAAGGAGTTTAAGCTGCTGTGGAGAATCCATAAAAGTTGCTCTCTCGTAAAAGTTAAATTTGGTTCTCTAAACTTTATCGATAATTTGACTTCTCTAAATTGCGTCGACTTTGCGAACAATCTTGCTGCAAATATGCTACTTTTGGACGTTTAGACCCGGAGTGGGTCAAAAGCTAAACACAATCACTACCGTATGACGTTTCCTTTGATACACGAGTTTCTTTCTCTATCTTTCTGAGTACACGAGTTGTAAGTATAAAGTGCAATATATTTTTGATCATCTCCTTGATTATTCAGAAACTAAAGTTAAGCTGGCACGTTGTCTAGAACCCCATGTATTAAAGCCTTCGTTCTGCAAAATAGACTAACATTACAAATATTTATCTAACTATTTATTTTAATAACACGCATATCTATAACGTACATGCTGCGCAAGAAAGGCATCTGCAGGAATTATAATTCCCATATAAGCCAATTAGGAACGGAGCCGGAGCAAAATCGTGCAGATACGTGATTGGGAATAACCGGTAAAAATCTATTGATAAACAACATTACGACCACTAACGAGTTCACTTTTGGGAATGAAAATTGAATGATCACCTAGTAACATATTACTTGGTAGCATAATTTTAATTTCTCCTATCAGTATGGCTCTTCTTTCCGTCCAAAGAGCTATTAAAATGACTTTTTTGCCGTTTCTACTTTTAGAGTTTAATCGTTTATAAATAAGTTATGCACTCGCATTAATTCATTTGATTCGGATCAGCAAAAACGATCACCAATCAATTACCACTGGCCGGAATGATTATGAGTAACTAGGTTAGTTGAGTGGTTGTTGTGTTTATAATGAAATGTGCCATCATAAGAGTTGGTTTCGCCAGTTGCGCGATAAAGTATGGCGATGATATGTTTGCTAGATATTTGCATTTTTACTCTGTCGATTATGCATATTTGCTTGTGAATTTCCATTCGGTGAAACCCCCGTGTTATCAGGAAGTATCAAATTGGATTAGGATGGGATCGCTGCGAATCACAACTAGCATACATTTGCAGTGAGCACTCACTTCATTCGTAAAATTCATAGCAGTATTAGCTAGCTCTAAACGAATTATAGGGGAAGCGTTTTCGCTCAAGATTGGCTTTATATACTTCATTTCGTATTTTCCGTTATCGACTAATGCTTTGAACTCGCAGGGCGCAACCCAATCATCTACAATCATTTAATGCACATAAGCAAGCCTAACTCATATTTATCCAGACAATCTTTGTGAAGCAACATTTTCCGGATCACGGCAACTTTTCCACATCTTTAATCGTAAACTTTTTCCATCAACACAAACGTATCTGTATACTTATTTGATTCTAAAATTGTGCTCTATTGAAACCTATGGCGTGGAATTGAAAATCATCAACTCCAATGGAGATGAACACAATTTCACCTTTCGAAAGCATGCGTAATAGTGAAAAGTGTTAACTTTAACTATAATGATGATGCAGTTCGTTAAACTAATACTTAAATTGCGTCAATCCACATTTATTGTAACAAGAAAGTGGTTAAAGAAGATAATAGGTTCCATACTAGATGATGAAAGATTTTAACAAATATTAACGTTCCTTTCCGTAAGTTGCGGATAAGCGGGAGGAGATCGCGGAGGAGGATGATCACCACACTGGTCCTCCGGTGAGCCTTGTTCGGTGCACACGGTGTCAAGGACGCTGCTGTTGCTGGCTTCTCGACACGCTGGATAAGGAGGTGGAAGGTATGATGACGTCACTTTCTGAGCGATGAGGAGGATGACCACTGACACGGATCTCCGCGGGATAACTACGCCCTTTCGCCAGCGATCAGCAAAACAAAGTGCATAACAAGTCCAAAAAAAATAATGCACAACAAGTCCCAAAAATAATAATGCGCACGCACACGTCCGAAATCAGTATAGTTCCTTTCAAAACAATGTTAGCTATTTATTCACGATAGTATAGTCACTGCAATATTCCAAATTTCGTGATTTTATAAATTTTGAAATGATGGGGGAACTATCCCCTCTACGACACTTGTAGTTTAGGCAGGACCTGAGGAAGGCACTTTTGCTTTCCTCGGTGAAACTCTCTGGAGCACAAACATGTCGTTCTTGTTGCTTTGGGCACGGCTGGAAGAAGAATGCCCAGCTCATCAAAAAAATATCCTCCTCTCGATTTTTTTACTTGTTCCTTTATGGAACTCAACGTGGTACATGTAAAATTGCGTTGGCACACTGGCCTTTCTTTTGTGGCTAGTGTGTCCAACAAACTATCTATAATTTTTTTAAAATAAATTTCATGTGTGTACCTTTGTACACAAAACTTAAAAGTAAAAAGGTGTTGGATGACGGTTGGCAGAGTTCTCCATAGAACTCTTGCTGGCGAGGTCAGATGGCATGACGTGCTCATCTCCTCTGGGCATGATAGATCCCATATGTTGATGTACTTGAGATCGTGCTCCCTTGCTGTTGCTCGTGTTCCTGACCATTGATGTCTTAAATAGTACCACATCTCCAACTGTCAATCAATTGGATGCAAGAAGACGATATTATGGTTGTGCCTTTTTTTAAATAATTAAAATTACTGGTATATGGTGGAATGCATGCATTTTGCCACGCAATTCAGGTAGCAAACGCCGTAATTTAAATTTACGTACGATATCCAAATTTATACTGTTGTTAGATTGTCGAGACGTAAGTCAGTGAGGCTATTATTAGTCAAACGGTAAGTTCATGTGTGTGGCACCTATGGCAAAACTTATTTAAATTACGCAAAATGCCGATTTGATGATACGCTGGAAATTCCTAACTGTATGTCAAGCGATCGCTTACCCTTGCAAAACATTTGCGTGATCATATTGTCGAATCGGTCATTTCAATTACAATTTAAATACCAAGAGTGAGGTGATCCATGCTTAATAGGCAGATTTTTCTTCGATTCTTAAGCGACCCTTTGTTTTATATGTGTTAGAAATATAATTGTCAGATATATTTAGAGAGCTCAGAACGCTGCCCAAACGTCATATATATCTCTCACTTTTGTTGGGACCAAATTCATCGCTACTCAAGTTTTCCATATATACAGCTTTTGTCGTTAGCTGACAGATACGATAGCTTCAAGATACGATTATAAGACATTATGATAGCCACAATTCTGTTAGCATAAATAACTGTCATTACAAAATAAAAACTTCTAGAGATTAAGATACACGTCTTGACACGGTTTATCAAGTGGGATCATACTGCGCAACCAGAGCTATTAACTAAGTTTTACGATATTGTTATAAGGACTTGTAAAAGATCCGCTATGTATGTATGCTTGACGTTTATGTTTGAAGCGATTTGTCTACATTGTAATATATTTACACGCCATTAAGCGGATTTGGCGTCGACGGGGAGTTTAATCTTTAATCTTACAGAGATCAGAAGTGAAGAAGGTTTAGGTGAGATCAAAATGCAAGTCGAATCGTTTCATTTCAATCCGTCGTTTACAAAACTGTCAAATCCAAAGTTTCTCCGTTTCATAAATAATGCAGCAGGTTACGTACGAGAAGTCCAACTTACCGTTAAGAATTTTCTATAATTCGATGATACGTACGATAATTACGATAATGATAGGGCGCTTAGTAAACACTAATATTATAACACGTGCAGTGTCATTTGACTGGAATAGTTTGTTGATTATGCGTCCTATATGTAGGGGTCAAATTTAAAACTGGTTATATCAGGAAAAAGATGATACTTGCATCAGGTTGTCGTAAAAATGCAATTATTATGATAATTATGAAGGTACAAAATATATTCATTCACAATTGGTAGTACAAGGAAGAAATGGGAGAGATACAACTACTGTATGGTAATGCACATAAAAGTAAAGCGATTTATCCATCTGTAATTTGGTGTCCGCTTCCATTAAGGAGATACTTTCTGGAAGATGTGCCACCTACTCCTTACGAAAATTAAATCATTTAGTCCCACAAAGCAACGAAGCGACGAAAATGTGTATACTTTTTTAATTACCAACTTTATCTGAAAGTCACAGTTACGTTCAGTCTCATGGGTGACAGGTTTGGATAACATAGTTTCTTCTTTGTAAGCCTTTGAAGCTACAACGGAGCGTAAGTGTTTGATGAGAAGAATTTGAAGTTTCTAGTGGAATTATTTGAAGTAAGATATTTTAAATTACGTTTGCTTAGGATTAATTGGGCAAATTGGCAAGGAACGACATTGATATTACTAAATAAATAGTATTGAGCGTTGTAAAATTATCATCATCTGCCAAATTTGCATTTACCTGAATTGCAATATTTACGCCGTAACTCAGGATAGCAGTGGCCGGGTAAAGTTCACAACAATTAAGATACAAACTTGGCTTGGCTTATCGGTTTCCGCGTTGATGGTGGATATTATATTTTGCGATGTCTGAAATAAACCTAGTATAACCATAGGTAAAATAGTAACAGTTTATTCAGTATTACATGTCATATTTGTTGCTAATTGCTTGAAAAGTTAAGTAGGTAAGAAGCCAATTCAACTTTGTGCCCACACACTCATATTTCCTGTTTTCAAACGAATTATGAATTTCCGTCATGTGAGGTAGAAATTGTTACTAAACAAAAGCTCCTGGCAAAAGCGTTATTTATAACACGTTTATAACAAGCAACGTTATTTTAATATTATTTATCATTACACGAGACCCTTTTGTAATCCTGCACGTTTAGTGAAGATTATACGATTTAAATGAGACTCGTTACAGGATATTATGAAAGGTGATTTTATGAAGTAATCCAAGTAAAAATATATTACGTGTAAGGATAAATAAGTATAGAAGCAGAGTTCACCTGCAAGAGTTAATAGCTTGCCTTTTGATTGATAAAACGACAATCAGGAAAACACTTCTGCGACGACCAATTAGACGACGTGACATTCATGAATTACGACGGAACGCAACAGAAAATCCCGCGTGGGTTGATATATTAGACTTTCATAATATTGAATTTTTGGACAAACCTCCAAACTACATTTCTCTCCTCCCTTCTCCTGACAATGTCCATCGTGCGACCTTTGCAGTAAAATATTTTGAGAAATCATCGGTATTGTTGACGCGGCGTGGAATGCAATCAATTCAATACGCGACTCTGGTGCAACCTAATTTTCATATCTTCTTAATCTAAAAAGAGTTCCTATATTATTCCTTGCTCCTGGCCGATACCTTTTTATCAAATAACTACATTCTCGAAATCTACAGCTGAAATTTTAGCATGAGATCTTCAACTCGTAAATATTCTTTATCGATAGCATTCATTTGATGATACGATGATACACAAGATTCGTTAGTTTAATCTTAAAAACAAGCAACTTTACAAAACTTCGTCAATTTCCAATAAAATTGATATCGTTGCGTGTACAAATGAATGTAATATTTCGATAATTTAATGTTGGAAACTATTGTTTTTCACATTACACATCGTAATCACTTTCTAGGAATTTTGCTTCAACAATGTTCAGCGTATATAGTAAGGCAATTGCAAACAAACCATTTACATTTCAATTGTCCACATGAGAACAGTAGACTCAAACTGTGGGGGGAAGATGTGATGGATACCGATTCCAATTGAAAATGCTGGGCGACACTTGTAACTAACTTGTTCTGCTAACCGCAACAATAACAAAGCAGAAAACGCGAACCTAAACTACTGCTCACAGCCGCGGTTGGCATTTCGCGTCGGACGGGGTCAAGCATGATCATTTCCTAAATTTCACATAATCATGCTATGAAAGTAGTTTCCTTCTAACAAAACGCCCTACTATGTTGCTCTTGCTCAAATTTATCCTTTTTTTTAAAAACTGCATTGTGCTATATTACATGTTTTATATCTTTGGCGATTCGCCTCTGTTAATTTTATAGATTTAACCCAATTAATCCACAACAACATTAATTGTACACACAACTGTGCTGAACGTACGCACTGGCGTTAGTATTCCTAGGAACAGCTTTGACTTACGGAACCAGAGTATAAGAAATCAACCATTTACTAATACAATAACGCTCCAAGCATCATCAATTCAAACCGGATTTCAAGAACTGGATATTTGTAATACTTTGATTGCCAAACGATTTGATGTGATGACGTTTAATTGCAGTAGGTGTGCAATTTGTGAACATTTCGACAAACTTCTTCCTTCTAGCTAAAAAGACTGTATTTTCGGACTGCGCAGAATATATCCATCGCTATAATCTAATGTGATTCAAACTACTGAATTCAATGGCGTGTATTTTTTACGTTTTCGGCAAAACTAAATGATATCGCTAAATGAAGGGCAACAATCGATTAGATAAGTGACATGGCTGTGATTCACTGCATCCTCAAAAGTATTAATTACGAGCCAAACTAACGGCTGCACTGGAAAAGACGAATGACGCCGATTGTGTATGTGAAACGTGAAAACGCATCGGTTTATGCACCACCGCACACTCGAAAGATACCGGCATATGCAGCAATTATATCATCCCATGTTAAGTAGGGCCAAATTAAAATCGCTAAATTTAAGATAAAAACAATTAAAGTTAAGTTCAGCGACAAATTCTATATCCAAGGGTTTTGGCATTTTTTTTGGTGTAGGAGAGGTTAATGGTGGTAATTAATAGATTTCATTGGAATTAATGCCATAAGCGTAACGCTAGTTCCGTAGAGAGTATTCCAACTATTAAAGTTGATAGCAATTTCGACCTTTAATTCTCGAAAGAAAGATAGATAAAAGTTTAATGGTTATCCATAATTGAAATAATAGTGTAAGGTTCACTTTTGGGTTCTGGATGTGATACCAAGCATCACATTTGGAATAAAGCAAGCTGTAACTATTGAATGCTATAAATTTACCTTTCGTGAACTACGGCATAATTCCCCAATACTTCTCTTCGTCAGTACAAACAAACAACAGGACCTAAAAATAACATTAAAGCATTTAACTTAAAAGCAAATAAAGTACAGAGATGGGGTCAGAAGTTTGCCTCGGAGTCCACATTATATCTGTAGTGAATATTCATCTGCTGATTTCTGAATTTAATTTAAAACACAACTGTCAGCACAAGACTGCATTTACAGGTTGGTACGACAAAATACAAAGGAATTTACAGCAATCAGTGCATTCAATTGGTTAGATCATATTAATGACAGGCTGTTAAGATTTTTAAAAATACTGGCTGACCGTTATTGTCTACTAGGCTTATCTCAAAAACGGATACTTGATGTTTGTATAAATGAACTACCGCATATGAAGGATAACCATAAGTGAGCAAAAAAACATAAGTGGTTAATTCGTAATTTTTGGAATAAACCATGTAAACAATAATGGTTCTGACTTTCATCCATTTTCACAAACCATTTTCGTTCATATGGTTTATTCCAAAACTTACGAATTAACCACATATGTTTTCTCACTTATGGTTATCCTTCATGGATTTCTGGGTTTTTGTTGTTCACACACACATGAACACATGAACATATTGTTCCATTTATACAGCTATCCAAATATTCGCATCGTTCATCGTTTGTGTGTGTGGTTCCAGCTCCGCAATAATTCTCATTGGATTCACATTAACACATTGTTCAACATTTACATCCAAAAATCCTCACCGTTCGTCGTCAATTTCGTCGTCGTCGTTCATTGCCATCGTAAAGTAAAGGCCATGAATTATTCCAATTTCATAACAGCGTTGACAATTGGAATGGAATACCCATTGACCAGCCTCACAAGGAGTAAACGTTGTTCATTGTTACATGAAGACGTCTAATTAATAGTACAACATTTTGTTTAATTTCCCTTATTGTAGCAGAAAACAATTGAATCAAAAATTATTTACACTTTACATCGAAACACATGCTAAAGTTGGGCGTGGGGTCCAACCATCCGATGAGATATAGTCAATACACCTCAATAATCATCACGAGCCAATTTCGACATGCCGGGCAACAATTTTAATACAGTTAGACGACGTGAACTCTATTTGAATATTTAAATGCACACGCAAAAAGAAGAACGGGTCTCCGGGATATCGGATAATCAACATCACAACTCCCCATGATTCATACCATGCAAACTACTGGTATTTTAATTCCCGTTATTGGGACACTAGGCTATCTACTTCAAATGTGGATTGAGAGTTGTTCCCCAGCCACGTTTGCGCATTTTGCGTTATCGCATTGTCACTTTTCAGTGACCCGATCAGTGCTTGGACAGCATATTTAATTGTTGACATATGCTTTTTCTTCTCCTTTATTGCTGACGAGATGACAATACTGGCATCGTACTGCATCGGTTATTACGTAAAATACATACAAGGTTCGCTGAGGCTGGGTCATAATAATGACCATCGTGAAGAAATTGACTCGACGACTCGTTCATTGAAATTCGGGATTTGGCTTGCAACGAAATTCAGCTAATCTCTCAATGCAACAATTTTGCTTACCAGGACGTCATCAATTTCGTAATTTTGAATAGTGGATTAGTTTCTCTTATTACAGGTCTTTACGCGGTTATTTCGAATGGAGCCGAGGCGTCAAATCCGGAACTGATCATTTATTCAACGCTTGGTTTCTCAGGGCTTCTTATAATTACTACCTGTTTTGGACAATTTGGGAGAATATGCAAAGATTCCATTACACTTATCCAGTTTCTCAGGACGGAGGGACTAGTGCAGATTAACCGGAGACAGCGGGCAGTTTTTGGTCGTGAGTTTGCTTCGTTACAGCCTGTGCGGGTTCGGTTGGGGAGCGTAAATTTTGTCGATAGACAGACTCCTCTTGTCCTACTGGAGTTTTGATTCTCGAATGTCGCTAACATGTTGATGCTGGATTCACGAGAGGATGAACTGATAAACAAGAAACCAATGAATTTGAAGAAGTTCATATTTAGTACAATGAGATCGCTGATAAAAACACTTCACAAGTCAGGATGTTCTAAGGGTTTTAAAAGTTTGGAACCTCCATGATTTTTAATGTTTGCTTTACTTTACTCTGCACTGTGCCTTGAACAACTTTAAACTAAAAATGACCATTCTTTGTTCAACTTGGATTGGTTGATCACGAGATTGTCACGTTTGTATTTGTGATCGCCTTTACAAATATATCGGAATAGCACAGTAAAGTGTCGTTGCTGGAAACCATGCATTGTTTGCGACACTAATCGCTGATTAGGACAGATCCATGTGCGGAAATGATGTGATACGTGATCAACATTCATGCCAGTGATTGAAGATGATATCAGAAACAGATTGTCAATTACATACTTATATGCGTTTATAGCTTTAGTAGGAAATGTGTACTGGCTAATCAATAACTTGTAATTTGCAGTACTAATTTTATAATCAGAACAAAACATCAATCAGAAGAAATATTCAAATACCATCTCTAGTTGAATATTGTCCAAAGAATATAATGCTGACCATTCTCGCAACTTGTATTCTTACAACTAATTAAATTCGTTATTTTTAAATTTTGTTTTACACTGCACCGGTTAAGTAAGGTACATACAACAACACTTATGAGAACACGGAATTGATTAAATCACAGCTAGTATCAAATTTAACTCAACGCTACATTATATGTCAGGTATTATACAAACCATGAGATCGTGGCAAAATTCTAATTACCTGGAAACGTATTAAATCCCATTACACGCTGGTTCGAATTTATGGCGCCGACGCATTGCTTGTAATAAAAGTGTACAAATAATAAAAATTTCCCAGGAGTCGGGTAAAAAAATGCACATACATAAATATTAACATGAAATCAATTTTTAGCACGAGAATGGAAAACTAGAACACACCATTAACAATTTCCAAATACACATGCATTACAAATAATATACCAGGACTTTGGTTGTTATACGTAGTTTATGTAGACAAATGCCATGTTAATATTGCATTATTAAATAATAAACGAAATGGTACTCAGAAATACTCATAATTGAATCTGCAACATTGACAAGTAACTTGACTTATCACTTACTCAAGAAATTGGAAAATGGAAATAAATAATCCTTTACATCACGGAACGTAATTACAAGCTCAATTCTTTATTCATGGCGATTTCACAGAAACGTAATTTTAAATTGCATTCTTTGTCAAGAGTTTGTACTGTAATGACATTAATGAATGACTGCGTATCCCAGTGATTCAATCATGTTTTCACTTGAGCAGCAGTTTTTTGCTGACATTGACTTGTTCTAACATTCGGATGGTATTATTTCAATTGGGTGCATTTAACTTACATAGTAGATATTGAGAACGCGGGCCTCAATTAGTTTTTCATTTTTTCTTGCATTAAGTAACAAATGAATGTGTTGAATTATTAATTTAGTACCAAATACGCATTAATATGTATTTCGCTGCCAAAAATTAATAATCGACTAATCAAAATAAACTACATACATAAGAAAGAGACCGAATTCAACAACTTAACTAATGCTGTGAAAAGAATGCATCTAACGACAAGAAAAATCGGAAGATGCAATGCAATTCATTATTTAGAGCCGAACGTAAACTCTAGTATATCTCATCTCCGATCGATGTCACAATCTTTTGTCTCTAATTAACAGCGACAATTGATACTAAAAGAATATATCTCTTAAGCTTGGCGATCCTTGCCTTGTAACTATGTAACAATTTATGCGCTTGTATTTGCAAACAAATTAATCCTAAAGAAAAATGAATATTCTGCAAATAAGCATTTTAGTACCAATGCACTGGTTTCTTGCATAAGGAAATAATTGCATTTGTCAAGCTACTCATATAGAATATATACGATGACATTGCTACATGAAAATGTCGCCCTGTACATTCAGATGACCAGTCGCAAATTTATGTCCAACAGATTTTATGCCAATCTGGTATGTGCAGGTTTATAAGAAATGTTTTGCTTGAAGAGGATAACGGTCGTTTTGCTCCGGTTTCAATAATTTTATCCAATAATCGTGTTTGATTTGGTAGACCATTAACAAACTATTCTGTAAATATTACCTGCCTACCATATCCATAATCTGATTTTGTCCAGATGTTACGATTGTATTGTTGTCGGGGGCCATAAAAATAAAGCCACAAACTATGCCCACGCTACACCAACAATTTGACATTCGGGAGATATTGATAGAATATTACAAGGCTACAAAGTCATTATAGAAAATCATTAACATTATTTAACAAGCTGAACAAGAGTTTTGAAGATTTATGGTCGAACAAAATTGACATTGCTCGAAAGCAGAGATCCTTTCTGACCATATCTGACATTCACCATATAATTATTGAGCAGCTAGGAGGATTGTAAAAACCAAACGAAATTTGTGGTTGACTAACAGCATACAAGCCATGTTCATACAAAACGTCCTTACATGGATGGCAGCACACATTACATATCAATAAACAATTAGCTTCAAATTTAACTGCCACAAAAATAGGTAGAGTCAGTTCTTACAATAATCGATTTGATTTACAATTTTCTTGATATAAATTATTTATATTAGCGTTTCCACTAGTTATTAAATTATTAAATTAATTTCAGAAAGAAACCATGTTCACAAACACTATAAATGGCAGTAAGTTATGCATAGTGCCGATATACAGTATAGGTTAGATCGTGCGGACATGAGGCTCGCGTATACGCAAAAATTACAAATAAAAATGATGTAAAAGTATGCAACTTAGTTTAATTTACGCTAAATACGTGATATTATGCGACATCAGCTACGAAGGGCGACATAGAACCTAAATATTATTTACCGGCCGCATGTTCGAATAAAGATGAGATGGCATTACGCACTTGCTAATTATCATATGGTCTGTTATCAATAAACAATGGCCTCCATTTACTACTAATTGTTGGTGGATGCGGCGCGATAGCATCTTTATTGGAAAATGACAGTCCATAATGTATAATATGAATTCAGGATACTACTTATCTCATTTAGTTAAACGGCTTAGCTTCACTATGCTACCATTCACCATTACGCGAAAGCACGTATTATTAAAAATTGGTCATCCTCAAACCAGTGAACAATAAACAAATACAATACATCTTCCGACAATTAACTGAGTAATTTGTTCATATAATTTGTATATCATTTTCATATAAGCAGAAAACTTAAAGCTTTAAGCAGTTAATTATTTTAAATTTGCTTAATCTAGCAGCTGTAAATTTATCGTTTTCAACCTATTGTAAAAAACGAGCCCAGCTAATAATTTTAACCTATTATCTCTACAAAGACTTTGACATATAAACAGTACTGCTAGGATCTGGATCTTGATATCAATATGACATTTTTTGGTGCTACGGAAAAATAAAATGATTTCAAAGTTCGCCAAATTTTCCAAACAAGGCAAGTCTTGTTTTAAGATCTCTAGTTGATGCCTGCTAAAGAGTAAGAACTGTTTTCGATTACAAAATCTGGCACATATGGAAATGCTGAGTTGTTGATTTAGTATCATATTGACATTAACATGCAATTCCCTAACATAATTTGTTGTTAGACTTTACAAAATGAAATACCTAAACTCTTTGATACACATGCCTGCCACACACGTGATATGGTTGGCTCAAATGTTAAATAGTAATACCCGAATTTTCTATTTTAACCTCCAGAGTTAAAACAACATTCAATGTAGTCCCTCAATACGAACTTCTAATTACTTCCAAGGATTCACGCACATCTTCTCACGCTAAAAAGTACAAAGCCGGCCGTTATTAACAATGTGACGCCGAACGAAGACCTTAATGTTGTTCAAGTCTGAAAATAAAAGCATTTTCGTCCAGTTAACAAGCGGCAGTTGCCATTGGAAATCTATTTTTCTTACACTTCGCTTTTTGTGCTTCATTTTTTGCAGCCACCAATGCAAAATTAGCTGCATATATTTATATACCAATTGAACTGTAAGAGAAATGAGGAATCATCTAGTTGACTATTCGTCGATTTCTCGGCTACTGGTCGTGTTAATTTCTTAAATATACAAAAAAAATGTCAGTATAATTAACAAAAGTACAAACGAAACTAGCCAGCTGCACCAAAACTACCCAAACTGCCTCACAACTATAGCTAGCATGCAGTTTGTTCATGCCGCATCTTTCACCATAAATTAAATCTAGGTACCTTGATATATCAACAGTCACTGGACAGAAAATCTGATCTTTTTAACCATCGATTTTTAAAATGCTGAATTCCTATTAATATTACGTACAATTATAATGTAATCTGTTACTATATGAAACGCCGACGGTGACAATATTCAGACTTGTAATTTATATTTAAATGCAGTATGGGATGCATCGCATCAGTGTTTGTAAAAAAACCAAAATCAATACCATGCGTTCAAATAAATGTATCGTGTTTAATGTACCTAGCGAATAAAGCCCAGCAGCTGCAATTGTTTTACTCTTCTAAATAATATTTAGCACATACGTTTCACCGTTCGAATCAAAACCAGGTATTCTTGCAACCGTTCAAGAGTAAGAAAGCTTCGTGTTGATAGTACAGAGCACTTGGATCGTTCTGTTAAAGACCTTTGTTTCTTCTTACTGAATGCAAAGATCTTCTTCTGTCATTAGTGTATGAAGCTAAGATAATTATGGTAAAGTCCATAATCTGTCTTGTTTAACGCTCAAGCTGTTCAATTAATTTTGGATGATATCTGAGCGCAACTGAAACTTGAAGGCAATGTTATTCAGGCACATCTCGCGAGAATACAAATGCGTTTACCTTCCTCACTTACGGGGTCATTATTTCACGATATGTCATGTGTGAAAAACGCATTAAATTTGCAGCTTATTATTTACCACTGAAGCGCATTTGTATATGTATTGACGAGGAGAGTCAGAAGACAAAATATAGTAATTCCAGATCCTTCGTAATTTAGTTGAATTGTGTAGCATCATTATGCTCTCTTGTCATTCCACAAGAATAATTATGCAGAATATTAATATGTTGTTCCCAAATGCAATTTGTGGAAACCTGCCCCATTGTAAAAACATGTCTCATCAAACATTACGCATCTGTAAACCAGTGGAGTTAACAATTATATCGTTGTAATCATGTTTGGTCGCAGGCACGGCAGAGAAACAAAATGACCTCGAAATTATTCAAACAACTTCACAAATGCTGCAAACCAAAGTAAGTAATATTCAAGACAACGATTTCTCTTGTAATTTATGTAAGTCTCAAGAAACAGAGATGTTTCACAATTCGGTGTCACTCAGTATATTCCCTTTTACTCTGCACAAAGCGATTTCGTGAATTTTTTTGAGCGATTTCGTGAATTTTTTTGAGCGATTTCGATTAATGTGTCCCTTCCTCCTTTGCATACTAATAAATTTAGGATAATGTTCTAGTGTATCCGCACCAGCATTGTCATTTCAACTCATAATTTTTATGACTGACAAGGGAACGTTGTCAGGTGTAGAGAGCGCTGAGAGAAACGATGACATGCCCCTGAATCAGTTTTTTCCGCTGATTCTGACGGAATATTTACTTTTTTGCACAAATGAAATTTGGCGATTTGACGGGCATTTTATCTGTTACTTTCCTCAAATGTTAATGTGTTTGTAAGATGCACGTGTGTGTTACTTCATATACTATGATGCTCACTATTTCCAAATATAATCTACCAAAATATTCTTACATATATTAAGTTTTATTGCTGTTCGAAAGATATGTTTTGTGTCGCTATTACGATACAATGAGGAAGAATTCCCCTAAAACAATTTTTGCAAGCACTAAAGTTACTGTAGGGACAATGGATGGAAGCCAAAAGTATGAAAACCGCACTTTAAACCAATGTCCAACCTTAACCGCTAACAGTAACATTTGTTGTCAAAATAAATCCGTCCAAACGCTCCAATAATAATGACATACTGAAAATAGAAACTAAAAAATCAAGAGTAGTTAGTCGTTGGCACCAAATATAATCATGTATTGTTTAAATGTACATCATCTGAGGTCAATACAAACTTCAATTGCTTATTGCATATGGTTTATTTTTTTCAATACAATCGACGTGCTTCGATTAATTTTGTTTGACAATTTAATATGTATGTATTTAATGTAGTTTGAGTTTGTCGCATCACATAGTGTAGTCACTGCAGCGTATGTGGTGCACGATCATCTTATTTACTGCTGGTTAGTAGGTATACTTTTTAGTAGCAGATGACGAAAAGTTTAATACGATTACAACATTAAAATTAATGGAATGTTTAATTGCATTACTACCTTATCCTGTACATCTGAAAATGCTGCAGTTGTGACTGGGCGCCAACCACCTAACCTATTCTTGCTATCCGAAGCCTACGTCAATATTCGTATCTAAAAAATTCTGCTAAACTCCTTGATCCGACATACACTTGCCAATTCAATTCAAATATTCAGAAGTAATACATCGGACTTTATTAAATATATTTTTTAAATCAAGTGCTGTAATTAATTTCGCTCTCGATCGCAAAGAAACGCTATCCAATTAACGTTCCCGAACCTTCAAATCCAATCACATGGGAAATTGCAGTCTAAGTATTAAATTAACTCACGGTACTTGGGCTTTGATTCCACTGTATTGCACCTATCGGAATGCTTCTATTTACTTTCCACCATCAAACCAAATTGAACATAGGATGATGGAACAACATGGGAATATTCGTGTAATTAGTGTGTAAGGTTGAACAAGGATAAAGGGATGACACAATATCTGCAAGCGATCCTTTGGATCAGTTTACAGTTTTGAAGCGCTTCCTTCCTCCAGTTCCTTTGGTTGTATCTGAGGTCTTATGTGGTTGCTGCTGAGTGGTTAGTGCTTAAATATTTGAAAGTAGGTGGTACAGTAGTCTAAGTGATAACGCTGTTACAACTCATCATTGGCTGAGACAAGCCTGGATTTTAACCGATTAGCGTGTGCTGCTGACCGACGTAGGCGAAATCTTTAACAAGGAGGTGGGTGAATTTTGCTTAAAATCAATTCAATATTTCCTCTATAATTTTGTTACCAAGTGCTTGAAAATCGAAAGTACACTTCTTTCTACTCTCAAAGCCTGTATTATATGTTTAGGGGTTCGACACATAATACCAAATGTTCGCTGCTTAAGTACAACGTTAAGATGTGCGACTTTATATGTTATGTTCAAACTTGTTATAATAAAATTCCACCCGAAAAACTTCTGGAAGCACCACCGTGTAGGTTGAATGTAAGCAATGTTTCTCAAAAAGGATATTTACTTCATTTGGATAGTTTGTTTTTCTTAACTCCTTGACTTTTAATTGTGAACTAGCACATCATAGCGTAGTATCTTTTGGTGTTTACATAGAGTGATCAAATAATTAAATTTGTCTCTCCACCTGAATGAGTGAGCTTAACACTGTATTTATATGTACTAGATCTAATTAGCCAAGTTAAAGCTATATTCAACAATTTAATCTTTCTATCTCAAAATCTTAAATACAGTGTGTACTGTTCAGATTTTGAGGTAGACTTATGTCTCTACACCGTTTTGGGTGTCATTTACTTGTGAGCTTTTCATGGAGTTTGAAGCCTAAAGAAAGGTGTTTTCGAGTTAAAATCCAGGGTTTATTAAGTATTGACTTTATTTTATTTTTTACCAATTCCTTTAACACGAATATCTATTGGGAATGGGTTATAACAAGCCAGGACGTTGTCAGGGCCGTGGTAACCATTTTCTGTAACTTCAACATTCCACCAAAATTGCTTACAAACCACCGGCTTTGGGATACTCACCAAATTCGTGCTTATTAACACCCCTGTTGTTTTAATTATATTCCAAAACGATTGTTACAAAACTTGAAACACATTGTTTTACCAAGTAACTGCTATCTTTGAATAGTATAATTTATGTCAGTGTGGCAATGTTCCGTGCTGGTGTCAAAGTTTTTAAAATTTTCTAAACAAGTGACGTAAGCCTTCCCATTCTTCAGATTTCAACACCAGAAACATTGGCTTCCAACTTTCGAGTCTTCCTGTACTCTTCATCAAGGCCAAATATGAAACGCGAATAATAATGATCATAAACTTTGTTACAAATCTTCACTCGAATGCAAATAATTAATTGCAGCATATATTTACAAATCAGTTGATATAGAAGAGAAATGCGTAATGATTAAACCATTTCAAAAGTAGTTGTACTGAAATGCCAAGACGGATAAAAGTGCAAATTCAATCCAGATCAAATCGGCTACTTTCATGCTCGTCGTGTTGCTGTCTTGAATATACCAAAATTTGTATTGCTGCATTTTTAAGCATTTAGTCTATATACCATAACAATAAAATGCACAACTAAATGTACACCTTTCGCATCCTTTAATTCATTAGGATGAAGATTGCTGCTGTAGGTAGAGTAACCTCTGTTTTCCTCGAGTGAGCTTTCGTATTTTGTGTCTGATGTAGGCTGTAATGAAATGATGAAGTCATCACTATCGAGCACGGGTAAAGGTACTCCTTCTCCATCCTTAAATTCATTAGGAGGTAGATTGGTGGTGTAGGTTGAAGATGTAAAGTGAGATCGGGGAAGTGCGTGATGGGGATGTTCACCTTTCTGTTCCTTAGCTGAGCTTTCGTTTTTCGTTTCTGTTGTTCGCTGTAATGAATTAATGGAGTCATCTCGATGTGTCAGTGAAAGCCGCCCACCCTCCACATCCCAAAATTCATCAGCAGGTTTATTGGGGCCGTAGGTAGAAGACGGAAAAGGGGTGTGAGGTAATCCATCTTCCATTTAGCTGTCGGAAGGCTGAGTTGTGGTGTATAAATCTTGGATAGTGTCAGGAGCTTGTCAAGATCTTGATTGAATGTGAATGATTGATGAGTTGCTATCTGCTCCGATGATTGATGAGTTGCTATATGTGTTATTGCTACTTTCCCGCTCTTTCATTTGAATGTTGATATTGCTGAGATCCATCAGATACCACGGGAATTATTAAGGAGTTAATGATGGTTTCTGCCATTCCACAATTCGGGAGTTTCTTTGTCTGACAGACAACAGACGGCATCCCTTTCTTTTCATCGCAGATGCTTGCCTCACCTTTAATTACAAAAATAAGGTGCTAAGGGTGTCCAGTAAGCACTGCTTGCATGAACCGTCTTTCTGGCATGCCAAGCTTCAATGTACACACAGTAAAAAAACAAGATCTTCATTTTGGCATACAAACCCTTCCGTGGATGGAACAACATAATATTTCTCACTTCGTCTCTGCTTAAACAATATCAGAAATGTTTGATCTTGGGTATACCCGAAGATTTACTACCTTCGCCACTTGGTGATGATGTTTCTGTAGAACGGACAACAACAGCAACAACATCCCGTGATGATCACACTCCAAAGGCGAGAGAAGTATCGAAATGAGAGTAATTATAATATTACATCCACACAAATAAAAACTTCACATAGGGCCACAGAAACATATGAAGAAGGCGACGAGAATCAAGGCGGCACAGTTACAGACTTTAATTCTTCCACGTTCCCAGCTCGGACAGAATCTGCAGATCATTTATCAAAATTGAAAAGTGGCAAGGAAATAACAGAAGAGCTTTCAAGTCCACTTGACATTTCTATTGTAAAGACTGACACCAACTCATCCCAATAATGATAATGATTCAATGGAGACGAAAAAAGTCGAAGATGAATATGTTTACTCATCTACGTCCACCTTTACTGAAACGGACGAAAGTCTGAAGGTAGAAACAGATTAAGTAACAAATGAAAGCACTTATGTGCCGGGAATTTTTGACGATAATGACAATGCATTGGAAGATATAAATAAAGAAACTATTTCCATTAATGGCGGAAGGAAAGTGAACACCGGTGATGAGGAGCAAATAAGAGAGGAGAGATATTTTCCTTCATCCCACCCAAGTAAAGCTTTGAGAATTATGAGATTTCGTTTCATAAAATGAATATTCTTCAAATTTCACATGCACTAATGCTCTTACTTTTACACGTTCACCTCCAGGTGACGCGGATTTTAAACATTCCTACACCACGAAGGATTTCAACTCTTCTACTACTACCACTACCACCCAATATCTGCCACAATTATTATTGAGGATGACGAGGTATAGATCATTGGAAATGGCTAATGATCTTCCTTTTCACATGTTACGATAGAAGTAATGATTTTTTGGTTATTGTATGTTTTAATTAAAGAAACGGAGAGCTTTAGCCTTGGCGGGGCGGGGGCAGGGGTTCCAAAGGACCGGAAGTCCTCATGGGTCTGTCGGAATCTTTAAATGGAAGGCGTTCGGGGTGTTAAAAAGCCTTCTCTCTACTACTGTAATGACACCATCGATAAATGAAATTTGATAATGCGCATTAGGATACAGTTGACCTTGCCAAAAAGTTCTCAGGTGAATAAAAATGGATACAGAGGAGTGCAATGTTTAAGAAATTCGGAATATCTAGGAAATGAACGATATCTGTACTATAGTGTACTTTATTTGACCGAGCTCAAAGTGTATAATATAAAACGACAGATATTCCTCACACACGCAGAATTGCTTTCCTAACTCGTTAGTATACTAAAATTGACATTAATCCTGTATCTATGAAAAAAGACGTACAAAAGGTGAAGTAATTTTTTTATTGCTGAGAATGTCGAAGGTAGACTTTCCCTCGTTTCTTGCACATTACACTCTAGTAAAACCGGTGCATATAATTAGCATGGTTCATCATGGAACAAACACTAATTATTATGTGTTTACATTCAAACATACAAGTAGAATATGGTGTAACATAAATGCAACTATTCTCTTAGCTGACCATGTAAAAAAATTAACATTAGTTGTTCGGCACGCGAGAAAACGCTTTTTCAATGAGTATTATTTTGCATACACTTACTTCCATATAATTTTCATGCCTAACGTAATTATTAATACAGAGAATGTTTAATTGATTGAGAGAGATCAGTTTATATCCAGCTAATGGCTCACATAAATTTCTACCATAACATGTATATCATGCTTTGTTGTCCCTACTGTCTTTATCTCTCTCTCTGTATACATTGCAACAAGAATGATTTAAATTTGTGCAGCAACCTATCGGTGGAAATTGACGGTGGAAATTGACGGTGTAAAAGCCTATAAAAAGCCTTGGTCTTATTAAAGACAAACGGATGACTTGGAATGACCACTTGACATCAGCTGTAATGAAATGCTACAAAGTTCTATGGTCAATCAGGGCATTGCGTGGCTTAATTCATCAAGGCCAATTAAAAATTCTAGTGGAATCATTATGCGCATCGGAGCTTTTCTACATGGTAATTATTTGGTCTCAAGCGAATGGAGGAGTTCTCAAACAAACGAAAAAGATTTTTCGTTCGTGTGTGAATATTGGGTTAGGAAATCATTTTAGTCGTGAAGATTTTGTTGAGTTAAACTGGTTGGATCTGGAGGAATTCGGTCTCTACTCATCAATGTGTTTAGCATATAAAGTGAATGGAAATATATGCCCGTTGGCATTCCAGAACTCTATAAATTATAATGCAATTTTATCACACGAACGAAGAAGCAGAATCCGCACATCTGTGGATAGGAATCTCTGTGAAAGTTTCCTGTCTTTCATGATCACATCAGCATGGTCAAAAATCCCCCGGGAAGCTGAAATTATGTGATGAAGTTTATAATTTCAACACTTTCAAAACTAATCTGAAAAATGGTTCACTTCCAATTGACCTAGTGAAGAATACGGCTGTGACTTATCTTGCATTGACAAAGTGGTAGAGGACATACGGAGTTTGTTCCAGTGAAGGTGCTAAAAATGTCTGTTCAGTTTTTGAAAATGTGTCTTTCGTTTTGTGTAAAAGTGTAATATCATTTGAGTATGTAAATTTTCGCGAACTATCAGTGAGTTACCCTGGTCGGGGAGACTGATTGTTTCATATATACATCCACTGATGAGCAAATTCTTTTCCGTATTGAAACAGGCATTTCTTCTGTAATGTGGTATGATTTCTGGTAGAGAATCACCTTAGATGACAGGTAAGTAGCCGCATATATATTGTGGCAAATGCACGCAAATGCATCGCTGAAGAAATAGGAAACAGCAAAAATATGGGTTATTTCAAACATTGTAATGATTTCGACGGCAGTACCCGTGTTACTGGACAGCAGTAGAAAATTCATTACTGTAGATAGGGATGCCGTGGGGCAAAGAGAATGGAGTTATACTGCTCTCAGGGCACCATGTGGGCACAAGTGGCTGCAAACTTGTCGCAATTTGAAACTCGGATGTCGGATGGAACGCTGCATAACTGCATAACGAAACATTTACTAATTATGTACGTATTCATTAAAATGTGTACATGTATATATCATACATGCTTTATTTCGTTAAAATTGCTGTTGCCTGAGAGACTGCATGAGAAAATCGACGGGTGAAAGCTGATGCGTGCGAATCTGACGCATTAGAGCTTCTGCAGATAATTGGCCATTGAGATGGATATATGCAGGAAGATATAGCCAGAAAAAACTACGAACATACCCTTCAAGAATGAATAACTCTACCAGTTCATTCATCACAGCAGTAAGTGTTCTTGGGTTTACATGGTCATAATAAATAACTTTTTTGCGAACTGCAACTGAGACCATTACGGTCTATATTAAATTCCAAACGTTGACGTCCTCGCACTTGAGCTCCTACATATTGTCTGACGGCAATGGAACAGATGTGTGAAATCTTGAGCAAGTGAAAGTGAGAATAGAACGTTTAAATAACAGCGCACTTGGTCCAATTTCTTTTATTTTAATAGCATTACATTTTACACTTAACGATAGCGAGTTCACATTATACAACGCAAGGATTTGTCAATAGTAAATCAGCTATCCACAGCGATCTGCCTTTTGATGTAATGTTACTACATTTTGAAGCGCTTCTAGAAAATACGATATGAGGTAAACGTTGTTCACACAAACTATACGATTTTGCAGAAAACAGCTGTAAAAGATGGCCAACATGTTTAGGGAATAGTGAGAGAAAAAGTTGTGGAGAATGATCAGATAATGCGGGAAAGAATGCCAAAACTTATGTACTTGTAGCATAAAACACTGAACATGAGCTTAATTAAAGCATTACAACCCGAACGATTTCCCGTAACGAAAAATACATTTCCGTTTTCAACAAATTAACAATTCGTAAATTCTGCATTGTTTACTGGATAAGGTATCTCATTATGAAATTTACAGAATAGAAGCCGATCAATGACCA
Organism: Sinella curviseta; assembly: GCA_004115045.4. Taxonomy (NCBI): domain Eukaryota; kingdom Metazoa; phylum Arthropoda; class Collembola; order Entomobryomorpha; family Entomobryidae; genus Sinella; species Sinella curviseta. The sequence continues at coordinate 9,290,010 of CM023201.3, read as the reverse complement.
AAACAACGTTTTGTCCATATCTCTTTCGGTAACTCAGGGTTCGCAGATGTTTTCAGTTTACACCTTTGTGAAATATACGCTGTAAAGCATCTGCTACTTCCTTGTAAAATTGGCTCTCATTACCGAAAACAATTAAAACATGACGATCTGTCTTCACTGTGGCGAACCTGTTAAATGGTAACATCTTGTGTCAGCGTGGTCAGTAATGGTGGCATTAACCTTCTACAGTAGTTCGAACTAATTCTGGATCGATTTGGTTTAAAGCTGTCTTTATTGGCATTTTAAATTTATTGGTAATTTGTGTCTTCACAATCACTGGTCCAAAACCTTGGTCCTATGCAACTAATTTTTTCTGTTACTATATATGCAGTAACCTCTTCTTTAGCGTAATAACGTCGTTCGCTTTGACGCGATTTGAGATTCTCGCATATTTTCTCTTGTTCGGGAGCAATGTTTGGCCAGTTTAACTGGTGTTCATCGGACCCATATAAAATTAAAAAATAGTTGCTACGTGTTATAGGAACGCCCCTTCTTTACAACATGCTCTTAAAAACAAGCCGTCTTTTAGATTTACCATTTTATCGTACTATTTTTATATGCAAGTTCCTATGTACTTAATCTAACTATTTAATTTTTAATGTTTCCCAATCAATCAGACGTAGTCATCATACATGATCATGGAATCACGAAGCTTGTATCTCCATGTAGCTTTCTCTATGATTGTTAATACAGAGCATATTTAGCTTATTGAAAGAAATCTTTTTCAATTTAATGACGCAACTGTCGATTTTTTCAAAGTTTAAAATTTAGGGATTGCTCGTACCAACAGTCTCTCTTTATTATATTAGATTGTGTTGTACGTGAAACGCGTTAATAACACCATACATTATCATTTGTCTATTGACGAAACTTACTTTTGCTGCATATACTTTGGGCACATCCTTGTATGGCTTTCACGGGCTTCCTTGTCTCTGCATAGTTTTCCGCACGATAAGCAGGTCCTGTTGTCGTCTCGTACATCCTTCTCCCTAATCCGTGGGCATATTCCTGTGTTTTTGTGCTTTGCCAACTACAACAAAAAAGAAAATTTGATAAGTTGGCGTACGTTAGTAAATGAACATGCTTAAGAAAGAAAATTGTGTTGTACACCTTTTCGCGTGTTGGGGCAGTAAACTGGCATCTTTGTGCGGATTTATCTCTTACATGGCAATGGAAGGGATTGTTGTGCACGATGCGACGATGAGATTGAAGCATGCTTCGTTTTTCAAACTTTTGTGTGCATAGAAAGCACGCATAATCCCGCTGCTCATTTTTAAGGGACCGGGCTTTTCCTTTAGCAATGTTTTTATGGTGCCGCTTGACATTGTTAATGTTTAGAATTCGTTTGTTGTCAATTTTTTTCCGTTTGACTTCTCCGTATTTTTCCAGGTTAAAATATTTATTTTCAAAGGCCACCAACTCCTTTTCCTTCCTTGCAAGGGCACGAGATTCCCGTTTATCTTCATTCTCTTCTTCATCCGCCTCAGCCAATGCATTAATCATTTCCTGCTCTCCTTCCTCATCAGTGTCAGATCCACTGTCCAGAGCTTTTTCACGATTGTTGTTGTAAACAGCCACTAGCGTGTCACGACGGAAATGTCGCCGAGCATGAAAATAATCGCGAAGGAACGTTGGCAATTCAACGGGAATTAGGTCATCCCTTTCAAAAAGGTCACACTGCAATGGTTCATTGCAGCGAATTTTTCTATTCGGGTTGGCGTGGAAACTTTCGTCAACACAACTGCGACACAAGATGTGAAAGGCCTGTTTTCCGTTTGCTGTTTTGCAGGTTTTACTATAGTAAAGCATTTCTCCTTCGTGAATCTCATGCCCCAGAAATGCGCATTTTGCACTGTGGAACTGTTCCCTGTAATATAAAGAAGAAATAAATTAAACAATTAATAAATATTTATTTCTAATTGTATGAATTTAAATTTCAATAAATGTTTACTGATAGCTAACCATTTTCCAAACATTAACAACTGTTCATCAACTGTTTCCAAGTAGCCCCGAGCGAATGCAAAATCTCCAATACTGAAATTCACAAAAATAAAAACAGTGTACACTAAGATTGTTTTTTACCCATTAGAAAGTATTAGCTTTTTAAATTGTAATGTTGGAGCATTACGTAACCCCTTGAGGTACAACATCAACTGACCATTTTGAGTGCTAACCCTTTAATAAAAATAATAAATCTTGTTACTATATGCTGATTATTATCGTTTGTTGTTTAGTGCACTTAACAACAACAATAGCGTAATTAAGATTTACATTGGTTTGTCGAGAAGAGGAAAATCTCTAGTTGACAATTCAAACGAATTTGCCTGCTTGACTTTGCCTGCGACAATTTGTGCCCACCTGTAATAAAACATGTATTTGATGATAATAATACACATGAACGCACTAGATGCATCATTTATACAAACACTTACGTTTAGGTTTTGAAGAAACACACACAAATTCCCCTTTGTGCAATGCTGTACATGTAAAAATCAAAAGAACATAATAAACCCTAATATCTATTATAAACGGTTATTAATTGACGTACTTCATAACTACTACAAAGCAATAACTCCTTACATTTGTTAATCCAGATCAGCAAAATTCTGAGTTGGAAAGAATTTCAAGGATTGGCTTTCCCCGATGCAACAATTTGTGCCCATCTGTAATACGACACGTATTTAATGATGGCAATACACAAGAACTGAATTACATACATAACATGTATAAAATACTCACGTTTTTGGTTTCACAGAACGTCCAACATTGTCATTTGCCGTCTGGGTGAAAATTTGCCGTTGAGCAATGCTCCGCCTATAAATAGAGCATGCATACATAAAACTCATAAAATGTTAATGATATTAAATTTATAAACAAATAAATTACCGAAAATTGGTATATTCCTTTTCCGGAAGATATTTGCGCATGTTATCCAAGTTTACATTGACAGTTGGAGTCGTTTGCTCACGTTTGCCTTTGCACTGGCACCTGACAAAAAGAATTTCCATACATATACATGCACACATGTGAACACGAAATTGATTCAATTTGGCAATACATACTTTAAAGATTTGAACTGTTGTCGAGGATCAGCAAAAAAATCACGCAATGCAGGTGCAATCGTATACCTGTAATTAAAAAGAGCACTACATTTTCACTTATTTTTGCAATATATATACTAACAACTAACAATAATTCCAATATTTCGTTGCTTTCACTTTAAAATATATATATATGTACAGAAACTCATTGTGGGATGGGTTTGATGAGAAGCCTCTTTAAATTACTAACATATCAAACAAAAAAGTGATTTATTATTAGCTCACATGTAGTTTATAAGCACTGAACAATAATCGTATTTAAAAGAATATGTATTACTTTCTGGGAATGAAAACTCCTCTGCGTTGCCTCAGCATCAACGATATATTCGTTTGATCCATCTACACAACAAACAACTCATCTCTAATCTCTCTCTCGAACAACTCAATTCTAACTTTGTAACCTACATCATACTATAAATAAACTTTACTAGTGTCATTTTATGTACGGCGTGTAACCATATCACTGCAATACACTCGATAAATGACTTAATCGATAACCCATATCTTTCCGATTACAGAAGAATTCCTTCGATGGAAACCTTTAATGAGTAACTACACACCAGTATATTTGGGTTAAAATGTTAGCTCGAACCGAACCGAACCATGCGTTTATCGAAGCTATGAAAGGGCATAAATGAGAAATACCTTAGTTATAGGCATATCAGAGCGTATGTATATACGTTGTTGCATCTAGAATCTATGAAGCTGTTCATAAAGGACGTTGGTAACGCGTGAGAGATTAACATGCTAGTAAAACCTGATCCAGAGTAACTAGAGTAAAGAAGAGATCTTGGCTTGAGGGGCTGGAGCTATACGCACTAGTTAGTATTAGGGAAGTGGGAGAGCAAATCTCTCACCCGTCCGTCACATAATATTCTCTATGGAGAGACGAGGCGTGTTCAGCTCACCGGACCAAACTACCGATAAGAGGTAGCCATCTTGCCATTTTTCTCTCAGTGTGATTTTTGTCTTGGTCTTGGAACGAGGTTCCTTCTCTCTTTCTCCGGCCTAGTACAGCGTAGTACAACGTAGTAAAGCGTATCAAGGCGTAATAGTGTGAATTAATCCGTAAGTTTCCCAAAAAATATAATAAATTTTCAAAGAACATATTATTCTATAGGAAAGTACCGAGAGCAGAGTGTGATTTTGTTACGGCATTTTAAAACATAGCTTTTAAATTTGTGGTAGGTATTTTGGGCGACTCGTGTCTGTCTGTTGCCAATTGTCGGGTAAATTGGGGTTTGTATCCTTTCGGCGTGGGGTAAGAAATTAAAACTAAATGTAACAAAATGTACTATTGCATTGTTCCATGTATATTGTGGTGGATTGTGCAAAAATAGACAGTTAAAAAGAGCAATTTTGCAATGATTAATGCGTACTGATCCATAGGAATTCCCACTGCTGTGTTGACGACCCGCCGCCCCTATCTCTTTTTATCCTGATCGTTAGTCAATTAAGTAAGGTAATTAATTGTGCAGCATATTAAGCGTTTATTAAAATATATTTTCTTGGTCGAGGTCATTCAAACTGATTAATGTAAGGGTAATTAATTATATTGCAGGAAAATCAGGTCAGTCAGTGTTGTCAGGTTCCTCCTTCACGTTCAGTTGGTCTTGTTTTGTGTCTCCTAAGTAGTGGTTAGTAAAGCATTTTATATTAGTTAACCGAAGCAATATAAATTCTATTCAATGAAGGCAGGAAAATTGTTGAGTGTGTAATTGTAAGGTTTTTTGTAGCTCATTTAACACCGTTCATTTGTCACCAGTCATTTACCACCGTAGTCAAAAGCCAAACTCGCTCCACCAGCGAGAGTTCCTGTTTGTCGCCACCTCCTCCACCTTTATCGAAACCACCTCGTCATTTGGGTTATCCTGCTAATCTTCCCAACACGCTAGTTAAGGTGAATAGAGTACGTTAAATAATAATGAAAGTAAATTTTGTTATAGCTCGAAGAGCTGTCGGGATTACCCTCCCTCCAGTTCTAGAGTTGAGGTTCACGTTCCCACCGTACCATATCGGTCCCTACCGGGTCCCATACACCTTTCCGGTGGTTTTAAGACACCTTTGTAGCATTTATATTGGTTAATTACCAAGATAGGCGTTTTAAACTAGGTATCTCAGTTTACCCCAATATTGGGAATATATTAACTAATAATTTGTAAAATCGTAAGTTTAAGTTAAAACTGCTGCTTTTGATAGTGGATAAGAATAGTAATAGTGCTAATCAATTTCTGGTTCCGATAAAGATAATTTTAGTTCAATTTTATCCTGTTCTGCTCTACATAGTCGTTGCTAAATGTAAATAAATACAGATTTTCATTCCAGTTTAAATCTAAACAATTGTGTAAAGTGCTGTGTTAATTGCAAGGAATTCTAAATCATACTTCAATTTTAAATGCTTTCATAATTATTTGGTCGTTGTCCGATGTCAATTGTGTTTTGTCAGAAGACGGAGCTGGATGTTTCTGGGTTTGTTCATAAATTTCCTTAAAAAGTCATCAAATTAAAGGCTACACAGAATCACCCCTGACAGCTATCCAACTGTTTATCACTGACGCTCTTCATAATAAGCTAGAAGTCAACTTGGAAAGGTTCCTTTAATTTTCATTGAGAGTGGTGACTGGTTCACACCGGTTATATAAATATTATTTTTACAGTTTGCAACGTGTACGGCCTTCTACATAAAACACATTATATGATACTCTATCTATTATACGATTGGTAAAACCAACCGTTCAAAAATATGTAGAAATCTTGTAGCTGACAGGTTAGTCACTGTAATAATATATTATATATTTCCATTTAAACGCAATCGTACGGGACAATTGAATTACAATCAAGGACGCTACATAGATGTGGGTTTCTCACCGATGTCAAGTAAACATTTACTTCATCTGTTCCGTACCGTTTTCCCAAACGTCCTGCAGTAGTTTTTCGTTGATGACAAAACTAATATTAGATGCTGCTTCCAATAATAATCTAAAATTAACTAAAGTTTGGTTTGTGGGTATCTTAATTTACATTGAAGGCTTAGTGCATAAAGATGGCGGCCAAACTAATCCGGGTAACGGATGTTGCATGGACGGTGACAAAAAGAAGTATAAGGTATAAGCCAAATTGTTTCAAGTTTAAAGTATAATCAGTTGTTCCTTGTGAATATAGCGGCTGAAGTTAGCACTGCATTTCCTTTGTTTTGCTGCGCCTGGTGCTACCCCCAGTTCAATACATGGAAAGGATATCCCTAATATCAGGCCGTTCCTGTTCGCACTGATTTAGCTTCTCATGGAGTGGAGAAATCCGCCATGCGCATCATTTGGGTCTGATGATATGATATGTTAAAGTTTTGGAACAACTTTCGACATGTCTTTTGTTGTGGACTAGTATTAATCATGTACAGGCAGTTGTGCATTTGATTAAAAATAAACTAACTAATTACGCCAGTTCCACATAATTTTAACTGATTAAGTTGCACGACATATTTTCAATGTATCCGCAATCTCGAAATAATTTATATGAAAGGTTTTTGTGTTTGCGGTTTTCCATGATAACTTGTTATAAAAAATATCAAATCTGTGATGTGAAAACCTTGTATCGAATTGTTTAAAACCGATTAACGGTTGGTAAAAACTTATTTAGTTTTGAAATATCTTAACTATTTTAATGATAAGTATTTTGATTGTTACCGTCTATCAGATACAAAGCATCATGAACCCTTTGCCCTGCAAAGATGATAAATAACTGAATGGCGCAGACGCAGATTGTAGGGATCCTCTTTCTGGATCGGGAAAAGCACATTTATCAGTGGTAGTTGTCTCGATCACCGATCTAATGCGATCCACTTGAGATCAGGTACCTGATACCTCATAGGCTGACTTAGTTGATAATTCAATCCAAGTCCCCGCAATACAACTGACAATTCAATTTAACAGATAAGTTTAATGGTTGACACTCGCAACAAAAAATGACGTATTAATTTCTATGCCATTAAGCATCTACTGAGGTCATCCAGAGTTAACCCGTTTTCAGGTTTTGTTATCTGTTGTATCGCTGTTTATGTTTACGGTAATCACGAAACGGGAATCAGATAACGAAAAAGAGCAAGGGCCATGTATGAAAATGGGGAAAAACGGACTTTTTGTCTTGCAGCCACATGTGGCGATTATAGGTTTATAGGTTCCCACCATAAAAATGTTTAGCTCCCGAATATCATACAATCGTTTTTACGTAATCAGACGAAGTTAACTAAAAAGAAAAAAGTGGCAGCGGTTAGTAAGGTATTAGGGTTAAATGAGAACTGTAGCTGCTGTTCTATTTGAGGAGAAAGCTTACCATGAATTGAAAAATTATATTTGCGCACCCTACACAACATTCATGAGGATATAGTTTTATTTTCTGCAGAAGTATTTAGGTCCCTCCAATTTGACTCTGATTTGCATATTTACGGCTTTCTATTTGGTGTAATTTGACGCAGGCAAGGAAACAGTCGCATTTTAGGTTCCAACTTGTAGTCTTTTCTAATTCATCCGATTTAGTAATTAATATAATAATTCGTTGAGAGGCGGTGCATTTCTTACTTTTAGCTCGAAATTTTTACTAATCTGAGTGGCCTAACGTGACTGAAATTCATGAGTAGTGACGTATTTTCTTGTTGTCCGCAATCCCTAAAATATCTACATTGCCACATTGATGGTCAACGTAAATACTTCATTTTCGTCGTAAGCACCAAAGAGGACAATAAGCAATGAAATTAATGACTTATGGAGTAAGATACATACTAAGCCAAACTCCACCCATTCGACTCCATCCAACCACCTATTCTTTAGGTGTATTTCATTCAGCTCATAATTGGACTGAATGTCGCCTAACTATATACACTGTATAACTTGTGAAAATGTCAACTCAACGTGCCGAAGTTATCCATAAAATAAGCAGTTAGGCATGGAACTAAATTCATGGCATCGGTCTTGGAACACAGCGATCCATTCGCTCCTGTTTGTGCATTTGCTCTAAATAGGAGAAATCTAACATATATGAAAATTGAATAAATATTGGAAATACCGACAAAATTGGTGCATAAATAAGAGTTCTGATATGTAAAGTTGCAAATGAATTCAATGAGAGTCGGAAATAGTATCAGGAGTCATGCTCGTATAGGATTTACGCCGTCGACATTGGCGTTGACATAGCAACACCAGTCATGACTTGATTCGGACACCACAGATTGTGAATAAGTTCACGAAAGCAAAGCGTTCTGATGTGATATTATAATCTTTTTATTATAATCATCCGCACAAATAACAATTAAGAATTTCTATTCCTTGATTTTCTTGTAAATGCCAAGGAAATTTTCATGTTAAATGCATGTGTGTTGGGACAACGCTAAAATTAGATTTTTAAATGTTTATTTTTGTTCATTTATCCAGAAATGAAAAATTGATATTTTAGTTTATTAACTACCGGAAGCATGAAATGCTTGAAACGTAGTTATAGCGATTGATCTGTTTGTCTGTCTGTCTGTCTGTCCGTAAACACTCTAACTTCCCTCCACGTTGACCGATTTGGCTCAAATTTGGCATAGAGGTACCTTGGCCCATGGCCACGTTCCATATTGATTTGCAGCCATGTAGCTCATCATTGACCGGAAGTAGGGGCGCCGACGTCTTTGAGGTGGCGGGGGTCACAAAATCATCAAAAAAGTTTATTGTTGAAATGAATAGAGGAGTTCAGACGATCATTTTTTGCCAAAGCACAATGGGTCAAATCACTCCCCTGACGTCAGGGTGGAGCCTGGGAGGGGTCTCCGACCGCAAAAAATTTTATTTTCTGAATTCAATGGGAAGTTCAATTTGAGCTTACAAGGCATATTGAAATTAGTCAAATGCGTATTTTAGTTGTCAATTGGACATACATCGAACTTCCGGTAGTTATGTATTAAAGGTTTACACCTTACTAGTTATTTTCGGGCTCGCACTAAATGTTGGATTTTATATAAGTGTCCCGTATTTGTTGCCGCTTACATTCAGCTTCTTTTATATTACTTTTCAACTAGCAACTAACACGGTAATAATCATGGCACCTATTGAAGGACATAACTTTGCGTGGGCTAAATACTTGCATAACGGCCTATAATTTCGGAAGTTCCATTTTTTTGTATTCCAAGAGCCATAACATTTTTGTTGGCAAGAAGTGTTTGCAACGTTTAATATAAGTCATGGTTGAATCGAATTCGCCCACAAATAGAGAGAACAACAGCAGAAAAAGGGTTCAGACATCATAGAACTGAAATGACTAAATCGTCCCAAGAAGACCTATCACTTTTCTCCATATCCCATATATTAAGATTTCTGATCATTGACGTCAAGCTTAACTATATTCTTCAACGAAGTTTTCATGATAATGGATGTGCATATCCCCGATTCGATTGTAGGTATAATTGACTGGCCGCGGAGTTGTAAATTTTCCGGAGCCAATATTTGTTGTTCTTGTACTTGCAAGCACATAAAACTTAATTTCAACACAGGTAAGTAGCCAACACGATCAGTATTAAACAGGAGTGCTCCAAAGAATCTAAATTTTGGTATATATTATCGCATTACGACAAAGTTTGTTCTAAGCATTAGTACTCTGACAAGGTATTACCAGGTAACTTTATCATGTCCATTTTACGTGCAGGCTATCAAAGTCGTAATTACTTATTTCAAACGATTATTGTTTTAAAGACAATAGTGAGAAATTTGGACTGGTAAATGAGATAACTGACCGAAACCTTGAATACGATGTAAATTGTTAAAAATTATAAACAAACAATCTTTAAAATTTAAGTCAAAAGTAAAATGTATTATGGCATCTGCACTCCACATGGTGGAGTCTCCACCAGCTGAACCACTCGGTGGATTGAAAATGAAATATTCGGCCAGTGCACTGCTACTACTAAGGCATAGTCATAGCTTTAATACTTAAAGTACACGCAATAATAAATGCATGCAACATTTCCAGATTCATAAATAACCGTCAGAATCTTACAAAGATAACCAGTTCAATTAAAATCGCTGTGATTTGCAATTTCAACGAACTCAACAAGATGCACGATCATACATTTGATATGATTCAATAACTACGAAAATTTTTATCCTAACAATACATCCAGCCAAACTAATCACATAATAGAAATGTCATCATGACCTACTCTCGTAATATTTTTCGTTGGACTCAAGCTTCTTTTGTATGTCGCTTAGCTATACGCAACTTTTAGTATTATTATTTGATTTTGATGCATTTTGTCCACTAAATTTGGTATGGGAAATATGTGCAACTAATTCATGTTTAAGACCAAAGTTTTCCACTGGTTAGAAGCTTAAATATTACAGAAAGAACAGGCAAATTCAGGTAAACAAAACAAAAACACAAATTTGTTTTCCAGAATACCATTTGTTTATCAATTAATCTTCATGACATCAATAATAGGAAAAAATTAATAAACGGAAGAAATTAGATTAATTTAGTTTGCCTAATTAAAACCGAACATTAACCTCTACTGTATTCGTTGTAATAAAATTGGTATAGAGAACTATCTGTTGAAGGAATATCTAGACCGACACATACGCTAAAAAGTGTAATATATGCCGGTTGTCGAGCAAAGCAACCTTCCCAGGAATTATGAAACAGTGCCGCTGCAAACGAATCACGTGTCATGAGACTGCGAAAACGTATTGTAAATGTTGTTTGCGATCTATGATCTTAAGTATTACACTAAGCATGTACTTTCCTAAATTCCTAAGGGTCGAAATGGAAAGCAAATAATTTTTTTTCGTTTGTTAACTTTGCAATTATTGGTGCCATGGATATAAATTCCTAAACAAATGGCCTACTGGAACATAAATTTGTTGTTTCCTTGATCAGCTTCATGCTTACGTGTTATAGTAATAAAGGATGAGTTACCTGCAAAATCCCTCTAAAGACGGCAAAATAAACTCAAGGGAACATTAATGGCAGCTACGTGACACATTATGCATGCAAGTCGACTATGCTTTTCGCCATTTCTGAAAAGCGGAAATTGCGACACGTAATTAACCATTCATTTTGTGTGCACTTATAATAATATTGGAGTACAGATCTTCATTTCCACGAGTTCTTTCAGACCTGTCTGTGAAGTGAACTGTATTTCACTTACTACTCAATTACACCTTATGTTGTTTAGCTCGACACAATATATAATTTGCGAGTTAATATATGTTCAAGATTACCAAGTAATAAAACAGTATCTGTGATATTAACGTATTTGGCTTCCTAAATACTGTTATAAGATATTGTATTCGATAACGTTTCCAGTGGCATGTGTAGTAACTTGTAACAATGTTAATTGACTTAATCCCAGAATCAGATGGAGATTTCTTGGGTCTCGAAATTTTAGTAGAGAAAGTTTGTTGTGTTCACAGAAGGATTTGTAATATATTGTATCAGAAGATAATCAAAACAGAATTGACTACTTTTGACGATTCAGCCTTTACATCACCAATGCCGTGATAAACATACTAATAGAAATGTTGTACCAATTAATTCAGAAGACGGAAGAAAAACGCCTGGCACTGATTTATTTTCTCTTCACCACACGATTTCATTTTATGGCGCATTGCTATATATTTTATGACTCTTGATCATTGTGGTAAACTTATTCCAAGTACCCAAAATATTTATTAGCTTCGAACCCCACCAAATGAATCCTTCCTTAAAATCAAAATCATTGATTCAGTGATAACCTGTAAGTTTGTATGTTCATCATTATTATCCGTCCATGCAATTACATTAAATTGTCCGCAAGCACCTCAGCCGTACAATGTAAAGATTTGCAACGAACCAAGACATTGAGTTTCTGATCAGAATTATGCATTTTAGAAACATATGGCAATAATAATTACAGAATCATATGTGAGTCATTGAAATGAATGACAAAGAATCTTCTATTTCAACTTGTTCAGATTCCCCAAAGACATGATGAGCATTTTTTTCGTGATCAATATTCAATTAATTATCTACAAATTACAGGCAGGCCTGATTAGGTACTTTCGAAAATAATAACTTGCGATATAAAATTATTTTATTACGATTATTTTAGTCGCACAATTTTATGCACAAGTTACAATACTAATTGAAGAAAGATGCCGACATGTGCAAGGAAAAGTAAAACATAAGGCTGCTGTGATGATGTCACAACGGATCAAATTCAGGAATCAAGGTTTGGCACATTAAATTGTAACATATTTAAAAACCCAAAGTTCTGTAATGTTAACTACAAATACTCAAACTCGGCCTTCTCATTTCTTCAATTGGAGTACCTCTCTCAGTTTAACGAAATGCTTTCGTGCGAGTGACAACATTAGAAAGGAGGAATATAGAAGTAAGATGTGAATATCTTGTTCTTTAGCCGTTTGATGACACTGATACGGGAACGGGAATGCATGGTTGGTACTTCTGTTGCAACAATATGGTTCGTATTGCTACAATTTTCGGCAGCATCACTCGAACTGTCGAATTCCGCTAACAACAATATTAACGCTGCATTATTAATTATTACCGACGGCAAAATCATGCAAACTATTCGGATTAGTTTACTCACAAGGAAAATATAAATATAGGTTATGCTCCAGGGGGCCCTCCAAACAAGATGTCCACAAGTGCCCCGAACTCACGGCTATGGCCTGTATTTTTAGCTAATCTTTACATGCTTTGACCACCAAACGCAATTCCTTTCGGTCCATTCCAACATATTTTAGATGATTTTTAAATGGGATACTTAACATGGAGCGTAAATGAGGTTTTAAATTTTTCTTGTGTTCAGTGTATATCTTTTGGTTAGGAATTATTCACCTTTCACAAATTCGACGTCCTATTCATGTTTCCTACTTGCTGATGATAGAGTGGGTTATATTCAATTTATCCGACATTTCTATCCTTCTATCCTCTTATGGAAATGTAAAACTTTCCTTTGACATTGACAGATTCGACTGATAGAGAGGTTTTTCACATCATTTTGTCACAAGTTGTAACAGCAGTGCTTCACAGCACATATTAAGTACATATATCATGTATCGTTTCTATACATTTTATTTCTTATGTTCTTAAAATTATTAGTTGAAGACGGAACTCAATGTTTGAGTTACGTAATATTTATAATTTTTGGATGATGATATGTTATGAGGAAAGATGCTTGTTAATCGAATTTAGTACTGCTGTTATACAATTTTAAGTAGATTAATAATCTTGGATGGCTAGTTTAAGCAGCACAAAAGTCAATATGAATATTTGTTGTAATCCTATATACTTCTAAGTCAGACGGAACTCCAACTTCAGTGTAATGTCTAAAATGTTATTTGTCTTTGTATTGATGCTCCATAGGCTGATTGCCTGAATGAGCTGTAAGAAATAAATACACAGTTGAGCCAGTGGTTCAATTTTTATAACATCAGAATACTATTCATTTGCTTTGGTCCTTTTTAGTCAACTGTCGGTTTTTAATTCTCTATTGATTTCAATTTAATAACAACCGATGTATATTGACGGTCGCAAATACTTTCAGTTTGTTACCTCGCTCGCAGGGGACAATAATTTCTTAATAAATGGTAAAATTGAAGGAAGGTTTTCGGATGAAGCAAAACCTGATATGGTGTTCATATACATTTCATTACTAAATACTAGATTTATTTATGTTTTTAATTTGTGAGGAGGAATATTCTATTATTCTGCTGAATCATTTGTCGTTTAAACGCCATACAATTTCACAATGGTTCCAATGGATAATTACATTCGCGTAGATCCGTGCTGCGAATGCTTCGAGAATTGTCATTATAAAGAATTTGTGCGTGCATGTCGACAAAATATTAATAAATTAAACACCTTAAGCCTACGCATATTTCTGTTCATGTGCTAGGTACAACGGCTTTATTGCATGTGGTTATAGACTTCACTAAAAAACGTCACTAACAAGGGAGGGTTCAGATCGAAGGCAGGTATTTTTAGAATTGGGAAGTGCTATCTTATAGAGAATTTTCCGCTCTTTAAAATGAGCACTTTTGGTTTCCCGAATGCGCTGATCTACGGTAACCAGTGGAGACGGAGGGAGACATAATAACATAGCTTGTGATAGGATTGTTATATAACTGGAGCTCTCAGCGCACAACAATGATTTTTTTGTGCCGAATATGTCGTACCGAATCTATTTGTCTGGGATATACTAATGGCTCATGTGAAGTAAAATATTTCTCGGAAACTAATTTATTCCTAACAAATTCATGGTTTAACGTTATCTCTATCCTTTCCTATCCTTTATGAAATACGGACTTCAAAACATGCCTTGTCACTTATGTGAAACGTAACTAATTTAACAAATTTATTACTGTTCAGGCTGTAAACCAAGTCATTTGTCCTTCAAAGAGTAACGGATTTTTAAAATGTTTGATGTTATATTTGATAAGGACAAATTTTGGTCGTACCAGCAATGTGTATAACGGTTACATACAACAGATGAAGAAGGCAGCACCAACTCGAGAAGCCGTCTAATTTGTCACTGTAAATAATTAATACTAAATAGAGCTGGACCTTACATATTCAGATTTGGTACGACATATTCGGTACAAACAAATTTCATTTTGTGAGCTGAGATCGCGAGTTATATGTATACAATAATGCTTCCGTGAATGTACAAGTCCGTTCAAATAGTCCACTGGTCACCGTAGATCAGCGCATTCGGAAAAAGTAAAGTGCTCATTTTAAAGAGCGGAAAATTCCCTACAAGATAGCACTTCCCAATTGTAAAAATACCTGTCTTCGATCTGAACCCTCCCTTGTAAGTGCATGCATTCACTGACCATACATACAAGAACGTTTGTGAGTATATGCCTAAAACGTAACTTTTTAACAGGTAGACACTACTGCTCCAACTGCACTCGCATAGAGATATGCCAAACTGCTTGTTCAAAACATTGCAGAATGAAACAATGGTCAACATGGAAAATGTTTAGCAATTTATTTTATTTGGTATCATCATTTGTCCGCATAAGATAGTTTTAATATTAAAGACATGGACGAAAGAGCGCTCAACATTTTGTCAATTAGTATTATAAATATGCAACTACTTGGGCAATGACAAACATCGATACCATTCTGCGTATTACTGACATTATTTTGAAATTATTGAACAAAGGTTATTCGGGCCGAGAGTTGTAGGTTTGATTAGTATATTTTCCTCTCTGCTTGTTGATTAAGCAGGCCGTTATTAGCCCAATGAGGACAATGTCAATCAGCCGTCTGGGCGCATGGGATTTTCCCCATACGACGCATCCCTGTACATGTTACATTTCCCAAAGTAAAGCTTCTGTCGTGGGATGTCTCTCCCTCCAAATGTTCCTGAGTGGTGTAGACCAATAGTCATTTTTGGAGTGATCGTAGTAAAAAAGTGTTTTGACAGATGTCATACAAAAACTATACCAACCGATTATAAATTTGAATTGCGAATTCTCTCGAATCACCAAGTGTGGAGTGCACTGGATTTACAATAGGTTAAATGGTGATACCAAAAGTCATTACTTGATGGACGTTTGCATTAAAAATGTTTGGCTGTAAATGGGTATATTAGAGTTGTTACGTTTCTAAAAGCTCCGAGTCGGAACAAAATAATGTTTAAAGGCCGAAGAACTTCACGAGTGGTTATACTTTTGACAATAATAAAGAAACGTTAGGAAGTAAACTGCAACTGTTTGTTCCTGTAAAATTCATGCCCCGACAATGGCTATAAATTTATTTGCAAAAAAACAGTAACAAATCAATTCTTTGTAAGATTTATCCCCTGTACAGTTTCATTTTGCCTTTAGTGGAATTATAACTAATGAAGATTCATCTTATTGTTAGTTTTGTAATGCAGGAGATAATTTTTGTGCATTTGCTTGTTAAACATTATATCCCGTGCATTTCTGTGACAAGTCAAATCGAATTGAAAATGGCGAATTAAACACCAACTAGTAAGACCGATAAAGAGCGTCGCTGAAAGCTAATATTAAATCTAACAGAATGGATGTCAGTTGGGGCAGAGCTTTCAGTTTTTTGTGGTTCATTTGCAATATTCGAACAAAAAAGTCGCATAATAAGTCATTATTTACACGTATTAAAATTAAATTTCCAATGCCGAAAAGGAAATTATTAGTGTTTCGCTTGTAATTGCAAGAATAATTTGCCAATTTAAATTTTCAGTAGAATGGTGCGACGTGTGAATCTGCATCGATTTGAAGACTCCACTTAGGAATATGATGAGCTTTGACACCTTCGACCTGTAAATTGTCAACAGAGGAATACAGCAAATAATCAAAATTTCCACAGTGCACCACTATTTCAGTTAAAATTTCCAGCTGCACAAAAGTGGACGGTCCAATGGATAGTGTATTACATGTAGTATCAAAACTGTTCCTCTCCGCTAGAATTTTAATCGAAATTTCCACTTTTGTCCACCTGGAAGATTTCCACTATCCAGTGGACATTGATTCCTTGATTAAGATAAAGAAAGGTACGAAAGTGCTGGTAGAGTTGGGTGAGTAAAAGCACAAAACTAACTTTCACATGAACATACCGGTTGATGTATGGATAACCCCGTTCAACAATTTTTGGTACCTTGCTATCATCGCATACTTAAAAATTTGGAAACCTCAGAATGCGCGACATCAATAACATATGTATATCCATGTACACGAAAAATCACTGACGAAAAATTACAAATTAGATTCACGGACGTTCCTGTAGATTGGTTTACCAACGTCCATCCGCTTTTGTCCACAGTAGTTAAAACTGCAATTCAAATAGACACGTGTTTAGATACTAAATACTCTATTGCCCCTTAGTTGAAATGACCATAATATCGAAGAACGAAATTATCTTATTACCAAAAAAATGGCTACACAGTGAAGAAAATGACCAATGGCGTCACACGGGATTTAAGTTTAGTAAGTAATTTATTTCAAAGAACGAGGAATAAAAAACAAACACAATATACAAGGAATAGAGCAAAAATGCGAAATCACTACGCATTCACTAATTGTAAGTCGCGTAAGAACCATTGGTGAAGTGTTTGTATTTAATCATCCAATATTGTCTCTGCCTCTGTTTGTCTCTGTCTCTGCTTTCGTTTACTAACAATTACTACCTCTCTTGGCGGTAATTCACTATACGTCTGCAAACATGAAATATAATGAGCGAAAAGGAACAAAGTTGAATTGGCTTCTTACCTAATTAACTTTTCAAGCAATTAGCAACAAATATGGCATATAAAACTGAATAAACGATTACTATTTTATCTATGGCTGGACTATGTTTATTTCAGACATCGCAAGTATAATCTTTAGCAGAAACCTAGAACCGTTATGCCAAGCCAAGTTTGCATCTGAATTGTTGTAAACTTTATACGACCACCGCTATCCCGAGTTACGGCGTAAATATTGCAATACAGGTAAATTCAAATTTGGCAGATGATGATAATTTTACTACGCTCAATACTTTTTATTTCGTAACAGCAATGTCGTTCCTTGCCAGTTTGCCTTTTAATCCTAAGCAAACGGTAAAAAACAGCAAATCCACGACGTAATTTAAAATATGTTACTTCAAACAATTCCACTAGAAACTTCAAATTCTTCCAATCAAACAGGTTGTAGCTTCAAAGGCTTACAAAGTAGAAAGTATGTTATCCAAACCTTTGAACACAAATACATGTACTTTTCAAAGAATGGTATATTGTAGTCATGGTGGGAACCTGTAATATTAAGTAGCCGCAACCTCCAGGTAGTGAAAGGGAAGCTCAATACGCATAAATATTCTGACCATTTATTTGTAGTTTCTCATCTTTCAATAATATCTTAGCTGAAATTTATCAATGTTCAATAATAGTACTCTAATATATTATCATCGTAAATCCTTATTCTCCATGTTACGTTAAGAATTCAAAAAAATCTTCTTCTTGAGTAACAAGCAGAAACACTCAATAGCAATTGCTTTAATTAGTAGTTCAAATCGCGCTAAATCCAGTTCGCGAATGCTGTCGTACATGCACATTACATATGTCGCCGTTGAAGTGGAGAGATTAAAACGGCTACTAACTTTCCTCAACCACCTGGTAACAAATGGTGACAAAAACGAGTCATTATTTCTTAATCAGTTTTAGGTGGCGACACTTTCTTCAAACTTAAAATTTATGAGTTGAATAAAATTAGTTCATTTGCGGATTATGGCAGCTTATTTTCATTAGTCATGTTAAGTACGCTTGCCGCAACTGCAAAGATTGAACCACGAAGAACTTTTAAAAGTCAGTGTGTTGGCTTGACGTCGACATTGAGCATACATACCGTTGGAAGAAGATATCACCAGTGAAAATGAACATTTCCGACCTATCGTAATATTAATGGTCAGCTTCAACGATACACTGAATGGTGTTAAAGTCATCCATTGACCATGTATGTTAACAACTGATTGGCAGACATAGAGCATATGATACTGCCGATTTGAGTTCTAGTTGAAAACACTGTATGCGTGGAAGGCCCAAAAATACAGACGATTTAGCAAAAACGAGGTATCGCATGTCACGTAAGAAACGCTTTGCCATTTCGTGTAGAAACTATCTAGGTCCTTGTGCAACGCTGGAGAATATCTGTGGTTAATATGGAACATATTGTGAAAATGGAAAACTCGAACTTGTTATATGGAAATGCGTTGATGTGAGATACTACTATAACCGGTCAACTCATTATCAAATTAACTACGAATAATATGCAAAACGTCACATAAATTTTAGGAATGTGTTTGGCAGTTGTAACTTTATTATTATGTGTTAAAATTTACACGAAATCCTCTTACGGCAACATTTATGAATACGTCAGATCATGTTACTCACAATCAGCATCAGGCTCATTTTATATCAATTTCACAAAAAGAATTACGCAAATCGCCTTTTATTTTATTTCTCAATCTTGTGGAACATACATACTTTACGTCATATAAACATTGCAACTGAAATTAGACGTTGGACGAATTAAAATTTGTAGTCTTAAACTTGCTTGTTAATACCCCAAATTTTTTGTTTGGGAGAGCAAATTTAAACGTGAGGTGGTTTAAGTTATCAATCATAATTTCATCATAAATTGATATGCTTTCACTTTTCCGGAAGCAAACGGTAGATATCCTGCTTGACGGTAAGGGATAAAGTAACTCGTAATGCAGAATTGTAGCTCACAGGAGATTTGCAAAATCTCAATGAATTAATGATAACAATGGTATTCGTTATCATCTTAGTGCCAAAATGGAATGCAATGGCTTTCGCCATGAACCAACAGTTTGCCGATTCATTTTTAATAGAGCTTAATCCCTATCCGGATAGTATATTTCATATCTATTGACATTACCATATATAACACAATGAAATAAAATTATTGATTTCCTAATGATATGGATCAATAATCAATTAAAAATTTATAAGTGATAAATGAGAGACTGAGATTATAATTGAAAACGTGGGCGTCCGATGGGCAGCAGATGAGTAAATTTATGAATTAAATATCCGGGAAATAAAGACCGTAGGAAAAGCGTATGTGCATTACCTCATGACATGTCCTGATCTTCTATTCATTATCTTCGTTGCAATGGTGTTCCAAGTTTCACAAGAAATATGTCGTTGCATTTATAATTGGTCAGGTCAAGATGTCATAAGTCCAATTACACGAGCTTTGAGGATATTGTTTCAAACAGGTCAGAAGAGGAAATTTGCACAGTTAGCAAATTAAAACATTGTAGAAATTAAATTCCATGTTGAAATGTAAACGTTGAAATGGCTCTATAGGTACTGTGTTCCTGATAGTGAGTTACTTTCGAGATTTGTTATGGATGATAGCATAAATTTTATTAACGCAACAAGGCAGCAAATTGCATTAATGGGCTAAAATGTTGTTTTTTGAAGAGCTAAATGCTTGGTTCACAAAAAGATAGTATTAAAAATGATAATATTTTTGCTGGCCAAACGTATTGCAATGAGATCATTGCGTTGAGGTTTGGTGCATATAATGCAACTACAACAACAACTTCGATGGATAAATTAGTTTGCCGGTTTTAGGATCGTCGCAGTTATCCCATTTCATTTCAGCGTGCATAAAGGTTTCAAAAAACTCAGATAAGAAAAATCAATACTTTTGCTATTTGTTAGGGAAAAGGAACAATTTTGAAATATAAGTTAGGTATTTATTTTAACAATCAAACAGAAGGTAAGGAACACATAGTTAGTTACATCAGTCTTTGGTTTTATTTCAACAAAAAATAAATTTTTCAACAATGCTGAGATACAAATCATATAGTTGTTCTTCTGGCTATCAAATTGTGACTGGTAGCATATATTAATTTCGCTCTGATTAGTAAAGTACTTCTAAATACAATTGCCTCCATTCCATGGTGACTACTATTATTCTGAGCATTTTGTGCAGTTGAGTGGCTAGTGGCTAGTATAAATTATTTTTCCGTTCGTAACATTGCGTATGTAAAGAAAATAAACAGTTTGAAATTCCTCAAGAAATGGGGTAAGGAAAAAAAGGATCTTGAAAAAGGTAAGTTGATACAATGGGGTACAATGTGACACTTCACCCGTTCAAGAAATACCTACCAATACCGAATGAATGCTTGCTGTCAATTCTGGGAGGATATTGAATTAAAGGATTTCACGGAAAACAAACAAAATTCTTGGGATTTTAGCGACTCGGCGTTTCAAGGGTGTAGTGGTGCTTCTAAAAAAATACGCGAACTCATTACGGCCTACAAATTCTGGTAATAGTATTCTAATCAGAAATAACAATACCTTATACCCAATACCTAAATTAATATTAAGGAAAATTATTTGTTTGTCACAAATTTCAATCATTTTTATAGTACGTACGACTGCAACATTTAATTTTCTAGAACTAGAAATTATTCCTTATGAAATGCATATACAAGTCCTAAATGGTGACTGGTAGATTTATCATTGATCTGAGTAAATGATTGGAG
This sequence comes from Sinella curviseta, assembly GCA_004115045.4. NCBI lineage: Eukaryota > Metazoa > Arthropoda > Collembola > Entomobryomorpha > Entomobryidae > Sinella > Sinella curviseta. Next base: position 9,268,819 of record CM023201.3, on the reverse strand, counting down.
CCACTCAACTCAACTGAAGGGAAGGAATGCAGTTGATGTTAATTGTGGAGTGCAGCCATCATACACAGCTCCTCTGATGCAAAGCGAACTTCGTAATTTCCATCACGATTTATTATATTGCTGCAAGATTACAGAATGTTGCACGGTTTCGGTGTAATTTAAGTGAATCTTCTGAACATTGTGGGTTCCGTAGAACATTCGGTCAGCCCATTTGGTCTTGCCCCACCAACATGTCTTCACAGTGCAAAAGTTCAACATCCCACACAGCACCTACAGAACCTAGCTCCAATAATTATATTTACACAATTTTTGGCGAAGAATTAGATTCTGCAACTCAATATTTATTTCTACAGGCT
>CM023201.3:9003651-9268363 GCA_004115045.4 Sinella curviseta | reverse complement strand
CAGCTATTTCCATACGCGTTTCATCCGTTATTTGCGTATTTTATCTTTACATTTCAGAATAACTTACAAGCTGCAACGTTAGTCCGGGTACTCCGCTAGCTCGAGACCGCTCTCCTGTTTATTCCTAACAGATCATAATATTGAGGATAGGCTCCAGCCAATTTTGATATTCTTTTTATTTAGTTTTAGGGCCTATCTGTTTAATGCCGCATTCGAGGGGATTAATCTGTCGCCTGTTCTCTGGTTGAAGTTTGCCATGTGATTCTGTTGCCCCCATGGTGGTCTTGGAATACTCGCGATGGGCTTTAGTCGTTAGCAGATGAGTTTTTCCACAAAAAAAAGAGTTCTCACTTCCCAGTATCACCTGCGATAGCGGTTTCTTGTATTTCTGGGCTTTAGAGCTGGTGATATACTATTATCGAGGCAGCCGCGCTACTTTAATTACATTAGTTATCTTGTTATGCGTATTAGTGGTTATAGGTAGCCACGTGTTTTGATTTCTCTGTGCGCGTTATTTCTCTCTGTGTGCTCGCCGTACATTGCTGTGCACATTTTGCGTTCGATCACTTCGGTAATTTTTAAGAAACTTAGTGTGTTTGTGTCAAATAAAAGGACTCCCTCATTAGCGGTAAATATTAAAAGTTTTTTAAATATAAGTTAATAAATTAATTAAATTTAATTGTTGAAAAAAATTAAATGTTATGTAAAAATTTTAATAAATATTTATTTTAAAAAGTTTCCCCGTCTGTGGTCTCCAAGCTTCTTTTGTTGAAATTTATTTTGGATTCGGTACCATTCTCCCTTAGCTCTGTTTGTTTCCCAAAAAGTATGGCGTGGTCACGACGCATGTTTTCAGGTGCATCCGGTTTTATTTGTAAAGGCTGCTTAACTCTACCTCCTATTGGCGAAACAGTGTTTCGGTCTGAAAGGAACTTGAATTTTATCCGAATAGACCGGACATAGTCAGATTCAAATTCACCAAAGCGGAAGATGTCATCAGGTATAATGTTAGATTTCGCAATTTCGAAGATAAACTTATTCACTTTATCTGCTAATTTTTCTTGTGATTCACTTTCTTCGTCTGAAAGCCCTAGAACCATAATGTTTTCTCTCAGAGTTCAACAATCAAATCATCGTTTGCTCTGGTCAAAGACTTCACTTGTTCCTACAGCTTCTTTTTGTCTGCTAAAGGAAGAAATGGATCTATCTTCGGCAAGAATACTACGTAAAAGAATTTTTGATTCCACACTTACTAATTTTGAACTTAAGGACTCAATTTACACGCTTGAAGATTGCGTTTCGGTTCTATTTTTTTAAACTAGCGTGTCAGTCGTGCATCTAATGCTGCTTAAATTTCTGAAAATTGATTGTAACCGAGGTTGTGATGAATATAATTTACTAGGAGAACAAAGTGTACCAATTTTATAAAACGGATATGTGTGCATTTCCGAAACTGATGCATACCTTCACGCCGCCAAATTAATATGAGCACCATATTCGCACAATTTTCAGTAGGTGATGTACTTGTAAGTGTGGATTTTTATTCAAAAGTTTGGCATTACCAAATTTAAAGACAACAAACAAAATCCAAATGTAGAAATATTTAGTTGTTATAAATAAATGAATAAGGATGAATAAATTCGAGATTCGGCATTAAGTACAACTAACCAATCGCCAACAACAGGACGTTTTAAATACTATGCCGTGAATAAATGACATTTGCAACAAATGTTAATCAAATTTATAACAGAAAGGATCTTATTGGAAACCTGAAAATATTTTTTTGTACGTGCTAATTTATATCTTGATAATGATGGGGGAGGGAAACCGTAAGACTGTCACGAAGCCATTAGCATTTTGTTTAGACAATATTACACTAAATATTGAGTATCCGATTATGTCTCTCTACAATGGTTAAAAAAGTAATAATTTTTTTACTGGAAATGTAAGAAGCAAAAACGGCAAATCCATTGCATTCACTTTTGACAGTAAATAAGAACAAGCAACGACTAATATCAAAATTACTAGAGATAAAGAAAACGTATGTTTAAATTTGGTGCCGCCAATTGAACTACTATTGGTTTCGTGACATTAATTAGGTATATTAATTAGGACATTAACAGGTATATTTGAAGAGTACTTTTTTGTACCGTTTCAAGGATTGATAATAATGTTCTCATAAATCGTTGTTGGTCTAATATTATTTGAAGCAGGTAAACTATATTGACGGACATATATCATTTCGAGGTTGTTTCGATCAAATTTATACTTTACCGCGTTTATGAAATCATAGCCTTGATTTCAATTTCTATGTTTCATGTCAACATAAGTAATCGCAAGAGTAGTGCTTCCTATTTTCACGTGATTTTAATATATCAGGAGCTGCGCATCATGTACTTTTTTCATCTGAGCACGTGTTCATTGATCATCTCTTACGTCGTTTGACTAGACACTTTCACTGGAATGTGATTTTGTTCGGATGGAACTTTCTAATTCTACATAAAGTCGCTAATTAATGTTGCTTGATGCTTACAAAAGGTCTTGTAAACTACCATTTAATAAATTTCGAATTGTGTAATCTCAGACAATTGTCAATATCGTACTATACTTTCAAAGAATCTATGAAATTTCTATCACACTGTGAAATTTCTAGAGCAACAACAGTCGGTAACAAGCTGTCGCTAGGTCACAATTGCGTCAATGTATAAGCCACTATTCCCAAAGCGAGGAAAGATTGCATCATCCTTCCAACATGTATTCTAACTAGATTTTCCTAGCCCTAAACCAAAAGCAACATTGAACATCTCACGACCGGGAAAACGTAAATTTTAGTAAATGTCTGACAACTTGTGCAATTTCCAGGGGTTGCTTACTGAAACATTGTTTATGAAACTTTTCAGAAGGATTACAAAAAAATATTTTTTTCTCTCAGGGCATATATTATTAATGGAGTAGTGGCATACACCAGCGAACAAGATTGTACGCATTACGTATTAATACTTTACGCAAATCCTTTACAAAACGTCTGGAATGAAGATGTTCGCTCACTTTCTTAGGAGCGTCGAAAAAACTTAAGCTCATTATAATTATTTGATTCAATCAGATTTCCACTTCGATGTCAATATATTTCTGGTTACGATCAGTTTAAGTATTCTTCAACGTAATTAAATATAATGGATAAATGTGACGAAATAGTTTTTCTAGCTGAAATAAAATGTTTTAATAACATTGAGAATCTTTACAAAAAGTTTCAAAACATTTTCACTGATATATTAGTCACCTTAATTCTATAATTACTAAAGCAGTCAAGCTCAACAGGATTTGTTTCCATAAAGACACGAAACACTTTTAATTTGAGAGAAACGAACAAAACCACAAATCTATGACCACAGTTCTATATGTGGCAACTGTTCATGGCAATGAAAACTTAATTGCTTCTTGCGTCGCCATGCCAGGACAAATTATTATTTTTATTTCGTATCCTTACAATAGTATACCTATGTAATTTAAATTGAACTCATATACAATACAATTGTACGAAACGAAACGAAACAATACAAAACGAAACCAAAAAATGTAAAAGTGAAAAGAAATTGGGAACTCTCCTGCAGCCTGCAGTCAGTTAGTTCTTCATGAGACAATGAAACTAACTCTTGGTTGCAGAGGGATCCCGTATATATGACTGCGTAAGATAATGACATCAAAGTTTAATCCACATAACATGCAATTCATCTTCATCTGCTAAATTTGGACGTCATCCAAAACCTCTACTTTGGTTCTCGGCGTATATGAATTTCCAGGTGGAAGTTACCAAATCGCTGTATTTATTAATTTTGCCACATTTAGTTTAAATATGGTTTATGTCGTTCAACCTGCAACTTGAATCCATGTTGTTCCATCAGATGCTGAGTATAATTCTTCACAACATACAGCAGAAAGCTATTTACAATATGTAGCAACTGGCAACTTCAAAGAATGCGGACTTAAGTTCCATTCGGAGATGCCGTCTTCCTAAGTACGGGGTTTAGTAACTTTAGTTGCAAAAGTGGTACGAAATTTTGGTTACGAATTTCGCTTGCTTTTTCTTAAATGCACGTTCGTTTACGCCGACAATTTCTGAAATATGACATCATGACATATGAGAGAGAATTAAGTGAGATAAACGATAAAACACAATGCTTTCCATGCAACTGAAAAGTTTTAATGAATAATGGTTCGTTCTCCGGTATCAATTTTCAAACCCGATCATAACTACCAGAAATTTAATATATAGCAATAACAATTTACAAACGCTATCACTCACTCGTACATAGTAGTCCACATCATTCCGACCTGCCTTATTAGTAAACAATAGATAGTGAGTAATTCCGTGTGCAGGCATAAAAATTTAACTCATATATCTAAAGCAATCCACGTGATTTTGGTTTTGTGAACACCATAATTACCGATAAGCAATGCAAAAAATATTGCCTTCGATAAGTAGCAAATGTGTCGATGCGTGTTATATATAAAACAAAATGGTTAAATATAATACCTCGAAATATGCTTTTGTTTCAAATTATCGCCATGGGCTGCGCGATTAATTACATTAGGAACTAATTTATTATGTATTATATTGATGGGTTCATTTCTTTGTACCAGAACCTAGATGAGAATGGACTATTAATGCAAGTTATCAGTTATTTTTTAAATACGAGATGTATATTTACAAGTCGTGTGACGAGTGTATTAAATGATTACGTATTGATTGATCAAAGAAGGAAATATTTTCTATCAACATATTGTATATTAAATTTCCGTGTACTTCCGCTCAGCCTGTCGACTATAGAGTAGCAACATGTGCACATTATTTTAAAATTATGGAAACTATTCGCAAAAATGTAGAAATTCGAAAACAGTTGTACCAGAATTCCAGTTGTAGATAGTACTTTTATTTCTTAAGAAATTGCTGGTTTCAGAAATTCAGTACCATGTCTCCTTTCCACTACCATGAAAGTATCTTCCTCGTGTAAACAGCCGTTACGTGGACTTCAAAAGAACAATACAATAGGCAGATATATGTTGACACACACACAAAGGGAGAACTACTTCAACAAGAACAAATGTAATTGTGTCTGTTGCGTTCTGCTGAAAACTAACAAAATGTGCAGTTTACTCTGAATAACATTTGGCAGACTTCCTTTATTATCCAAGTAAGAACAATATTGTCGCTACGCAACGTAGTTCTGATATTAGAGCGCTCGGAACACAGGATTGTTAACAAAACCGGTCTAGCTATTCATATATATCTAAACCGCTACAGAATTTAATTCGTCATTGTAAGTTGCTACCTGTGCTGCAGATTGGAGTTGCTATTGCTTGTCCAAATTTCAAAACTGATGTTCATATTAATTTTCAGCAAAGTAAACTAACAATAGTAACGCCAGCCATGCCCAACCTGCTTACGATAAAATTGCAAAATTGAGAGAAATTCATAAACCGGCATCCAAGTACACAGCAATTAATTCACCGGACACTACAATCCATGCAACCTGGTCGCACTATTCCATCTCTGAGTCACAATATCACAGATATGCTTAAAAACTTACAATTAGTAGATATAAACAATTGAATTACTTCAGTATTGCCATGCTCACTTACGGATAACACGGCTTAGGTATTCGTGCATCTGTATTCCACCGTGGCCTTCATATCTGTCTAATTGGCATATAGTGTTAGTAGTTACAATATTCGATGCTTCTTACTGCTTCCTTGTATTACAATGTAGAATAGAGATGCCATACCGCTCACACCAGTGGCATTCAGAGAAAGCTTGAAGTATCCAACATTGCGGAAGAATACCTTCGTAAAGATCACTGAGTACTAGGTTTACCAGTGACTGCTTGCGCAACAACGAAGTGTGTTGAGTAGTGCAAAAAGTTCTATAATTCCCTTTGTTATTTTGTAATGAGTTGAGAGTATATGCGATGGATCTACTTGTTCCGCTTTTATTCCTGTTCAATAACAGTTTTGAGTGATAACATGAAATCTGCAGACGAGCATAATCTACTGAGAAGATAATTAACTCATTCAGTAATTGTTGACAAACTGAGCACGGAATTTTTGTCGGCTTCTACGTCTGACAATCCTTGTTTAGTTAGAGCTTCGTATAGGAAAATATCCAAAATTCTAAGGTCGAACGACAACATTCTAAGGTAATCCTCGTTATAAAATCACAAGTATGATTTTGCGGAGACAAAAACGAAAACTTAGTTGACAACTTGACTAAGTTCCATTTTTCAGAATAATTAGTAGTGAATGCTCCCAGTTTGCTATTTTGTCTCTAGAAAGGGCAAATTTCAATGTTAATATTTCTATGCATAGTGTTTTCGAAGGATTAACAGACCAGGACAGGTACCAGAATAACTGGAACAAATGTAAGCAGGTTTGTGGTGTTACAAAACTAACAGAACTTGCTACTTACTCTCAACATCATTTGACAGATTTGACAGGCTCTTTTTCGTTTACAAGAAAAATGAACATTGTAAGTCGCTATCAATTGTTCAGTTAACTGCTTATCTGTAATTGCAGTACAATTTATATTAATTTTAGGCTTACAACGAAAACTACGACAAATCTTTGACCGCTTATAACTGCTTGTTAAAAAAATTATCCATATCGAGAAATATCTTATAAACAGCACCCAACTGCACTAAAGCCAATTGTCATTTTGATAATGATGTAGCATGGAGATGTTGTATTGATTATCAAGTGACGTTTATTAAATCTGGAGGATATCTTGGTATATGTGAATGACGACTGAGAGTACAGAATGGTTTCACCACACATAATATTTATAAAGGAGTAAATTTCTACTTCGTATCTGTACGACGAGGTCAACAAATTTCAAGGATTACAAAATGAAAGGAATTCCAGTTTGGCCATCTAATACATGTAAATTCAGTTTTACTTTGGAGCAAAAGGAATTGTGTCAGTATTTCTGGATCCCAAGCTTTCTAGACTAGGCAAAAGAGACAAACCAAAAAATGATTTACCGAATGCATAATCCATACAATTGGAAAATATAATTAACAATTTGTTTCCAATAAATGTACTCTTAAATGTTTGTCTTTGGTTTCCTTGTTCATGACTTCAATCGATCGGCATTAATTAAAGACTTGGCTTGTTACTCTAAGGCGGTCTGAAACCAATATTAATTTAGTGTGATGTTTCCGTCAAAACAAGGCATCAGTTGCCCTCAATAAACAATGATAGCTAAAGTACAAAAACAAAGTTTCAGACTTCTAACCCGACCTAACAAAGAGCTATTGTTTTCACTGTCGGAGAAAGTGGAGCATCAAATAATATTTTGATGTTATCAAATGCAGAAAGTTGAACTTATAATGATTTTAGTGGATGCCTATTTTCATAAACTATGCCAGATGATTTGTTGGTTTCAAGCGAGAACAGTACTTCCAAACAAAGTTGTTGAGCAGATAATGTCCAAGTATATCTTAGTAATCGCTACATAACATACAAGAATTTGTAATATTGGTAAAAATTCCAGCTAAATCAAAACATGAAGCAATACGTATGTAAATGCGGTTATCCCCAATTAATTTGTTTGTGACCCGGAAATACAAATATTTATGAAAAGGATGCATGCTTTCACACCGCAACAGTATTTTGGGCGCCAAATTGTTGCTGCTTTCATCAGAAGGTATCTTATCTAAAACGTTGTCTCGGTCGAACAGTTTGGTTTATAAAACATGGAAGCATTGTTACATACCAAATCCAAAGGTAAAAGTTTTAACTTCCTGTAAATAAAGGATACGCAATAAATTGATGATACAGCATTAACTACAACTAGCCAATCGCTATTCACAGTAGAAAGTTATCATAGTGGTGGGCTATACCGTGGCTAAATTGAATTGACATTGAAAAATTGAAACCGGAGCAAGATAAAAATATTTTTGTAAGTAATTTTCACGGTAGAAAATAAGCAAATAGTTCGATCGGGACAATCAGAGTAAAAGAATGTAAATGCTTAAGTTGAGTGCCATCAACTATATTGTTCTGCGTATGTTGTCGAATATATTGCAACAGACTACATCGAAATGACTGATATTTGAAGGGGTGCGTGGCTTAGAATTAACGGACCACGAAAAGAAAATATACAGCTAAGAAAAATTCGTACTAAAAACCTAGAAATTCTCAGTTGTGGAAGCTGTCGAATGTTACATTATATGTTTATATGGTACCACAAAAAAGAGGTAAAAATAGTTTATTATTGCGACGAATCAGAAATGAATGAACATAGGATGTGCGCTTGCAATTCGTAAAGATATCATTGTTAGATATCTGATATGAACTCGATTCATCACTTTGTTACTAGCTAAAATATGAAATGAAAATCGTTCAGAACAGTTGCCACTTAAAAGGCTGACCAAACGGGTCTAGTAAACCAAAATGGTTTACACGATCATGTTGAAATATGCGATGTCTGTTGATTCTGAGACAATGGAGTACATAACCGTTCCGAAAATATTTTGGGCTTAAGGCTTCAGGGTTACTTTCTTTCATAAGTGCTGGAGAAGTCTATCTTGACTATACATTTATTTCCGGAGTCTGGGTTCAGACACAGGAGCAAGATGTTCACAGTAGCACTTTCGTAACTGCAGAATAGCGAATTAATTTTCTCGATGCAATAAATACAAACTAACCACATGTTTCGACTTTACAGAACAATGTGATTAGGTGGTGGATTATGTAAGTGGACAAGAGCACCATCCTAGATGAAAATGTAGAACAGAGGAAAGTAAATAACAGCTTGGTACGCCTAAAATGCAATGGAAATGTTATTGAAAATCCAGGCTCTAAGTATAAATCATTTATTCGCAAGATTTAAAAAATCAAATGTTACCATAATATCTGGAGTTTTTAGTGCTTACTTACTGCATAGAAATTACAATGTCACTTTAATATATTTTTTTAACTTTAGAATTATAAACAAAGATTCAGCCACGTTTATGTGTCAACATAAGTTTGCAAAAAGGTTTGAGTCGCTATGATATTCCAACGACAATGTAAAATGTACAACAATTAAAAATCGTAATGACGTGCGTTTATATTTATTTATTGTAACAAGTTCTTTAACATAAAGGATTAACTGATAAATGGTATTAAGTAATATAATCAAATAAATAATTTAAGTACTTACTTCACCTCTCCAACAATAAGTAACTTTAAATGCAATTGCTTCAATGAAGTGAAGCGTTGTAACATCATGTAATGTCTCAACGACCGTATTAACTATACTCAACCGAATACGGATTAGCAAACCGGAGGTCGGATCTCGGTTTTGTCGGCGCACATATAAATGTAAACTATGTTGATGTGAAGGGACTAGCTTTGTTTGTATCATCATCACGAGTTCATGCAATCCATATGGCTATTTTGTTTTACCATTTGCGATATTTTAGCGTGATTCAAAATATCGTTTCATTCCCCCCGGTGTAAGTTACAATGTGTAACTGTTACATTGTAACCATTACAGTTGATCAAGCTGCATATACAAGTGATCCGTGTATAAGAAACAAGACTACTGTACATTCTTCTGACGAAACATACCAAGTGAATGCTAATCTAAAAAATTCGAAACTCAAAGGAACGTGTGCCTGAATTCAATTCTTAGCTCGTTCCATTATTGAGAACGGTGGTTTGCTATCAAAATTTGGTGGAACAGTGCAGTTAGTTTTGAACAAGCATTCATTTCACCTTTCGTTCCGTAAAGTGGACTAGAAACGGGAGAAAAATTAAGAAAAGTACGCTTGTTCATATATATTTTTTCTAAAGAATTTGAGTTCGTTTCAGTATTATATAAACCGTTGTTAGAATATATATGTTGGTTGCAATATGCCAACAGTGAGGCTGCTTTGAGTTTATATTAGTGGTCTCAACTTCCAAAACGGTTTAAGCACATATGACAACCAACACTTACTTGGCAAACCAGAATCTTCCACAAAGACTTATTCCAAATCAAGCGATATTTACTTAGTCGGAATTTAACTTGACCTACTTCATTTGGTACAACCAGGCATGGCTAAACCCGCGGGTTTCGAACAGAAAACCCATGGGTAGGCGTTTTAATGGGTGGTTGGGCTAAAATGGGTAGTGTATATAAATACATAAGGGGCCTTTTTCCCGCCTACTCTATGATCCTATATACCCCTATAGTAACTTGTTTTAACCCATAAAACCCAACCAACAAGGTGCTAAGTCGGTCCGTTTAAACCCGGGTAAAAACGGGTTCACCCAGCCCGCAATAGAACCCGGAGCCATGCCTGGGTACAACATAGTCTAAACTTTTGCTATTTTAGGGTCAAAATATCACCTGGAATATTCATCAGAATTTTAACTGAATTTGAAATTTGATATTGTCGGTTCCAGCCGTATTATAAGAATTCTTCATTTAATCATTTGAACTTGTCATCACAGTTCATATGTTAATTGCTAGATGCCGCCGAGAAAACGGCCATGGTATCTACCACTGTTTAAGTTATGTTACAATATAAAACCGAGTTATTGTGAAAAACATTATTCTATCGCAATTTTCACGGTAGAAAAGATGCTAATGAATATGTCCAAATTATCGGAACAGAGAATTCAAGTTGGACGGCGGAAACTAAATTCCGTTCGGTTTGTCAATTTTAAAATTTTCAAGATAATGGTTGTCCACAATCACTTGGATTAATTTTTCGTAATTACACCGACTTCCGTCAAAACGTACGCATTTTTAGTTGCGGTGATACAGTATACTTATGATGATTTACAACCACGAAAACCAGTCCATTACAATTCAAGGCAACAGTCAATGCATAAAATGAAGGATGCACGCTGGAAACATTTAAAATTTTGTACTCGATTAAACACTTTTGTGTGTTGCAAAGTCATGAAATGAGAATCCTTTAGAACTCAATGCTGCTCTGGTGATAGCACGAAATATATGGCTGACACTTCCTTCTTTCAAGCTCGCATTGGAGTCCAAACAATTGGGAGTATGTCGCTGAGGAGTCTTGTTTTGGCATGTTTCCAATGATAATTTCCACAAAGACGCGACTAATAAAATAAAACGGTCCACAAGGTAAGCTGAAGCGAATATTTCTCTATTATGGTGATAGTGACTCGCATAAACCACATAATAGATTAAGGCTTATGATTAATATTTACGTCGTTTCATAACTTCGAGCGAAACAGATAATCTGCACTGAAACTTGGTTTCGAGACCGGTGAACAGTGATAGTCACGCTCAACACCTTTGTAATTACAGAATTGTGAGATTGAATTATCACCGCTCAGGAGACAAAAGAATTCAATGATGTTTTACAGATATATTTGACAATCTGATTGCAGGCCTTTCTATTTATTCCTTGCGGCGATTTTTTAAAAATAAATTGCCAATCGATAAATCCGTTAAAGAATGTACTGAAAAACAAAATATCCATCGAGACCCTTATTTTACAGCTATCTATGCTGTTATAATTTATCATCAAGAAAGCACAGCAATTTGGAATTATGTAATATCTCAACGGCCAAATTCAAAATAATTGATGAAAATATTCGGATTGATAGTGAAGGTTCGTACAATTGTCGGCTGTACTTGTAAATTTTATTGAAGCATTTACCTCAAATTTCTTTTCGTAACTGTTTCTTAAAGTAGGAGTTGAAAGAGGAAAATTACAACGGTGATAGTTTTTTAAATGTGAGTTTACAGCAAACTCTTGTGAATAGTCCAGGCTCAGGTTTTCAAATTATGTACACTCAATGCGTAAACCAAGATCAGGAAACAGCGGTGGTCATTTTCATAGCTATTCCAGATGTTCTTATCAAAATCTATGTTGGAGGATAAAGGTTTACTCAAAGATGCTAACGGTGAGGCAGCATCGGGTTGGAGTTTATATGCTTGTTTTGCTTTTAATTTTCAAAACCGACTATACCCAACAACCGATGCTCTTGATGCACCTTGAGAATCTACGTAAAAAATAATACCAAATCCGGTGACATTACTGCAGCCGGTATTCAATTAGGCTGACAGAAAGAGGTGGAGCTTTGAGCTTAGTGGTCGCTCAGTGAAAAAACTTTCACACTAAATCGATCAAAAAATATGTATGGTCATTTTCAAAGCCGTTCCAGATACTCCTTTCAAAATTATTGGTAGAGTATAAATCTGCGGTCAAAGATGCTAACGATTAGGCACATTGGTTTATGCTCTTGTTCTTATTGTCATTTTTAATTCCGACATCAAATAAATAATACGTCATGCATCACAAAACCCTGAAATACCTGCGTAAAAAATAATATCAAATCAGAAGATACTACTACGGTGGTACTCAATATGACACCCAGCACAATTTATGAGGACTGAACAAAATCTATAAATTAAATATTAAATTAAATCATTAAAAAGATATCCGGGGCACATATTTACGAAAAGGATGCACGATTTCACGTCGCAACAGTATTATGGACACTACATGTTTGCTCTGCCAGTCAGAAGGTGACTTGGGCAGTATGGTGTGTTGCAGCAAATGTGCTTATCTGAAGTAACGTCCAGTTATTTTGCATACAATATTCAAATGTATGAATGTGTTCCAATGAATGAGTTCCTGGACATAAAGGATCTTTAAACGCCAGATATAACAGACGAAATAATAACTACCTACATCCAATATCAATCCTTATCGGAACCAAAGAAAATTTATTCTCAAATTAGCTACCGCTAACTGAATTACTCCTTGTTCCTCACAGTTAGTTCTAGCAGGTCACTACTGGAAGGTACTGTTTACCTAAACATTGTGAGCGATTTTTAGGGTCCATGGTGTTTGGTGTCCATGGTGTTTTGGTATCAAGATTACCAAAAAATTAAAATAGCACATATTTTTAAACAGCGTATAAGTTATCATTTGAGCTTCCAATGTTGATGCTGCATTACATATATGTTCGTAACAAGAAAATATTAATGTTTAAATTGGATGGCACCAATTAAATTACGAGCGATTTGAAGGCATTTTATTGCCTCAGGTACAGACTTACAGACAAATGACTATTTGCACTCATTGTCAGTAAATGTAGGAAAGACTGTACAGACAATCAATGACAATAACGCTTAGGGCATTTGCAAATTTCCGAATTGCAATCTCCCCGTCTCGCCGCCCTAAATAGAAATTTAAGGTACATGTTACAGCAATAAAAGACAAAATAAATATGTGGTGGATGATGGATAATTCAGTTACAAAAATTGTTAAACCATTCTGTTTAGGATCATCTGAGCTGAACCTGTAGACATAAGGAAGTAACAACGACTTTATATGCCCAATTGCAATGCAATGGAAATTATCCCGATACGCTAGGCTCTAGATATTAAATGTAGGCAAATAGTCGATCGCACTTATGCGTCAATATTAATTTGAAACAAATTATGCTTTCCTATGGGATTGAAGCGACTCTAAAATATGTAACATTTGAAGCATGTAATGCTTGGGAGTTATAATTATAGTGTCTTTAACGTAAAAGAACAACCGATAGATTCCGAAAGGAATGTTCCTACACAATTATTAGTCGAGATTCGCATTTAAGCCCTGTATGTGTTTAGATGACGAAATTTAATATTCTTCGTTGCAAAATCTGAATTGGATGTTATTGGTATATTAACCGCTTCTCAATTCCTGTTTCAATTTGTTTTGCAACTTCAACAAACGACGAAACAGATACAAAACAAGACAGTCTGCTGTGTATTCTATGCACAAACGATACTGCGAGAAAACTAATCCACTTAAGGGGGATTATCGGAACAACACCACAATAAAAAGAGTCCCTACTAGAAAGCATATACTTCGTTGTATTTTAGAAACGTGGCGCGCTGTTCTGATTTGATTACGCGTGGTAAATTACCTGAAACAAAGCAGTAGACAATTGTTTCATTGTTTCAGAATGGCATTTTTGCATTAAGGCGATCTAATATAGAAGAAGTCATCTTTCCTGCCATTCCCAAATTTTAGTACAAACTGTTGTTCGAATATAAATATTCAAATGTGCGTTCTAAAATGTCAACAATGAGACAGCTTGTGCTTTATATTCTTAGTCTCTTGGTTTGAGAAATGATTTAAATTAAACACTAAATCAAAATTTCACTTAACTTTTTTATACCTACCTGAAAAGATAATTCCAAATAAGGCGATACTACTTCAGCCGGCATTCAACTGGACATATCAATTGGTACCAGGTAAAGTATGCTTATGGCAACGGGTTTAAACCCGTCCTTGTATTGCTTATAGCATCATTGCTTCAGCTTTTATCCAATGGCTTTTTAGTAATCAGTCACATTGTATTAATTTCAGTTTAAAACTTTCAATTGTAACAATGGATGGGATATCACATTGAGCTTCGGAGTCAATCATAGACCTTCCCGTAATGAATAGTTGTCGCAAAACTAATAATGTGAAGACATCCTGAACTTGTTGTAGATTAGTTAAATTAAGTTATAGCTTTCACACTCTGCAATTGACACTTCGTATGGAGGTTTGGTTGTACACCAAAATTATGGAGCAACACCATATGCAGGAAGAATAAATTATGTATTTCTTAGGGGACAACAGGGATTTAATGGGGCGAGCAGGGATTTTTAAAAGTACAAATGGATGTCGAGCAGGGACTTTTGTGAAAATTCAAAAACATGGCCAGCAGGTTTTTTCAGAAATCTTTGATCCCGTCCGGAATCCAATTCCAAAGCGAGCAGGGATTTTTAAACTGTGTAACCGAGACATTTGTAGGAATTTGCACGTACGCTTACAGGTTGTGTTTTTGTGAGCCGGTGCACTCTCAAAATTAAACACGAAATGCCGATCGCGTGACTTTTCTATTTCCTTGTTTGAGCTTGGAATATGCTTGGGTATCAGTAGCTATAAATGAGTACATTGCACGACCATCAAATTTTTGCTATTTACTGCGACCAAGTCGACAGGCCTGGAAAATCTTCCTGGCGTTCAAAATTTCCTGCGAGCCTACCTGAAAATTTCCTTGGCATATACTGAATTTCCTAAGCATTTAAATATTATCATTTATATAATATTACCACCGCTCGGTTTGATGTATAAGAATCGTCTCTATGTTTGTTTGTGTAATTTCGTTTTACAATGTTATTGCAAAACGTGATATATGACGCGTGTTCTATACTTCACCTCACACGGTTACCTACGGTTGGAGAATTTTACGAAATTCCTGTTCCTGATTAATTCTTATATACTATTGTTCGAATGACAAATAAGTCAAATTCCACCGGTCGATGCTAACCCGGAGACCATGGTCGAAATAAGAGAAAATTGATACCGTTAATTGTGGAGTGACGGTCTACACACTTGCGGAGAAGATTTGGAAAACATCAGCCATTCTCATCAACAATTTTGCCGAAATAACTTCTTCATTATTGGCAGCATTAACGGAGTACTAGCAACCTGTCCCTAAATAGGGACGTTGGTGTAGATTTAGAGAGCGTGAACGTCTATTCTGCTTAGATACATGTAAAGTAAATATACTATACATGTACTTACATATTTAGGGCTCCACGTGATAACATGTCAATAGAATATAAACTCACACGCGGAATTGCAAAGAAAATTTGTTGTTCATTTTTGGCTTAAACAACTTTCACTATGTTAATGAGCGTACTGGATTGGACCAACTCTCAATTTTTTTGCCAATTCGAATGAAAAAAATATTTCCCGCCTTTTTTAAATTTTTGGTGCGCCACGATCATTATGTTTGAAAACGGTCTTCACCATGTTAATCAACGTGCTTTATTGTACCAACTACCAATTTTTTATTTAATTCTGTCATAAAACAGACTTCCCGCTATTTTATCTTATAGAGGGCGCCACAATCAATGTTAATTAATAAAAATGGCAGATGCTGATTCTACGCATCAAAATCTATCTGCGATCCAATTTTCAGCGCAATTCAAAAAAGAGTAACTTTATAAACCGTTACATATTTTCTTCCATAATTTTACCAACATTCTTCCAAAACCGTTAAAGTTTTAAAATCTGTTAAAGTAGTTTTAATTGGCAACTTGGCCGTTGTAATTTCGCACTCATTGGGAAAATTTGGCAGTGAAGGGTTTTTAGTTTCGATTTGTGATACCCACATTGCACTTCCCCATCTTCCAAGCTTCAAAACGATACCTTGCACGTCTTTCTACGATTTGAAACTAAAAAGTTTTAGGAATCACAAAGAAAAAATCCAATTTGTATTAAGTATATAGATATGGCGCATCAATTGGATACATCCCCCCTGTTAACAGGGCGCCCTAACTACGCCTACTCACAATCAGTTGTTACATATAAAGCTACTCAGCAGTCAATAATCGAACTAGCCAGCTGACGAGAATAACCCCATTCCGAGTCAATGCGAGGTAACAAAATTCGTCATTGTCAGCGGATCTATGGACGACATCAGTTTAATTGTGTTTCCTGCTTTAATCAGGAAGTCAGTGGATAAATGATATTATCCAGAGATTCTCAAGAATTCTTTCAATGGAGGGTCATCCGACAGACTACAGTGCAAACCATCCATGAAGAACATTTGTCAATGAATATGATGATGCCGTGGTAAAAATTGGATCGGAGAAAGTAAACGCGGAACAGAAAAATCAACAAACTTGTGGAGTAGCTGAGTATGTCATAGATTAATACATATTCATTTAAGAATGCTGTTGGTCCTCGCAATTGGCAGAATGCCATCGTGGGACAAAATGATAACAAGAATCAATGCGCACGCACACAATCCAATCCAATATATATTGACATATTCAAAAGAGTGAAATGTGTGAAGTGATCTATTCGATGCTGGAAGGTAAACAAACCGTTGGAGCAAACCACAAAATGCAGCCTAACCGTTAAAGAAATATGATGGGTTCCAAGAGATCAGGCTGATGTTAATATTGAGCCGAAAGCAGTGATACTTTTAGTATTTACCATTCTAGCCATAAACAACCTAAAATGGAGAGATTTTTTTGTGGCGTAGCAAAATATTGAAACTAGATTACGAGTTGTACTTTAAGTACGCGCTTACCTTGGAATTTAATAGGACTACGATGGACTATATGTTTAATCATATAATTCTAGATCTCCATGCAACCGAAGATACATTGGACGCAAAACTGGTACAGGATGTACGGAAAATTATAATAAAATACATCTACTCGGTATGGAGAAGCAATTTATAAGCGTCGCTTATTAATAAAACAAACCCTAGAATACAATGACAAAGAGATCCACGCTTTCATTTCTAACACAATGTTCATGTTTCACTGATTTGTTTAACCGTGCGGATAACAATTCTTCCTGATATTACAATTTGAAAACGGAGATTCAAGGCACGAAATAATTATACCAATTATACTGTGAAAAGTTGTTTCGTTCTTGACCCATGCGAGCGAATAGTTTCAAGAAAATACATCGATGCATACTCGTGGTAAATAAATAAGTCAGCAAGAAAATCTATTATGGACATTCGCATAATTAGCTGACAATTTCAGAAATGGGTTTTACTCTTCAAAACATCGCCTTGCCCTCCCTGCAATATTATATTGAAATCCGGCAAGCATCCTGACCAAATGGGACACATGAGATTAAGAAATTGGTGGCAACTGTTTCCAGAAGTGATAGCCAGTTTGCAGTAGAGTTACTGACGCTTCACGATAAATATAATCGCTAGTTGATACGATTAGCTGATGCAGGTTTTCCAGAGAAAAATAAAGGTTCATCAATGTGATGTCTGAGTTGTTTCACAGATATGCGGGTCAGGCGAAAACATGCTAGCCATATTCAGATAAATATTTCAAAAATCTACTTACGCAGTGGAAGTGCAAAGCATTTGTAACTGTGTTAATTAGGAGAAGTGACACTAGTACATGAAAGGTCAAAACGAAGTACTCAAGGAGTTTATTATGGACAGCTATCCACTTAAACACTCTGATGGTATAGCTCATTAGCTGAAAGCTGTGTACTAATGTGTGATGAACAGTAGCGGAAAGCATATGTAGTTTCATTATCAATCATAAGTCAAAAAGAGGTGCGTTATATCCGAAAGCATCTACTAGAATTCGGGAGTATTGGTTAAGTGAGTGAGGTCACAAGAAACGCTATCAAAATCGATACGGAGCCAAATAAAATCCATCCATTTCCAACATGAAAATTATTTAGTTTGCAAATGTGGTTAATGCGATTTACTTGCTGGTCTGTCCGTTGTACTTTCCTTAATCTTGAGCGACTTCGTTCAAATTTTTACGGAGGTATCCAGGGTAACAGTAGAATTTTGCATTTGTTCTGATGGTCACGGATCATCCCGTCTGGAATTGTGGCAAGATGCTTCTCTATTAGCAGACATTATATATTCGCTTTTCTTATTAAGAAGTGTAAGCTGATCATTCTTTTGAACACATCATAGGGAATACCACCATAACTCCATAACTATGCCAATTTTAGTAGTGAATGTGTGAGGAATATGTTGATGTTGAGTAACTAGTTGATGGACAAAAATGTGTTTCACAAACTGGTAGAATAAACCATGATTAGTGTTTGGAGAAGTGATACATATGTTAGCGCATTACGGTCTTTAATACTCCAAGCTTCTACTAGTTACATAATTCTGGTTTGCAGCCGACCCACCTTTGGTTGTGATTTCATTACGTAATAATGTCACCTCTGTAAATACGCTCAAGTTGCAAAGTTCATTGTGAGTATTGTTAAAATCCAAAGCGCTTAATAGCAATGTTTAGAAATTAAATGGTATTCTGCAGTAGCTATTTTGTTGTACAGGGAAAATATTCACAGAAACTTTGTGAAGATATCTGCATGCTCATACAATTAACATATTCCGGCCTAAAAGTATTACCATGAGGCATTTAGGTAGAACTGATCATTATAAAAATGCGTTTCCAGAAATGCGACCTGGACCGTTTTGCACTTTTTGTTCAATCTGTGAATTTTTATTAAATCATTGGTGGTAATAACCAGCCGCAATATAATTTCGTAAGAACTATCAAGGACCAAGTCAAAATTGCTCTTTCACCTTGAACGATATTTCTACAATATAGAAAATTAACAACTGTGAATTTAAGTCCTAAAACCTGTGATGAAACATGATATATATTATCGTGTCCATCTAACATTTTCAAATGGATATTCCGAGGGATATTTCTTATGGATATTTTATTGGAATATTTCTAGGGAATGTTTCCTGGCAATTTTTGACGCAATATTTCTTTCAACATTTCTAAGCAATATTGCCTTGGAATGTTTCCTGGCACTAATTTCTTGGAATATTTCCTGGGAATACTTGCCGGGGATATTTCCAGGGAATGTTTCCTGGAAATAATTCCAAAGATATTTCCTGGAAATAATTCCAAAGATATTTCCTGGAAATAATTATACATGATACTAAATCGAAAAAAATCCAAGAGATATTTAATGGAAATAATTCCGCATAATATTTCCTGCGATATCGTCATAATTTACTACTTGTTTATTGATACTCTTTTCTTTATTTTTTTCTCGATTTATTTTTTTGACCTCAAAATTTCCTACGAGCCAGCCTCGCTGGCTCGCGAACTTTTTCCACCCCTGGTAAACCGGTATCATCCTTTGGAGGCATTTGCAGAAGAAAGCAATCTGCGAAACTACTTTTTGAAAATTTAAAGGATATATAAGGCTAAAACAGAAATGGTAACAATATATTTTTATTCATTCCGCTTGGTTGTTACCATACAGAACGTCTTGCGCTTATACACCTTTCAGTACTTTTTTTATTTCACGATTTGAATTATTTTCAAGGTCAGTTGGTTGGCAAGTATAGGGATTGCGACACGAGTTTCGTTATAGAATTACGGTCACCCATGAAATTGTTAAAATAATTAGTTGACATGACAGTTGTCACTGCAAATTAGAATCATCCACAGTTCAACCTTTAGGATAATAAATATGTTCGACATCACCAAGTTTATTTTGGCCGATTTCGGAATTTATGTCTAGTTTAGATAGATGGTTATCCGTAGTTGATTATGTGTCAATGAATCATTCTCAGTTAAAAATAGTTTGGCTAATGTCAGGTGGACGGGTTTTAAAAAAGTATGATATAACTAGGTATTAGATGTCATAACAATTTCTTGCTACGACATTTCGAATAACTACCTATATATTTACATTTGATTTAAACAATTAAAAGACGGAGCCTTGGATATGATAAATTATAACAGCTGAAATTTCAATTCACACTGAAGATAGTGTAAACTAAATATCACAACTAGAATCGGATTGGCGGTTAAACTCAAACATTGTACCATCGGGACTCAAGAAAATGCGTACTTACCTTGGACGCCACGTGTTGAATTTTGATGGGCGGCGCAACTTTTCTAATTTAAAGGTGCTAGGAGCCTACAATATCTGAGTTAATTGTAGTTTCGTTTCTACAGTATTGGAATATTAAAAAGTGCAGAGCAATATTATTTCCAACAAATATGGGAAACGGGACCCCAACTTTGTTAACATTTCATTACTCCTCCATAGGCTTGATTAAATGATAGGAGATTGAAAGGAGCACTTCTTTAAATTAGCTTCATTTACAGGCAGGAAGTAATTCACACAGTGGGATATCCAACAGTAGATATAAACAAAGTGATACATTCCAACTGAAATGTACAGTTGATTTCTTCAGAAGCATAGGCACAGGGGAACCTTCGTACGGTATCGCTTTTCCACCAACAATTCTACCAATTCGCTCCAAAAGACCCAAATGTTTCAAGTACTTGCAGAATGGGTGTGTTTCGTAGCACATGACCTAGAAATATCCTTAATAATTTATGGAATTGCAGACTTCTAATTGAAGTCTGCAGTGTTTCGATACGGATGAACAGAAACACTTATGGAATTCATACAAATTTCCGCCATAGTTTATAGTAATGACCATAAATAAATATCGTAGACAACTAAAGAAGTCAGCACTCTATGCATGGTTTCATAAGAGCAGCGAGTTTCGCTGCAACCGTAATATGAGAAAGTAACGTGTCCAAAGCAATTACAATATTTACAAAAGCACCGCTTTCTAGAAGATGTAACAAAGGACACATTGAAGCTCTTCAACTTTTTATGTTAAATACTCAGCCGCGTTGTGGCTGAGTATTTAACTGTTTTGTAATGTTTCGTATTAGCAGTTACATTTGACAAGACGTTTCAACGTAGTTTAGTCGAACCTTGCTGAATGTAAAGAAAATCTAGTTTCAAGTTCTTTACTGCAGAACTCGCCCGTTCACACCAATTCATTTTTATAAAACATCTCACATTTGCAGTCTCAAACGCTTGAGTGGACTAATTATACTCTACATTTCAATTTCACATGTCACTACTAACAATTTCACTACTAACAATTTCAAACTAAGTATACTCTCCATTCATTTGTGGATCCCTTTGATGAGCATCCATACGCACACGCGCGCCGAATTAAATTTCGTTAAACTTTAACAAAAACCAATTTGCTATGTCGAATAAGTTTAATTCTAATGTCACGAAAAAAGGACTCAAAATAACCTTGTTCACATTTAGCATGAAGTTGCTCAATAATAGTCACATTTCCAGGAGTAATTTTTGACAAGAACTCCCAACATAATTTGTCTCCAGGAATTTCGTGTTCAGCTATTGCATATTAAAATTTATGTTCCAATTTTACTTACTATAATGCTATTCCTAACCAATGCCATATCTAAAAGATTAAGTAGACTGTGTATTTTCCAATAATATTATCAAAAACAATGCGTTCCTTTACTCTTAATGTGTTTATATGAATTCTTTCGCTGACTTAAATAAACCGATGCGAGTGGTATTTCAAATGAACTAAGAAAAACTTCATTAAAGTTCCGAACCCATTGTCGTTTGTAGTACATTTGAAGCATTTATGTAGCTCTGTGAAACGCACGTAATTAGAAAATTCATGGTAAACTTGCTGCAAGAATTGAATGAGGGTACATATGTAATTGAAACTGGTCTACAATACCTAGGCTTGCAATTACTCATTTCTTTGATAGTACCTAGCAATGCTTAAACATGTGTTTCCAAACATTTCTTTTGAATTGCAAACAGTGACAATTTACAATTACCAGAACAACCGCCTTCAGAACGCCCCACTTGTATTGAAACTTACCACGCAAACCAGCCGTTAAGGGTCCACCAAAACCTATTGGCAGGAATATTGACTCACAGTATAATATTTTGACTCATTAGTCATGACGTCCAACTGATATTCATAAAGACATATAGTAATATAAGTGTATAATTTAGCAAGTCTTGGGCCCTAATGCTCAACATACCTATTATCACGCAGTGATAAAACAGAAAAAAGTTCACCTTGTTTGCAAACTGCATTAATTGGCAAATGAAATCGGCTATAGCATAAGATTTGCAGTATTTATGTATATCAAAAGGCCAATGATCATGAAATTTCTTTTTTTATTATGACGTGTTTAACATTGACTATGTTTCAGTGAAGTTTAAAGTCAACCAAAGAATGAGTAGTGGGAGCATTGGAGCCATGAAAGGTTTTTATGAGAGACATATTCCACTGCAGTATTATTCAGTAGAAAAAGTACATTAAATGTTAACGATTGGTTATTTTGTGGTTGGTTGGTGAACTTTAATTTACATATAATTATTGGAAAAATAACTTAACTCCAAAAAATTAATACATTCAAATTGCTAGCTTCACTAATGTTGCTACAGTAGGTATTCACCAAAAGGCCTCCTCGCTCGTTGCAAGACATTCTTATGGAGTAATTTAAAGCTTTTCGCCATTTATCGAAGAACCCCAAATAACGTTTAGGCGCGAATGAATCGTTGCATCATCTTAATTTCAGGTTTTACATTATCCGGAAGGTTAACTGTTAGGTAACTGTAGCTTCTGCTGTAAAGTAATAATTAAAGAGTGAGGGCATACAGGTATAAAAAGGCAGGCATAAAGAACGTTTAATGAAACAATTAAATTAGAATTTCCCCGGCAATCCATCCGTCAACAAATAACAAGACTGCTGGCTATCTATGTATTCCCTGTTAAATATTGTGGAAGCAGTTGCAGAATATATGGTGTAAACCCCGCACCAGGGTTTAATAATAAACTACTTTCCTGTTAATATAGTAGGAACCCCTCATAGACTTCAAGTGGTTTCTGATGAGTTGTCCTAACGCATGAAAATGGTATGAAAACCAGTTAATTTAAAATGCGGTAATCAGCAAGTTCGCAGTAACAACAGTGCTTGCAACAATGTCTAACTTAATGCAAAGCATACTTATTAACACATTTCATGCAGCTTTATGGATAACAGGAAAATATATGAGTAAAGTAATTATTGTGCAAATTTTACCATTCGTTACTATCAAATGTGGAAAAATTCATAATGCACGATTCGCAATTTTTGAGAGCCTGCCAACACAGTTTCTAATGAAACCTCGCGCTGCAGAATTTGGTATTGGCTCTAAAGCATTTAGTAGATAAGCAGGCCACAATTGCTTCCAACGCTACCAATCTTATTAGTACTTCAATCATTTTCATTAATATAACAATTACCTAATGGATCTAAGTGGTGCAAAAATTAGAGAGGCTGCCAAAAGCTTTGATGACGTTAGAGTTTTCATCTTGATGACAAATAATTGGAATATGTAAAAGGTGTATTATTGACACTCAAAATTCATTTTCGGATTTTATGTAATGCTTATTGTCTTAAATTGCTTAGAGATGTAACAAGTGCAAACTGAGTTATCTGTATTTTTATTGCCAAATGTATCTTTAAATGTGCATTAGCAAACAGTTGCGAAAGAAAGTGCTTAGTAGTTTTAGAGAAAAATACTGACCGACGATTGAAATTTTCATTAATGCAGTCAATGTAAAAGCTGAACAGAATTTATAAAGATCGAACTAAACTAAGGTTTCATTTCATTGAGCTTAATCAAATACATATATTGACAAAAGTGATAAATCAACAACATGGATGAATGAATGACACTCGTTTAATATTCCGGCATACCATGTGCATCATTCCAGCATATTAGTCAATTAAAGTTACGAAAATATTACACAATTTGATTATACGCAGCGGGATTTGAAGAGTATTGCTATTTGTTCAAACATTCATCCATTTACGTAACAGTGATTCTTTTTTTGAGTTTGTCAAATATTTGCGTAGCGTAGCACATTTTGATAAGAATATACATTTACACATTTCGTAATTGTCAGTTTTATTTTTTCATAGGCAATCTCTAGACATTGCTTCCTGGACATGTCACCTGCAAGCATGAAAGCAATTCAAACTTACATATAAAGTGTCGGCTTTGAGAATGTTTTTTGAACTTGCTGACCAGTCGGAATTTATACACGACAACGTATACGAATTGGACGGTCGAGTATAATATTCAGATTGTTGACGTCAGAAAATAGTATTTATATCACGTAAAAGTGAATTGACTTTAAATCAGTAAATTGTATTTTAAAAACATAAACATTAGTCAATTTTAATCCCCAGCCGCCTGTGTTATAGATTAACATTATTGAATGATTTTATATTTCCATTTCCTTCACTTGTTTGTCATTATTAATAATTTACAGTAAACAGTCACTCCCAATCGCGACAGAAAAAATATGCTTCTTGCTATTTATTTAGGACCATGGTGCACTGTTAAGATATGAATCTAGTTGACTGGGAAAGCAAACGATTAAACCTGAAGAAAATAATAGTATCTTCTTAATCGAATTTAGCAGATTGGAGGTTACGACAAAGTTCATTAAGAAATAAATTAAGCAGGTTTGTCATTTCTTATATAATAGACCGTTAAATAAAGGGAAATGATCTTCGTCACCTATCATTACGGAATGGACTGGACGTAAAAATCAAATTTCAGGAATGTAAAAGTTGCTGTGGCAATCCTGAATCCTTATTGGTGTGACTATCTAGGTGGTAATTAACTTTGGAGAGCTGGTAAAAGATATGGATGATGTTAAAGTCTGCTTGTCTACAAAGTGATAGCTGAACATATCATTTGAGAAATTTTGTTCAGTAAAGAGATTAAAAATATGTCTGATTATCAAAAAAGCTTCTGCTTACAGCATTGCAAGCACGAACAGTTACATCTTTAGTATCGAAAGAGTTTAACGAATGCGCTATTCAATTCTTCGTGCTTACCATCTAAACATTTAAATTACATCGCATATCACAGCGGAATAATTGTGTGCACCTAGCTCGTAGGTGGTGAAGTGTGCTGCATTATACATATGCTTTACAAATCCGTTTTTACTTGCCGGGATGCCTCACGAGCCGAATAGAAATGAGAATATCGCTACACAAACTTCATTACCAGCATTGAAATTGTATTGGAAAGCATTTCCTTGTTGGATGAAATATTCATGCGATAAACCTTTAAAATGCTGAAACTGAATTCAACATGGCATGTTTTATACATATCGTTTGATTTTAGGTGTACGTGCCAGCACTAAACTTTCCGAGTATTAATTCAATTTTGGCATTTCATTTCCATACTCAGCGACTTAATTTTGATGTAGAGGTCCATCTTATTTTGAAGGCTGGAACAATTATATTTCATGTCGGCTTCTTCACCTTTTGGATAGTTGTGTTGGATAGTACTTTAAATCGGAAAGAAATGTGTATTCGACAAACCAAAACTTTTGCCTCGTGGATGAGTCATAACTGCGATTGGTAATAGCTAGAAGGAATGGGCAGTCGACGAGAATGCTTCAGCGGAGCTCTATTTTCGTGTTAATATGCCACCGAAGATATTTGTCAATGGGAGAATGACCCGCCTTATGCCTGTCAAACCGGTAAATTGTTAACTTGTAATGCGCTGCTAACTAGTAGCAAATGAGTTGGAGTTAATTTAAATATTAGTTTGGAAGACGCACAAAATATAATAACTTTTACTAGTTATGATTCATTTCATTTATCTGAGTTCAATTTGACAACGCGTGAAACAACCAGAAACTGCTAGCACACCTGGAGTCGGTTTTACGGATTTTACTAGTACAATTTTTTTTGTGACGTGCAGATACAGCAAGTCACTACGACCTATCGCTCTATTGACAAATTTGATTTATCCACCAATTTGTATACATTTTCTCCATCTGACTGAAGTGAAGTTATTAATCATAATCATTGATGTGACCTCATTAATCTTTTTTATTGCAAATCCAAGCTCTGCGAACGTCCATAGTGAGACACCTTTATACTATTTAAAATTATTGCTGCAATTGTGCGACCGTGTGGCGTTGAATCCTGTCTGAGATTTTAACCAACAATAGCTTTTATCCCGGGCAACTAACAACATTGGGAAAGATGTATTAGCTTCCACAATCATCTGCAAGCTTGTATGGCACACGAGCAGCAAATTCAATAGCAAACTGAGATTATGGGCATATCATTGATTTTATAGAATGTTAGTTTAACGTAATTAAAAGTTTACATGCATGCAACTTTTTGACATAAAAATCTAGTCTGATGTATATTTCATGTACATTTTGATGCCATGGGTGTCAAGTTTGCGACAAACCTTCCGCAATTTGCTGGTCGTACACCAAAAAGTTAAATTAAAATGCTCCAAAAACAATAAAAAACATTGATTGATTCCCAACAATTTAAAAACTTACAGACAAACGTAGTCATCTACTGCGTCACTTGTACTGTTTCACCAGCTCAAAGAGCATCTAAAACTACTACCTGACTACCTGTAAATCTTTGAGAGATGGCTGAAATCAGCTGACGTTACCGCTTCTCTATTGATGATACTGTATGCTTCGAAATGGGACCAGTTCCAAATAATACGCGTATTTGACTTTGAAGTTTGTTCTCATGATTCTGCAATTAGTAATTAGAAATACAATGTTGAATTGTGCAAGTGCAAAAAAGTTTGAAAACATAAAGCAGCTCACATTACCCATCTTCGGCTGACCGTGGCATTTGGATGGTAAGCTTTAAAAAATTTCCAACTTTAGAATGTTATTGTCGATCATCCAATCGTGTATGAAACTGAGGTAATTTTGTGTCAGTAAAATGAATGTAAAATATTTCAAAAGGCAGTGCTACACTAACTGAATACAGAAGGCAAAAAAATCCGATGTATTTGCGTTTTCTGGAAGGCCGATCTCTGACACTTACTTTCCAGGCCAAAAATTTGATCGGAACGTCACTGATTATCGTCGTACATTTCAAATAATGCATCTGTATGTAATGTTGAAGAATAAATATAAGCCTTGTTGTCCATCCGAAAGCATCGGGAACTGTTTGCGGACATGGTGATTCATCTGTGTGGACCGAAAGTTTTGTTGGAAGGGCCTGCGACATCAAATTATTTTATCGCTGTTTGGCAAATTAACGGCAATGGTAAACGACCTCAGCTTACAAATGGGTAGCCTTCCTGTGTGCACCGGTCATACACCACTCCTTAGCGACACCTTAGCGACGAAGTAACAACCTACGCAACTTTGCGACTAGAAAAATTGTCGCACTTAAACGCCGCCAATTTTGAAAGCTCATAGAGGGAATACATTGGTAGATTGGTATAGATTTCCTCAGCAATTTTGTTATGGAAACTGTTTCAAGGTTACGTAAGTGCGCTATTGGTTTTCTATTCTCAATTTCACAATGAGTAAAAATAAAATATAGCACCCTCAAGCGCCAACTGACCAAAATTCGTCACACAGCAATCAAGTCCGTGCTTGGTTCGGACTGGGGATATTTGAGACTAGGTAATTCAGATGCAAGAGATGATGAGTCGCTTGGTTTGTGCTAATAATTGTGGTAGTGCGACAGTTAGATTGGTGGTAGTTGTTAGCGGGGAATCTACTTGCTAACTGTTCTCTTCATTGAATGGAATCGCCATATTTATAATTATAATTCATAGTTGCATGTGTAGGTAATTACTTATTGCACATTAATATTATGTTGGCCAATCACTACTGGAGCATAGCATCGCGTTCTACACATCTTTGTAGTTATTCGTGGCAGTTAATGCAGGATATTACATATTAAATACAATATACTTCCTCAGATACGTAGGTATCTGACGCAGCATTCTGGCATCCTTCCCATTAAACAGTCACTAATATACTGCGCCACTGGTATCGATTTTTTAGCCTTGCACCGATGTCCTGGTTGACGATTTTTTCGTTCCTTTGTTGATTAATATGGTGACAATGTTTAATATTGCTTTATATTAATCAGTTTAATCTCGTTATTGATAATTGCTAATCACGATCGAATCAGTCTGAATAATTACTAATAAAACTATCAAATGTGATGATAAAATTGCACATTGACAATAAAAACCACATTTGTCATCACCAATTAATTATGACATTAATTACTGTATATACTGTTGTTACATAATGGATAATAAAAGCATTTGTTTGTTCGGTCGAACCTATTCCTGACTCATTCATTAAGATGTACAAAAAGTTGATTCACGCCCATGAACTCAAACTTTAATCTGGTCAAATTCCATCAAACAAGTTGAAAATGAAATATTTTTAGGTAAGCCAACAATTCTAAAGTATCACAATCTATACTACGCACCATACCAAAGTTATGTCGGACCCTAATTGAATTTAACGGAATTTGGACAGATTCTGCTGTGTTCAGATTTTATCCACACAGTATGCACCGGCGGTTACCCGAGAAAACAATTGAGTACGGCCATATCAATTGACATTTCTGTCTGTGCCTGTTCGTACGGGCTATTTCGCCACGACTCCCTGAATCGCTGCGTCGCCCCTACCTGAGGAATCTGCACTGCCAAATCCTCTGACGGTTTGCCCATAGCCACTTGCACTGTATTTGCAGTCTGCTGGTCAAAAGAAAAGAACGACCCGAATCTAATCCGAAAAAACGGCACCTGTCACTGTGAGCCGGATGCTAAGGCGGATCCACTTACTGGCCTGTGTAAACTTAAATTCGGAGCAAACAGATGCAACAAGATTGGAAATTGTGACGTCATGGCCGGACTGAACTGCAACTACAGAAAGTGTGCTTGTCGCAAACAGCAATTACAAACATACAACACCACTTCCGGGAAATGTGAGGCGCTGGCTGGTGGGGAGTGTGGAATCGCAAATCCTCCGTTTCCGGCCGTCGACTGCACCGGACCTCACATGAAGTGCGTAAAAGGAAAGTGTATTTGCTTGAAGGGCTACGGCAAAACTGTTCAAAAGAAATGCATCGAGTTGACTGAAACCACATATGTATCCGATGACCAGGAACGACGTCCTGTGCCATTCTATGGCGGCAATGGTGGAGGAGCACCGCACATAAAAATGACGAATATTGCATCAAAACTAGCTACTACTCCAGCTGATGTGTTGGACGCGGATCAGGACGAAACTGCAGATGAAAGGAATGGTGAAGTAAGTGCTGCAGAGAAGTCGATATGATTTTAGTTTACCTTAGGCGCGTGATGCCAGTGTATACATAATTCATTATATTAAACATATTTTATTTAAACTTTCTTTGTTATGAGGATATTTAAAATTGATTGACGCCCCCCCACCTCCCCCAAAAATGTTGGTCTCTCCGATTTTGCTCATATTTTACTATCTGATTGGTGCCCTCATGAAACCGTAAAATGCCAAGTTTCAGCCACCTCCTCCTACATTGGTGACCGCCAGTTACATATGTCTGTTTTGGCCTATGTTAAATTTCATCTATGGATAACTTTGGAACGTGTGGTCCGATTCCAAAGGTTGGAGGCAATTCTGAATCTCCGTTTAAAAGTAGCAGGGGTGATTTTCAGCGATTTGTTACGTTAGCTCAAACGCAAAAGTTACAGACCGTCAAATTTTAAAAATCGGCTGATTTTTTGGTTCCACGAAAATGCCCAAAATTGTCATCTTTGATATGCAGCCAATTTAACACATCAGTGTGCATCAAAATTCCAAGATATACGTTTTGAAGACATTGAATTGGGCTTTCCGAAATGTGTTCAAGGTGTATAAAGAGTTTGCTACACATGAAGTAAACCATGGCCAAACATGATAAATAATGGGACCCATTTTGACAAGGATTTTTGGAAATTGTAACTTTTCACGGCTATGGTGTTTGTGAAATCAAAATTGTGCTAATATAGAAAGATAGCCCTTTCAAAACCGGGCATGGACATGCTAACATGGTTTGTATATCTGGTAAATTCTTGGAAGTACGAGGAAACGAATTTGTAGCGATATTTGTTTTGCCTTTGTCACAATTTCGTCTACCTCGGCTTATTCAGTAACATCATACTTGATCTCGAAGTTACATGTCCATGCCCGGTTTTGAAAGGGCTATCTTTCTGCATTAGCACAACTTTGATTTCACAAACACCATAGCCGTGAAAAGTTACAATTTCCAAAAATCCTTGTCAAAATGGGTCCCATTATTTATCATGTTTGGCCATGGTTTACTTCATGTGTAGCAAACTCTTTATACACCTTGAACACATTTCGGAAAGCCCAATTCAATGTCTTCAAAACGTATATCTTGGAATTTTGATGCGCACTGATGTGTTAAATTGGCTGCATATCAAAGATGACAATTTTGGGCATTTTCGTGGAACCAAAAAATCAGCCGATTTTTAAAATTTGACGGTCTGTAACTTTTGCGTTTGAGCTAACGTAACAAATCGCTGAAAATCACCCCTGCTACTTTTAAACGGAGATTCAGAATTGCCTTCAACCTTTGGAATCGGACCACACGTTCCAAAGTTATCCATAGATGAAATTTAACATAGGCCAAAACAGACATATGTAACTGGCGGTCACCAATGTAGGAGGAGGTGGCTGAAACTTGGCATTTTACGGTTTCATGAGGGCACCAATCAGATAGTAAAATATGAGCAAAATCGGAGAGACCAACATTTTTGGGGGGGTCAATCAATTTTAAATATGCTCTATTTCATTTCTTGGTTGATATTAAGTATATCGAATTTTATTGGTGTACTATTTAATTTGAAGGGTAATTGTAGCATTCTACAATTTCACTACCGTTCTCAATTGGTAGCTTTAGGATTGCCTAAATTATTCAATTATTTCATAATTTGGCACAAAAACCACAAATGCCAAAGCAATTAAATGGTATCATCCTCATGGTGATAAATACTGCCTTCATAATGCACTCCTGCAAATATATGTAATGCGTTGTACATATGTAAGTTCTTGAAATTTTGCAACAAGTAGTCAAATATTTATGTCGCTAGCATTTCACGACAAATGAAAATAATTCTACTACGAAACAAATAGGACTATTGTCCAAGTTTTAAAAACTTCTAGTTTTACTTGAAACATAATCTTTGCATAGGATGAATTCCTCTACGTATTTTCATTTCTTATCGGTTTTCGTAGCATGTTTCCTTCTTTGCCCACTAAATACTGTACTTGGCCGGCATCGCATTTATAATATCAATGTAGTGACACTGCAAGACGTGCCATTGGACAAGTACTGTCTTTTAAATTTCAATGCATTGCAACGTGAAGGTCTGGAATTATCCAAGAAATTCTTTACTACCAAACCTAAATCACCCAATCAAAGAATCAATCTTTCTGATATACTGGACATATTAGATGGAATGAAATGCCATATCGTTGTGGACAATTTCCAAAATTTGGACATAAGCTTTTCCCGTGCACCAATAGTTCTTAGATCCCCCAAGTTGGTTGCACTTCAATATAAATATATTTATATAAGGAATGAAATACAGACCGACTACGCTCCATTCTGGATTCCATCTGGATTTCCAATAATGAACATTACAAGAATAATGAATATTCCTTACAAAATCAATTGTGCAGTATCTAAGAATTTTGTTGGCGTGTCCAAAGCGACAAAAGCAAACGGAAGGCATTTAAAAGTACTTGACGAATGCGTTGCGTTTTAATATTTTGTCTATATGGCAAACGCAAAACCATGGAATTGTCAGATTCAAGTATCGTTGCAGATTCCATCGACCATTCGACTCGCATTCCGTCCTCCGGCGACATTCAATTTTGACATTAATGACCAAGCTGCCGTATATTTTAGAGCTTCTGAACAATCCCTCGCTCCTAAGCTGTACATGTTTGTTAGCACGGATTAAATCAGAGAATCCGTGAAGATTAGAGAGCAAGGTTTGATAACATTTATGACTCAGCAAAGCGCTTCATTTGTAGCCAGAGAAGTATTAAATGATGACTTGTACGAACCCAGCGCACGCAATGTTGCCGTTATTTCGGTGACATTAAGCTATCAAACCGGAGCACATACGTTTTCAATAAATCCAGTAGAGACCACATACCAGAATCCGGGTAATTTCACAATATCAACTAAATTGATTCATATGAAGATTGCTGACATAAAGTATATATGGAATGTTTTTCAAAAAGAGGGGGACAAAAGTTGGCTTTTCCAATATCATCCTGACGGAACTCTGGTAAGATTCTGGAAGCACTTGGAGCATTGCAGGTCTATTACAGCATTTGATTCTAATTCTGCAAGCGTCAACCATCTGGAATCATTCTAACGTGGAATTGCTTCGCTAATTTTTACAATCGTTTCCAATGCCACCATTGTCTTCAAACACCACTATTGTAAAAACGGGATACGGTACAATCAAAACAAACAAACGCAAAAGTTTTATATGGATCAGGATTTTCAATTACGTCTCACTGTGTTTGTTGCATCAGAGCCCGACTATCCATTCTGTCGATTCTACTTTCAAGAAACTGCTACCGCAATGACGTTCGTTAGTTGCGGAGGATTTCGTGGAGAGGATTGTTTTGGGTTAAGTGAGCTGTTCGTGTCTTACCAACCGGCTGTTTGGCTTGGCGTAGTTGTGGTTTCGATGACATTGGCAGAAACACATCGTCGTATTTGCGAATCAGATGGGATTGCCATCCACTTAATTCCAATAGTCAAAGTTCTTTTGGAACAGGGAGACCCTTTCATGTCCTCATTTGCCAAGAAGATATATCTGCGAATCACCATGATGTCATTCATGTTGGCTGGAATTGTGCTCAGCAACGGATACAAAAACAGTAATGTGTACAACATGATCTCACCCAGAGAGCTAGTTCCTTATACAAAGTTTCAGGAGCTTGTGGACGATGAGTTCACTATTTATACTAGGATAGCATCGTTTAGTACGTTCAATCAAAGAGTAGCCATAACGGCTTCTGAAGCGTTTTTAAGTTGGACAAACAACTTCTCCATCCACGACAGTCATGAGATTTATAATGAAGGCATCATTGAAGTTTCTGTACTTTCGGAGATAATGGAATGGTGTTTCGCTACGATAGAGTTTTTGCAGCACTCTCGTATTGGCGAATTGCTTTTAAATTACACTTCTCTACATCCTGATGGGGGAAAAGTGACAGGACAGATCTTCCGAGATCATCTGTTAGAAATGCGAGAAGGCGACGGAAGACATATGTTTGAGGAGCAACAGGATATACTTTTGGACAAAATGTCACATATTGATGAAAATGTTTTGTTTGACCATATGGAAACGTGCAATAAATCTGCTCTACTAATTCCAACATATAAATCAAACCAGTACGCCATGAAGCTATTTCAAGCTCATCCAGATTACAGGATATATGTTGGGACGGAGAACTACATTAACCGGTCTATTGGTTTCCGGATTTTTGGTTCGGTACATCCAAATGTAATACGCAGAATGCAAGGAATTCAGTCGTCTGGAATATGGAATTGGTGGTTAGAATTTATTGAAAAGGCAGGGACGTTTGTTCCAGTTCTCAAGGATAACTCGCCACGAGTGCCTGATATGAGCGGTAATATATCGAACATATTTTTAATACTTCTATTTGGAGTGGCTGCTGGATTCGCGTGTTTCTCTATCGAGAATGCACAAGTCTTGTGGCACTGCAGCTTACGGGTTTGGAATGGGATAGTGACGCACCTGTCGTGCTTATTTGTGAGCCTAGTGGAAACTATTAGAGGGAAACGACCTTCCATTACATTGTTTGGAAAGACGATTACTAAACGCTATTGAAATATTCACATGCTATCTGTAATATGTGTTTATGTAATCTGAGATAATCCGATTTGGTCATAAGCATCATATCATCATTATGCTTGTGATTTCATTTACTGGTTGACATTAAGTATGTACATCGCATTTGATTTATGGAAAACAATTGTGGTAAGTAGAATTGCGGGTTTCCGCAGTATCATCACATGTTTATGTTGTTAGTTTTAGGATTGTATAAATATTTAATTTATTTATTATGTGGCTCCAGGAAATCATAAATGCCACAGTTATTAAGTGTCACCATCTCCTCGCTAATAAATGGTGGCTATGTGACGTTTCCCACATAAATCATCAATGATTGCCATTTGAATATTGCCCAATTTATTATTCATTTGCAATAGTTCGGAACAAGTATTTGTAGCTGCGATGTCACTATTACTCAAAGTGTGGCTGTTTGTCTTGTTCTGTTGTGTGGTTTTTAATTTTCCATTAAGCAACTTAATTCCACAATTGATAAAACCTCAAACCATAAATTTGCTGCATCACGCACCATGATGAATATAATAAACGATCATGACAATATTTCCTGTTTCACCGCAAATGTTTGCTTACATGGAAGAGTAAAAGCATCAGATCCCAATATAATTGATGCATGCTTTTGAAGATGAAACATGTGAGATCCTGGCAAATGCAATGCTTCAGAAATAAGGCGTTGCTTCCGTGCAGGCAATACCAAAAGCTGATGCTATTATTTATTAAACTTTTGAACAAAAAAGCGACATTTTAAACATGTGTGCAACATTGAAAATCCAATTACTACTCTTCTAAAATATGTGGGCTATACGCTCGAAATCAGAACTAAAAAGAAATACTAAATTTAATTTGTCAAGTTAAGTTAGGATTGCATTTCATCAAATCAAAGTTCCGCATCTGACCTGGGTCTGATTTTCGCTCCTGTGAGTTTCCGAACTTCCGGTGGAACATTACAGACCTCCCGCTTCTCCACACCCACGAATTTGTAGCCCACTAGATTTGTTCCCGTTTGAACTTTGTGCGAAAACTTCTGGTATACAAAGTGCCATTGACCATTAATTCTCCAAAGTAAGGCCGTTACTCGCGTTCTCCGTAAATGCGCCGCCCTCTCGTCTGGAATCTTCCCTCCTCGTACTGCCCCTTCCCTGATATTCCACAAGTCTTCCTGTTCCTTAGTCCCACCATATTCCTCCCAGGCGAGCACATCGTCCCAACTCTCGTCACTCCCAACAACTCGGTATCCATTATCTTCCCCTACAGTCAATTCCTGCTCGCCGGCTTCAGTGTTTGCGAAACGTCGGTAATGGTGAAACACGTGGAGTCTCTTGCGTCGCTCGTCATATCGCACGTAAATTGAGCATCCGTCCAGTTGAGGGGTGAATATCATGAATGGGCCGCTATACGCCGGAATGTCTATTGTTCCTCGGGTGGTCAGCCAGTATGCTCCACCACCTCCTTCGGAGACAGGGCACAAGTTTAACGCAGATCTGTCGCTTACCTGAGAGAAGCCCCAGGAGTACACTTTGTTGTTTTGAAGAGTAAATTGTAAGGACCTCAACTTATTTTGTGTACAGGTAGCCACGACATTGTTTCTTAAGAAACGGGCAGGATCTCGCTCAAAATCTCCATAATTTCCGGTCATCGCCCTAGCTTTGTTCACGAAAATTATGAAGACGACTATAGCAACCAAGGAAACTGTGGTCGCTAGTTTACAATTTGTCATTGTAAGACCAATGGCCCATGAGCTTATCGTGTTGAGAAGAGAGAGGATAAAGTGTTGGTATGTGTTGGATGACTTGCAACAGAGAACTGAAAACAACAGCGGGACGATTAATAAAAAATTATGCATAATTGAGGTCACATTGCAACACAGCTTGTGACGCGTGCCGCATCCATTGGAAATGCTAAGTGGCCAAACTCACTTCCTTTCTGATTGATGATGAAATCAACTGAGATTTAATTAATTGGAATTTGCAAGTAAACTCCTCTGCGCTATAACGGAAACAACAGTCTAAAACCACAAACACGTGCAGATAATAAGATGTGGCTTCATTCAATTATTGTGCCCTGTTTAAGCTTTCGGTTTGTCAAAAAGTGGTTTTTATTCGTGTCGTTATTATGTTATTGATTTCCTGAATGATTTGATTCCATATAGCTTTCATAATCAATATTAACTAGCAACCTGTCTCTAAATAGGGACATTGGTAGAGTGCAGACTTAATTTGGAGTAGATACATATTTGCATCTTTAGGGCTCCACGTGATAACTTAATTCTAAAATTGTGAATGTCAATAAAATATAAACCCACAAGCAAAATTTGCAAGAAAATTTGTTGCTGTTTTTTTCGACTTAAACAACTTTTACTATGTAAATTAGCGTGATTAATAGCACCAACTACAAATATTTAGCAAATTCTAATTTAAAAATTCTTTTTTTTATTTTTGGGGGTGACACGATCAAGATATGTGAAAAGTTTTCACCATGATATTTAGCGTGCTTAACTGTATTAACAACCTGGTTTTCAGTTAGTTCTGATTTGAGAAATATTGACCTTTAACCTCAAAATTGGCAGTGATCGATTTCAAATTTCGACTACTGATAGCCCCATTGCACTACCCCATCGTTGTACATTCAAAATGACACCTTGTACGTGTTTCCACGATTTGAAACCAAACCGTTTTAGGAATCACAAAGAAAAAATATAATGCGTATTAAGTATATAGATAGATAGATATATCTCGCGGCTGAGCAAAAAATTCGTAACGCATGTAATAGACATAACTTAAACTTGTTAATAATTTATTTAAAAACTGAACAAATTTGAGCTCTAACTTATCAGCTAAAAAAATTCTGGAAATTAACTATAAGACACGCACAATTTATCATTGTAGTTGTTGGTCACCTGTTTCTATAACTCTAGCTTAACATAACAAAAATTAACCATGTGGCGTCCAACTTCAGGAAAACGAAATAACTGGTTCAGATTGTTCAGGAAAATAAATTTATTAGCCAAATTTATAATATCCATATGCTATTCATGTAGCACGTTTTTATAAATGCGTGAATATATTGAAATCTCATTTGGCTTTCCATCTGGCTACGTGCTTACATGGCATGGTATCCGTCGCCTGATGGTCCGAAGAATACAAACAGTATGTATTTGATTTGTGTCTGAACAAATCCACAATGACCAAATGCCACAACATGATATGTTAAATTAAAATGTACTTCTTTCTATATTTGCATCATGCGATGTTGTGCGGGACACAATCTATTACATCTCATCCGTTTTGAATGTTTAATAAACCAAGCAAATATTCGCCGTAACTCATCTGAACTGATACGTTTTTCAGTACATGGAAATATCCAAGAAAGGTCGTTGTATAGTATTCAAGAAAGGTCGTTGAAATATCCATTCATGTTTTCGGTTGTGTTGAGTACGGTATACGTTTTATTTATTTGCCATTACACAAGTTTAATTTCTGAAACGAATCTTTCTGAAATTATTTTTATGGCTAATTTTTGTTATTGTTAATTAAATTCATAAATTTTGCCCCTTCCCATCAAGGCTAATGATAATTTGTAGCATTCAAGAGTATTTATGAATGTGCAATTTATCATTTTCTCACTCACATTTCGTTTATTCTCTGATATTTTCAAATTACCGTTTAATATTACCAAACCCACCAAGTAGTCAACCGAAACACCGTGCGTCTGAAACATTAATTACCAACGAGCCTTCAATTCCTAGTGATTCAATTAAATACGATAACAACTGACTTCCGGCGGAAACCAAGTCGCTCATCTAAGATTTTATTATATGCCTTCAGCGCCCATATTCCGATCGTAGTCGCTCGGATGATGCAAGAAACCATAATGCACTAAAACCCATTACACTTAAGTGGATTCCTTTTTTTAACATTTTTAAAAATGCTGGTTGATATAATAGGAAGCTATTTGACGGTATTGATGCCAATGACAGAAGCCATTAGTGCAAATATAATTAGCGGAAATTGCTCAGTGTAAACAGGAGTGGGCAAAGTAGCTTTATTTGAGGGTTGTGCTTTCCTTATTACATTTTCCAACAGGAAATAATACCTTGTGCAAAGGTTGATTGGAATATGTTTTTTGTTTTCACAAATGACTTATTAATGGAAATGTCAACAACGTTGGCGCGTGGCCAATTTTTGCTCCTTTTCTTGTAATCTTAAAGTAATAAAGTTTGCACTTCAGGGGAATTATGGTTTCCGTGGTGATGTAAAAATGGTAATAAAAATGTTCCAAAAGTAAAGTTTTGTTTACTTACACGCAACAGTCCACCATGCTGTTGTACCGACTCATTTAACCAAAATTGCGTTTCTGAAATAACTTAATTAAATATTCGATATTTATCCAAATATGTAGAGAGTGTTATGGAAGTGGTAATAATACGGGAGGGATTAATTTTTTAAAGAAAAGGTTTCGGAAGTGTTAAAAGTTCACAATTTTCCTTTTCAACAGTTATCAGAAAGTAATTATGTGGCAACTAAACATCTTTTACACACATACCTCAACAATACACTGCATAATCCGTTTTAAGTTTGCCAAGCACACGACACACCTCGTTAAATTCCTAATTCGAATCCAATGGTGAATATGACGTATAATTCTGCCTCTTGTATGACTAGATTTTTTTCAGACAAATCCGGATTCATGTTGCGTGTGTATATATTCTAGCCACACAGGTTTTAAATTGGACATTTAATGTATTAAAGTTCTGAGTTTGGATGTATTGTAAACAACCATCGTCTTTATATTAAAAATGTAATTGTACATTTTGCATAAGAGGAGGAAGCAGTTTGACAACATACTCCGACTTTGCCACCAGAGAATTATTGAAATATGTAGTAACAGTGTAATTTCTTTACTAGAGTCGACTCAAATTATAAATTGTCAATTGTGAAACCTTCAAATTGAAACAAAATATGGGCATCCGTGCAATAGCATTTTTAAATAAAGGAAACCGCGATACGCTTTGTTTGGATAGAATGGAAAATCGTATTTGAAACTTTCAGCAATTTGAGCGCTCGACGACATAAAGCTATTGTAGTGGCCTCAAGATTGTTTTCGTCAAGTTAGGTCCATTGAAAGTTATGCTGAGATAGATAATTATATAGTGTAAAGTAATAATATTTATATACTTGTCGACTGTAAAATCATTAAAGAATGTCTTTAAACGTAAACTACTTGATGCCGTTGACCTTCCTATTTGAAAATTGGGGCAGATTCCTTTTACTAATACATATTGTTCGTTCCGTACTCAGGTTTCATGTATATACTTATGTAAGTAAGCTTCAGTTTGACATAACATTGACACAACAAAAAGTGTGCAAATGTAATCTGAAATGCGGAGAAGTGGAATACCAATTCAGTAGGTTTAAATGGACGAATTTCTAAAACGTGGAATTAATTAGCACATTATCAATTTGTGTGTGAATACCAACATAGTATATTTAGTGCTAAAGATCATAGTTTTTAGGTTGGACGTCCTTGTAAAAACTGTCATTACATATGGATAACATTACCAATTTTGTTCTCAGAAACAAACGGAAGGTTCCGGCAGTGAAGCCCGTTACATTTACATTGCCTGTATTAATTCATACAAACTCACAGATGCAACGATATATATTGTATTTCTCTACGGAATATGAAATTATCATGTCGCAGATGGATTACAATGCGAACACATGAACTGAATGAGTGCCGGACGTAAATGACAATGGTAGAGCGCATCTTATTTCTCACTGAGAAAGAAATTGATACCCAATTCTGAGTATTTGTTTTGCACTATTACCTTTCAGATAATCTTTTGTCACATAATCTTACATCAAACTTGCATGCATTACAATTAAGGTATATTTTTCGTTGACGACTCGTCAGGTGCTGGCTCAATCATTATTTAGTTTCTCCTGATTGATGCTATCGTAAAACAGAGTTCTGTGGAGAAAGGACTATTCTTTGCTTTTTCCTTAGATACGATGATGAGTTCCCATTTGGCCTAAACCAGTGGATTATCGTTTCAGGATAGTAAGACACTTTCAAAGTTTCAAATTCTGAAACACCGATCCACGGAAATCTCTTCGAATCTCGATACTTTTGTCACTAGATGATGTATATTTGGAGGATGTTGTACCAATCAACATTACGTTACTTATCTCGAACTACAGATATGCAACAAATTTGATACGCCCACAATTCATATAACACATCTTTTTGGTTGTAAGTATGTTTGATATAGGTGTAAACTACTCAACAACATGCGCAATATAACTAAAAATAATAATCGAATGTAATTTGTTGAAAGTAATTTAGTTCAATATCTTTACTTTGTTGAAGGCACAATTATTTGAATGAATAATTTGCTGAATGTGAATTTACTTCAGCGGTTAAGTGTACATTCAATACATGAATTTACAATGGTCTAAATGAAGCACATTTAATTACGAAATTCATGGCCCTAACCACCATCATTGTACACTAAAACCTTTCAGAATTAGAATCGCATTTGTTACAGCCAAACAAAATTAAAGGCGTCACAATTGTTGATTGGTTTCGAGCTTCCGCGAGATTTAAATATAAAGAAAAGTTTTAATTTTCGCTAGTGGATTGCAAAAAAGGAGCTATTACGCAGCAACTAACATGTTAAGAATTGGCATTGAGATACGTTCCCACTGGATCATTCTTCTACTCAGGAATGAGTAGCTTGAATGTTTAAAGTGTATTTATCAGCTTTGGTATTTATAACGCAGTATCCAGGCTTCCACTCAGCATCAGTATCGTGAAATGGAAATAAAATTTGAATCAACATTGGTCAATTCTGCCTTTCAGAATTTATTTCTCATTATCTCAGAATTGGTAACAACCCGTTTCTTCAAAATTCTTTCCCTCGCTCCTTGGCGGCTGGTAAATCAGAAGTGATTTATCTCATACGCTTTTCTCCCAGAATTCCACACGCTCATTAATAATTAATTATTATTGACAAATAATTCACTATTGGAAATAGTTATTTTACCCATTGGCCTAATCCTTTACCATTACGGAATGGTAGAATGGATTTTACTGTGTGTATAGGCCTTCGCTATCTGTAAAGTTCGGTACCTTAACTAAACTCCGAAAGTAATTTTTCACGAGTAAGGTCCATCAATATTTGTGATGTTTTGTATTGGCCGACTTTTCATTGGATAAGTCTGGTCAAGAATGTATCACTAAATTTAATCTGTTAGTCGAAATGTCTTGAATATTACAGTGGCAGGCTATGTAGTGGAGTAGTAATAATCGTTCCAAACCAGTCGATGGACACGGTACGATACAAATGCAATTTTTTCAGGTTGCATGACATATGTCCAGGTTAAGAAGCCGAATACGGCCAACTTACGGCCAACGGAATACGGCTAGCATAGGCAAGAACTTCGACATGCCACTTACTTGCGTCATGTGGTTCCACGTCCCAGCATTCGTAAATCAACCAGTACCACCGAAGGGATGGATGGCATGGTGTATACCCGTGTATTCCGTAGATCAGGAAAAAGAGCGCGCTGAATGATGACGGTGTCATAAAATATGCGTACAAAATGTTAAATTGCTCAATCCTGGAATAGCAAGGTTTGTACGACAGATGCCTCCTAAATGTCTTGCTCAACAGGATATGGCCGTTAAAGTATGACGTCAACGTTTCCGCGTGCCTCTCAAATGTTCGAAGAAGAAACACAATGCAAAATACGCTCAATAGTGTTTGGAAAACGGGAAGGAATACGGTACGAAAATAAAAGTGTGGCGTGTCATGGTCTTTCTCCGGCGTGTTTGTTATTGCAATATATGTTTGCGCTATGTACAGAGGAAAATTGATATAGAAACACCAGCACTTCCACCGAAACCGTGCCTTGTGCACTTGGAAATCCTCGCTTATGTAGAATTTGTATTTTGTAACGTCCAAACGAATCTGGTTTCCAAGACTGCATTGAGCCAAACGAAATATAAATTTAAAGTAGGGCCAGTGCCTTAATATAAGCATTATTTGATGCCCTAAATTTGACGTTCGTAAAAATTGGGTGGAAATTTTCAACGCTACCTTTGCCAAACATTGTTCCTCATATTTCAAAATATTTGTTAATGATCAATAATCCACAAAAATGCTGGACAAAATTTAACGAATTGGAACTTTGGAGACTGAATGAAGCATGTTTGCATTTGTAGACGCTTTATAACTCGAGCGATTGGTATGGTGATCACGCCTATATGAAGAAGTACCAGCAAGCACACATCGATTAAAAATTGGAGAAGGATCTGTGGTTTTAAAATTCATGAATGCGACCTCCAATCCATACAATATTTCTACAATGTGATAAAACAGTCGTCAGTTTAAAACTTGCTAAAATGATATATGTTCTTCCTGAATTGGATGAAGGTATAATTATTGATACAACACGTTAGAGCAATAGAAACACCAACATTGGGATTAATGTGTTCATTTCGTTACATTTGACCATGTATTTCGTTTCAATCGAGTAGCAATTTCCGTCTGCTCAACATTTCCTGAATCGACTTGACATTTCCTGTAGTAGAATAAAATATTTTAATCACAGAAAATTTCTTTGTCAGCGCTTCCGCCTTTACCTGAGTGCCATTGTGTTTATTTATAATAGCTTTGTAATCAAAATGAATGTTTTAAAATATGTGCTTTCTTCCTGGTCAAATGATTGGGGGCGCGACCGAGTTCATTTCATGCAAACTTATAATTAAAACGGCAATTTTGGATAAACCACGTTTTGCTAAGCACTGAATGAGGAAATGAAAATCCAGACATTGCACAATACTCGTTCTGAATAATTGGCAATTTACTCATTTATTATGAAGAGGGAACCAGCGTTTCGAGTTATGTTTAATTGCTTATAATTGACTCGACTGCAGTTACTTCCCACAGACTAAATTTCCCGTTAGATCACGGCCATAACTTTGAAATTATAGATTCCAATTGCTTTTCAAGTGCATTTTCAGTATATGTGAAGTGATTCTATACTGAATCCCGGATACTTAGTCCCCATCATTTCATCCCCTAATCATTTCATGATTAGGTGATGAAACGATAGGGATGCAATGATGGGAATGAAATGACTGGGATTAAGGTGCTGATCACCACTATAAATGATTTTAATATAACCGGTTAATGCTAATTGTAAGTTTACTTAGATTCGAAAGTTTCAAAGATGAAAATCTAGAGTTAGTGCCACGTTAGATTTAAATCATTGTCAGGTGACCACTTGTAAATACCCTAGCTTTAAAAGTTCATTTACAGTTGTCTAAAACTAAATCACAGCTACACGGAGATACTAAATAAGTTCACATAACCAATATACATATTGAACCGACACTGGTGGT
Source organism: Sinella curviseta (assembly GCA_004115045.4). NCBI lineage: Eukaryota > Metazoa > Arthropoda > Collembola > Entomobryomorpha > Entomobryidae > Sinella > Sinella curviseta. Next base: position 9,224,849 of record CM023201.3, on the reverse strand, counting down.
AAAATATAATTTTGGGCGTATGCATCATTCACATACTTCCAAAATCTGAACAATACGTACATTATTGAGGTTCTTTGGTCGTTTATTTTTTTTATCTTAATCATCTAACAAATACGACTGGCATATTAGTTAAGTGATTCTGAGATGCATTCACAAGATGTAAAACATTAGGAAAGCAAAAATGTAAACACTGTTACTTTAGACGCACAAGAAAACCAAAGAATATTTTCACGCAATTTATCAACAGGGGAATGACAAATGCTGATAGCGAAATGAAAACGCATCAGTTAGTGCATGGGACGCGGCGTTCCTTGAATCTGTTGTTGTCTACAATTTTGCAGAAGACTGCAAGACAATAGCATTTTCATAATATTCGTTTGTCAGTATAATATTTCCGACATCATGTGTCAGTCATGTAATCTGTATACGTAACAGTTTTTCTTGGCTATAATCCTTGAATACTTCGTATTATTATGTATGTACATTCGTGTTTTGGAGGTATAATAGTGGAATTCATACATCGTACGCCACTCGAGAAAAATGGCGACCATGTAAGATTAATTTAATGTGCAGATTGAATACTCGTAAGCACTTGAGTTTGGTTAACGAGTTTGAGATAAATAGGAAGCTGAAGTAACGCTACAATGCTCCACAGGAGGTTATGTTCCCATTGTGCATTTGCATATGAAAGCGAATCCGGACCATCTTAGCAAAGAACAATTAGCTGACCATGAAAATACAACCATCAGAACCAAAAGCAAAATGATTTAATACAAATCGCGCAAAATGAGCGCCAAACCCTGCCGTCTGGATTGCGAGTTTATTTAATTTCGTTACAAGAAGCACTTTATTTTTAAGTTCATTCTACAGTCATAGTAGACACAATATAGCAACAAACGAAATTCCGAAGTAGAATGGTAGACAGCCCAACATCTGTTTAATTATCGGATTTGTATTTGATTACTTATAGGATGTGACTGCCTCGGCCCTATGCACAAGTTCCGTGTTAATTTTACCATTAATTTTCCAGAGAAAAAATTATAGGATATCATATAAGCGTAAAACAATCTTTACTTTTAAACAAGCGTAACGATTTACTTTTTATAAGTTCGGTATTCTACTCCAGCTCTTGCCGATAAGTCACCTATTTCTTTATGGAAATCATGAAGAGCAGTATCAGAATGTTGACGTTTAAAATCCACAGCCATTATGCAGCGGAAGTCCAATACAAACGATATACATTTATTTTCAATGCGTAAAGACAACACATATCTGCACATATATTGTCACTCCACCAATTTCTATCATCAATAAATGTCTCTTGTGCAAATTCTAAATAAAACAGAGATTATGAAAAATGGTCACTTCACAGAAGCATTTTAACTTGAGCATTAATTTTGTACAGCCTTGGTTTTACAAATAATTACATTCCTTTGACGAAATCCCTCGTCCATTTATAATCCTTATTTACTAGATGTAAATAAAAAATGCTGGGCAACTTTTTTGCTGGTTACTTTTGATTTTATACCAATGCTTATTAATTATAACAAAGCTTGGCATATTTTGTTGTTTCATAATGTGCCATGAAAACAGCCTAGAGACTTGCCAGTTTATGAATTGTATGTTAAAGAGACCACAACGGATTGTAAATGTAATAGTGCCTTCCACTCGTACAACAACAGTGATCGATGATTACATGTGTCTTTAAATTTTCATCGTTAGTTGTTACGGTATTTCTTGTGTTCTTCCCAGTTGTTCCAGAAATTGCGCTACTGTTTCCGTGTGTGCATTATAGTCACTGCATGAACCAAGTATTTGGGGAACGACGTTCTTACATGCTTGCCTTTATGTTTACCGTGTTCTCTTCTCAAGTTGGCTTCATGCATCCAGTGGCAGTTCTTGCGGCTAACTCTGCCATGACCTGATTTGTAACTTTAAAAGACATTGCTGATAATTTGGTGCGATTGAGGTAATTCATAAACCTTTTGGATATTAAAAACGGTATTTATTTTCATATCACAAAACCATTTAATACGAAACATTACTAATTAATTACAGTTATCTTGTAGAGATATACGAAGCGACTGCTTTTGCCAATCAGAAAACGACAATCTCCACGTACTACAGACGCACACAAGTATATACATTGTTGAGCAACCTCTGTTTTCAGACATATCTGTGGCCTTTGATTCAATTTCTTGGTGCGGTGGTAAAAATATTATTCCTCTACTTCATTATATCCTTTGGCCTTGAGCTCGCAATCAGTGTAGCATTTGGTGTGACGCTTGTTACGTTTGTTGTAACTGCTGCTTACTGCTATATAATGGATCTAGGAAGTCGACCAATAATTTATTGGAAAGCTATTTTATCAGTGTGCCGGAAATGGATGGATTGTAAATATTATCGCAGTTTTATCAGAAGTTGTCCAGTCATTTCGTTGAGTGTTGGAGAGTTGCACAAGGTGGACCGTCAAAGAGCACCTGCGTTCTTTCGCTTTTTTATTCACAGAACTGTCTTCCTTGTCCTTAAGACAAAGACGGCTCATGGGCAGGAGTAGCATTCGCCAGTATACTTTTGTTTGCAAATATTGGAAAATGGACGGGAAATTGGTTTAAATAGTTTATCTAACATTTAAAGCTTTTACAAATGCTGGGTTGTATGCTGCCGTTATCTGATATTACAAATTTATTCTAAGATTTGTAAAGTGGGAGCAATGACGCAGCGGTAGTGCGTTAGTATATCAAATATTTATATAATATCCGCTTATGAATATTAATTGGTTATAATTGGGTTATGCATAAACACGCGCCGTTGAGCATGTTCCATGAGATACGTATTTGAGGTATCAAATGCCTTTTGGAAACTATATTGTTTGTTGAAAATCTACTGTACCGAGAAATTTATTTGTTGGTAAATCGCATGCCGAAATCCTCCCGTACTAGATATTAACAACTCGATTGGTTGACAAATACATTAATAGTAGCAAACAAAAAATCCACGAAAGGAATATTTCATTGTGCTTGAATCATGCCAAGTCATCGGAAATTATACGACCATGGAACATATGTCATTCACCATTCATTAATCATTTTTTTAAAATTATGTTAGTTCGATAAGTACTTGGTTCCTTCGGCGTTTAATTTAAAATTGCTTGAAAATCCTTCAGGTAAACAAATCAGTATCAACAAAATTAGATACAATGAAAATTTGTCTAACATCAAATAATCTATTCAAGTTCCTTGATAGTTCCATATAAACAATGAACCTATATGCCAACAGTACAACCACCTCTTCAACGATTTAAGAAATATTTGGGTGACAGTGCTCCAAAATGGCGTTGAATTAACGAAAGGGGGTTTCAATTTATAAAAAACACTTATAATAATTCTTTATATTTTCATGCTATTCTGGATATGACAGAAGCCTTTGTTAAGTTGGCTCATGGCAAGATAATCGCATGGGCCAACGTGGAATTTCCCAGATTATTTGTGTTTGGAAGGAGTTGGTATCACTATCTAAACAATAAAATCCTTTTTCGATAGCTGCTTTTCTGTGCCACCACAGCTGACTTTTGCTCTTTGCTTCCCTTCTCTCTCCTTCTCGCGTCATCATAGCAATGAAGGGTATGGCAAAACAGCAAAGCATCTCCAGAAAATTAATGCAGGACAGTATGCCCCTCTGTTGCTATGTCTTTTAGATAGCAAGCAACGGGAAAGGGAGAATAGACTCACGCGGTCTCTCTCACTCTCTCTCCTACACAACACACACACACAATGCTCCACTTCTCCGTCTCTCTCCTTCTCGCTTTACAACGTGGAAGGGTATACACAGAGCTACCCCAGGTTGTGGTTGTATGTGAAATATTTTGTGTTGTTGTGAGTGGCTATGTAAAGAGATGGAGTGGCGTGGCGCGTTTACAGCATTTGAATTTTTAAACAAGTGAAGGGTTATTACAAACGTCACGTTCATATTACTACTACTGTTGTGGCATGTTGTTGTTGTTTGCGGCGGTGTTTTTTGTTGTTGTGAGTATGTAAGGGATCGTGCATTTAGTCGTGCACGCTCAGAGGGGGGGAGCGGGGGTCTCCGGTGAGCGTGATTTTAAATGTTAAAGGGGGTGACCTATAACAGTGACATGGTGGGAGGGGGTCTGAAAAATCGGTTTTTAGCCTGACGTACTAAATGTACGTCCCTAAAGAGATGGTGTTGGTGTCGTGGAGCATTTCCATTGGATTTTGAAACAAGTGATGGGTTACTGCAAATGCAATGGGATGTTGCAAATATAATGGGATTTTGCAACTGTAATGGGTTGTTGCAAATGTTGTGGGATGTTGCACATGCAATGGGATGTTGCAAATGTAATGTAAAAATGTAATGGCAAAAATAATGGGGTTATCCTCTGGGGGCCACATGCTTCCTTCGCTGTATATATGCTGGATATTGCTCTTGGTTGTATTTAAAACAATGGGTAAACAAACGAGCAGCTACAGCTGTGTGTACTACTGGGTGTCTTTTGAACGAACCGCCAAACTTGGTCTCCTTATGGGGATAAATGGGGATCAGTGAGACAACTGACAGCTGGAAGTGGGATCAATCAAAGACATGCGCCAAAACTGATCACGTTTGTACATTGTAGAGATGAAAGCTTTTTTGTCAAGTTCGGCTATCCTAACTGATTTCACAAACCTTATAGATTGAAACTGGAACTGCGATCTCTTTAATTGTTGGCGACTTAGTCGCCAACGGGCCCCCTTCTAGTCGTTTATAAATTACTTATTTCTGTAAATTAATGCCAGTACCTTTGTACATGCCTGTCACCTCTCGAACCCTGGTCTCTCCGACGGTGCAAATATATTGCGATTCGAAACAAAACCAATTAAAGCTCGTTTTTGACGTTTCATTAGGATTAACGAACAGGTTAATAATGTTTCGTTCGAAAAAATAATCCTTTGAGTTTAATAAAATGAAGAGAGTCGCCAATCTGCTTTTACCATTTGCACGCCGTAACCCAGAACATAGTCCGTCCTAATATGTTTACAAGACTGCAGGTTACTGTCATATCCAGTTAGATTGTGGAGATTATGTTACCAAACAAGACATCCAATTATGGGTAAAATGGTTAAATTTATAATGTTCCGTTTGCCAAAGGTGCTGGTAATTGCTGAAAAATGTAAATAGTTAATTCACTTGTATGCTTCTAAATACGCAAACTTTCATTCATTAAATTATGTGTACGGTAACGGGCGATGAATTACCACCGAAGGATAACTGCTAAATGACAAAAGTTCTCGACAATGGAGTTTTGTGCAACGCATGTATATGAAATGACGAACTACATTGCCGATTGTGCTCCCGTCTTACTGAGTTGAGTAACCTATGCTCAAGTGGAACGGAAGGCTTCTCCAACATATTAAATTTGCTAACGAACATCACCCTAATTAATTGTTAGTAGAAAATTATGATGTAATGTATATTCGAAAGGGAGTTAGTAATATTAATTGGTAAATACTCGCACTGCTTAAACTCAAACAATGGTTGCTTTCAGACAGTTTACACTGGTGGTTGGAAAATCATAAAATTGTCGGAGCTTTCTTCATATTACACTAAAAAATGTCCCATGTGGATGATCACAGCATTTACATCATGCTATACCAAATTGCAGTACTGACAATAAGTTTAAGTCTAAATTTAATTGCTGCCGTGATATTACTTCCGCGAAGTAGTACCTCCTGGTGTTTAAGCAAAACGAAATGAAAAGATTATGGGGCTAATCTTCAAAAGCTCTAATCTAACCTAGGAACCTAATATTTGAATTCGAACAGACTTATCATCAAGTAGCAGTAGTAGAGCAGCAGCTTATCGTTGTACGAAGTAAACCACATTGTGTGCCTTAAATTCAAGATTTTCTGGGAAATAATAAGGACAGTTGATAGATTACAGTGATGATAGAACCACCTCTCTACGATTTTTGTTTTTTACACACAGACACCTTTTATCAAATTAAGTTTCTGTAGCTGGGAAAACATAGTGTTGACGCTAGGCCAACCCAGTACAAATGACAAGAATAATCATTGAAATGAAAATAAGGTAAAAATGAGCAGGCTTTTAATTTTGAATGTCCTCAAGATATTAAGTAGGTATGCCTCTGCTTAGAGGCAACTGGTATCCTGACGTGAACGAAAATTGAATAAACATATGCAGAGTGTCTATTATGCTGCCGTCCTTCAGCATAAATATGGAGGACGCACGCTGTGCACCTGGAGTTACTAACAACATCATGGACGCAATTACTGGGGGGGCAGGGGGGACATTGCGCCCCCCCTGGAATTTGGGAGTATCGGGAAAAAATTCTACGAATTTAGGAAGCACCGTTTTTCATTATTATAATAAACAAATCCGCATTGGGTTCGCTCGATTGAATCGACAGTTATGTTGAATTTTTGGTAACGGTTTTTGCCTTATTGTGATCGGGCGTGCAATACCAAACAGCAGAATTAAGTCATTATATACCATTTGTTACATGTCCCATTATATTTAGAGGTTATTCGAAATACAGAGGCAATCCAAATCTGCCCAGTTATTGATCATTTGTCTTGATCCCACCGAATTTTTCTTGCTGAAATTGGTGTTTTGTAACAGCCACTGCTTTCTAATATCGTGGAAAAGTCATGGCCGCCGTACAAGCAATAGACACATGTTGTCTGATTCGACTAAGTGGTGTTATTCGAGAACGTATCACTTTTCATCAAAATTGCAGGGACTCGAAAGTTTCATTCAGGTAACAAAGAATACTCTACTTCTAGTTAAATGGTTCCAAGTTACGAACAGTATTCCCATTTTGATTTGATGATTGTGTCAAAAAATACTTAAAACTTCTTGTACAGTTTTCTCTGAAAAGCAAAAAGTTTAAAAGATAAAGTTAAAAATCTCTTTAGTATTGCAAAGATAATTCTTCTACGGAAATTCATAGATTTTGTAATTCATTTCAGCTTGAAATTTTCATATACAGACTATTAGCAGTGAGAAGAAATCTGCTAAATATTTGCATCTACCGGTGTTAGGATGGATAGTTTGAGACCGTTTATTGGTAGTCGTTTCTAGGTAAAAAATGTTGCGTTCTGTGGTTTATATTAAGTTTTTATATTAAGTTGTTGAAGTTAACGTGCGAAAGTAGACATCGTGACACTAATAGTTACAAACACGTACAGAAATTTTTTTTAGCTTAGAGTGCCTATATTAATCGGATTTCAAACTACCGTTTTAAAGACTATTTCAACGAATTATAGTAAAGCCATGCTTTCGTACGCAGATATTTCTACTTGCATAGAATGTTTTAGCAACCATTATCTTTGAAATTTTATGATTTATGGGCGAAGTACAATTTTCAATTTGTACCCAATTCAACCAAAAAAAGGATGTGGCACAGAAATTGGTAATATTGAAATAACACAATCTATGTTATTTGACATATTTACTCATTTTGCCAAAAACCTTGACAGAGCGTACAGATTAGACACAGCACAGCACCTTTAGAGAGAGAGAGAGAGAGAGGCATCGCATATTCCAACAGCCAGTGGTCCACATTATTTAAAGCGGCGTCCAGATCAAGATATCGGGAATATTACTTCGTCACAATTTTAGAAACAGACTGACGGACGATATTTCTAAAGATTACTATACATCGGTAATGTATATTGATAATGCACGATACGTTACCTGAAATAAGGCTGTCGTGGAAAGAAAAACTTTTTTCGTCACTTCAGGCCAAAATAGTTATCTCGTAACATGAATTTTCTTCAATTTACAAAAATTCTAAATTAATTTACTGCGTTATCATTTTTTCAGAAGTCAGTAATATTAGACAACTACCTCACGATGACAGTAATTTCATTTCATCATTACCCATTCCGAACACAATAAAAACCTACTCTGATTTTAAAATCAATGACCAACTCGATGTGCAACTGAAACACCATTTAACTACCATTAAATTAGTGTAAAAATAGTGTAAAAATCAAAATTATTTAAAACCAAATCAAAGCAGTAATTGTTTGGATAATTTGTGAGAATAATTTCTTATTTAATGTCAATTTTTTAGTTCGTGCCTGACGTAGCATTTAAATGAACAGTTTCTCAATGAAGTTTTTTCTTCATTTACACAGCAAAATTTTGATGCCGCAAAAACGCATTTGAGCCAGCATGCAAAATTAGTAAACTTTATGCATTTGGTTCATACGGCGACGCCGTAACGGCGTGGTCACTGGCCACGTATTGTTTTTTCTTACTCGTATTTCACCGCCGCCGTTCCCTACAAGCATCTTTAGTGCAATTGAGGTGGTGTCGATTCTCAGTTTTTGCTTAGTAATATTTATTATATTCTTATGTTTTTACAGATGTTAAGGGGCCCTAAAATCATGAGCCCAACATGGCCCAAAGCGGCACGGTTAGGGCCTGTCCATTCCTATCAAGCCAGTTTCACGGAAAAGGACATGTTCCACCTTGCCGCGTCTAAAGGTTATTTAAAAGCATTCGATAATCCATATAATCACTCTGCTGACAAGTGTAACACGTTTTATCGGTTGTAACATTTTGTTGTTACGATATGTGTTATGTTTAGGTATAGGTTATCTTTAATGACCGAATTAGTTAACTTTATTTACTAAGTGAATGAGAGAGAATAACAAGAGAGTGTGATGCAGTGAAAGTCTGCTTCGGTTCTGCCGGATGGGCAAGTGAACTAACGACAACATGAGCAACGTAACATCAAGAATACAGCGTGCTCACACACATTGAACTACTAATATTTGGAACTCAAATATTGGGTTAAACTGAGACAACTTTATGCAGACCAAACACCACAATATGCAAATAATTTTCCGGTCGGCGTTGATAAGATGGAGGAATGGCCTGTGCACACTCTAGTAAGATAAATAATTTGGTACATTGATTTTATGCCAGAGAAGCTTAGCTATAATGGCGTTAGTTCAGCAACATATTAGCGTATGCTTTAGTATAAACATGCCAGTAGCCATGAAGCTTTAAACACATGCTATGCTTTATTCTGTTCTAATAAAAAGGGAATATTAAAATATTGAACTTTGCAGCATCTGGTATTGTCAAAAGTGGTTACAAATACCTTTACCACAGTCAGAATTTCCCTTGGTGATAAAGTTTTAAATTTGGCAGCGTGCAACTGGCAATGGGCACAATGGAACCGGCACAAATATTGTAATGTTACATTCTTTCAAATACATAAATTAATATATTTAAACGTCGTATTGAGATCATTTTTGCAAGACATTGACGTTAATGGTCATGTCGTACTGCTTCCATGCGTTTTTCTTCTTGTATGGGGTAGCATATGAAAACATATGATGAGCTCTTGACATACGTTTACGACACGAGTTGAACGACAGAATATTTTTCAGCAAGCCATATAAAATAGCGACAAAGTATTCATGTGGCTTTGGGTACATATCTTGGCAATGTAAATATTAGGGGAGACAGGCGGATCCTTATTCACTTATGCCGAACGAATGGTATTAATGCTGGTTCGATATGTAAAAATATCAGGGATAGTGTTGCTAAGAGATTTAAGGATACAAAAAGCATGAAAGTAAATATAAGGAGATCCTCGTATGCTTGCATGCTTATAACTGTGTCCAGGATAGTTGGAGCAATGTCCCCAAAACATACAGACAGTCTAGCAACCTGAATAATTTAGTGTATTGATTTTATAAGAGAAAAATGTACGTAACGTTGTTGGCTCAACTACAATAGAGTAGTATAATACGGTAAAGGAGTGAACATATAGCAGCAAACTGAATTTTAGTACTTCTAAAGTAAATCTTAAATTTTGCTTCACTTCCTTGAACAAACAGTTTCTTTTTGAAATGCTGAACAATAGGACACTTGCGCAAAAACTGAATAAGTAGACGGTGATACTAAAATCAACAAAAAGCTGGTATAATCACTCAGGTATTAACTTTTGCAGAGTAAAAGGAATTGAAACAATTAAAATGGGAACTACTGCGGTTTTGAAAAGCCTTATTTCGTCCGAGTGGCTCATCGCATTAGCCATTCATTCCGCATTTGGAATGCCATTGGCAACCTGTGACGATGCTGCGGATATATATATATAGATTCAGTATAACCCCAGTTGAAAATCTTTCAATAAATCCGTTCGACAATGAGTCAAGATGGCAAAATTACCTGGACGACATGTACGACTCTCTTCACGAACAGCTAGTACATGACATGGGTTCTCCTGTTACTGAAATTATCAATATATTTGAAAACAAAGGTTGCCTCGTTGTTGTGGATAACTTCCGGAACATTGATATGGGATCATCCAACACTAGCGTTATTTTAAGAAGTCCACATGCATCATTGTTCCAAGCCCTGAATTCCGACATGTCATTTTTTCTTTACGCTCCGCTGGACCAATTGCAGGAAAATATCAGTTTAAGCGCCGGAGGAATACACATACGAAGCATATACAAAAACATTGTTTACCAAAATGATACGGATGGGATGGCAATTGACTGCGGATCGCAGTATTTACAGGGGTACACTTTTCCGGAGGAGCTGAACCACCTGCATGTGCATCTAAATGATTTTTGCATCCGACTCAAATTTTTGAAGTATACTTCCAACACAAAACCGTGGGCTTGCCAGGTTCTAATTGCCGTCCAAATTCCAAGTTCTTATATTTCCGCGATGCAGTACCCCGTGTTGTTTTCCCGGGAAGACGATGACTTTTTTTCATACACGAATCTGCATATTGAAGCTGCAACTCATCTGAAACTACAAATATTTATAAATCACAAGAACCATCCAATCAACGAAACGGATATCAAAAGTTTCATGGAGTTTTTGAGGTACTCGGCGTATTGGTCATATCCGTTGACCCATCAAACAGTTCAAACCGAAACTGTGTTGATAGAGTTGGAGAAGGAAACGGCTGGTTGGATCTACGATATTGATTTTATCTCTGGTAAAGGGAATGGATTGCCTGAAATGTTTTTAGACTATACCCGAATGTCGCTCCCAACAGTCAGCAAAATGTTCATTGGGCGTGAATTTGGAGACGATTTTGCATGGACTGTAACGTTTCGCGAGGTAAATGCATTGGGTGATTTTGATTTTCAGCAAAAAATGTTACAGTGCTCTAACCCACTGTCCGACTACCACCGTCAAATGAAATATATCAAAAGAGAAGAAATGTTTAGCATAAAGGATTATTATGCCAGTGGAATTGCGTCCGCGATTTTGGAGGTTATTGGTAATGCCACTTACAGTTATCCCTTGGACGACTCTAGTATGAGAAATTATGTATCCGACTTCAACAATGACATCAAGTTTATTCAGTGCAAAAGTGGCCGAAAGGTGACACACTTACAGCCAATGGATTTAAAAAATTCAATATACGACATGGAGCTCATGTTGGTTCCAACTCGCACCAACATTTCCTTCATTAGCCGCTTGTCCTACGTTGAAAGGATAAACACCCCGGCATTCGTGAGTTGTGGCGGTATAAGGGAAACAGAGTCATTTGGACTATACGAATTGATACGCGTATACGACGTGTACATTTGGATTGGCCTTTGCATTGCTTCAGGAATGCTATCAGAAATATACCGACAAGTATCCATATCGAGTACTCGGACCAAAGGATTCCTCAGTCACCTTGTTCAATTCATCAAAGTAATGCTAGAGCAGGGCGACCCTTTGAATATGTCCTTGTGCAAAAACATTCATCTCAGGATTACTATTTCAGCAGTTTTGTTGACGGGAATTGTGCTTAGCAACGCATACAAGAGTGACAATGTCTACAATATGATTTCTCCAAAGGATCGCTTACCCTACACAAATATTACGGAGTTGGTCGAGGAAAACTTTACAATTATTTCAAGACTCAGAATAGCGTCAATGTGGTTGCCGTATTCATCGCTTAAATCGTTCAAACAATTTGTGAATGCATTTTCTGATGAATATGATGATGGACATGTTTCCAACAATTGGTGGCCCTACAATTCGTTTTCTGATGTCAAGGCCTTCGGCCGGTTGTCCTATATTAGAAGCGACGGTTTGGCGTTTCTCAATCAGCATGCTCCTTTGCATCGGAATAGTCAAGACACACTCAAAAATTCCTTTCTAGATCTGACGCATACAATGACAATCGCGGAAATAAACTCATTTCTCAAATACAACTACCTAAGCGGGAATGAATATCTGAACGGATTCCAAAATAGACTTGTGTTCAGGCATCTCGAGACTTGCAACAAGACTGCAGCGGTAATTCCGAGATATTTGGCGCACAAATATGCCGTAAGATTGTTCCGAGGGAATAAAACCAATTTTGTAAACCTCGGACAAGAGACATATCTCAAAATGTCAGTTGGTGTTCAAGTGGTTGGTGCCTTTCAGACTCCTGCTATAAGAAGAATGCAGGCGATATCGTTTTCCGGGATCTGGGACCGGTGGTCACGGTATCTGAAGGAGAGGACAAGTTTCAAACCAACTCTCAACTACACGACCTTGATGCGACCGAGCATGAAAGGAAATATTTCTACTTTGTTCCTCGTCTTGCTTTACGGACTAGTTTTAGCATTTATTTTACTCCTTGCAGAAGGCAGAGTGAAAATTGATGTGTACACAAAATATTTGTATAGACAGCTCTGTACACTACTCCGAAACATTTGGGATTATTTGATAGAGCGGTTTTTTGCAAATAATAAGTAGGTTGTCTCAGTTACCTTCTTTAATTCCAAATGGAAAAGGATAAAACACTCCATGTTCAATTTTTCCATATCCTATGTGACATGATCGTTCCTACAAGATTATAAATGGAATGGTGTTATATCATTTTGTGCAAATGAGATAAGAAACTCCAAATATTTCTGACATTAACGTTGATAGAATAGTTGTATTTTTAATGAACTTTGGCAAACTAGATAATTAGCCGAGCAGTCATGGATTTGCATTGCCAAATACGGTAGAGCCACGTTTGCTTCATATTCTCAACTCAAATGCGTAGAGTAGAGTAATGTTTGTAAGTAGCCCATGTACTGTAATCTTGGTACAATTAAATTAGCACAATTGACGCACAATTAAATAAAATAAAAATGGTAAAGTGTTATCCACTCGCAACATACATAATCACCCAAAGATATACATAGAGCGGATAATAGTTGCAACGTCGCTGTTTTTCTAGCCAAACGATTGGTTGGATGAGTAAATTATTTTCTTACGCGCGCATTAATATGAATTTGTAACAATAATCAATGTATAAACAAGCGATCTATAGCTGTTCAATGGAATATCCAATCATAAGAATACACAACCTCCACAATAAGTGGAAGCAAAATAGTAATAAAATACGTATTGACACGCATCTCATTTGTCCTATTTCCGCAGTGGTCATTACAAATGATTCGGTATTCGACACTCATGGCAGAATCAGAACTTTGTGACAGGTAGATAGTTTAATTGCTGGTGCGTTAATATGCGCTGTGGAAAATAGTTCTGAATCGTTTTGGGTGAGCTTTTCAACCGCGAGGAAGATAAAAACGGTATCCACACCAAGTGCATTGTGAAAGTAAGTATCAATGACCTCACCATTTTCTGAACTTGAATGAAGAGGCGATAAGATAATTTGTGACGGTTTGACGTGAATCCGGTCAAAGAATAGGTAACATGTCTGATCATTAAACACCAGAGGCACAACGTTGGGGAAAGCAGTTTGACATTCAGGAGCACGCTTGACGCAGACTATCCTGAACTTCCGAAACATAAAGCAATGCCGTGCAGCGCAAACGCAAAATTTGCCCGCATTCCTCCACTATCGATTTTTTACTCGCAAATGGTGCCGTCCATAAATTGAGACACAGCAACCAATTGACTAACACCCAAGCCAAAGTTTAAACTAAAGTACGTAGGATACTGAGCAAGGCTTAATGGTTGGGCGTTGTAGAATTCCCATCCACCTTAAGTTGCTCGTAATCAATGAATGCCACCATACGGGGGAGTTCATGTGAGAGAGATTGACAGCAAAACAGGATCGTGAGCAGATTGGCAAATGTTTTGCAGATTGGCAAATGGCAGGTTGCACGAGTAGATTGTTACGGAGCAAAAAATACTAAAGTTTCACGTATGCGCACAATGATACGAAACTACAATTTGGCAGGTACACGTCGGCAGTGTGTTAGGAAGACATAAGAAAACAAGATAAGCACAAACAGCCCCATTCTTGGCTACAAAATTGGAACTGTATTGTATGAAAATTTAAATTCACATCGTCAGCAATATAGTAAGTTGTACGATTATATTCATTCCAATGGGTCGCGCTAAAAACTCTGCAGCATAGATATCGATTGACGATGTTAAACGCTAAGGAAATATTTATGCCATAAATATCTATGATACGCATGTTATCGTGCGAGATGAATGGACAAAGTGCACAACTCCAAATATCATCATGTAAAACACATTCTACGCCTTAGATTAGTGTTTCCAAACGGATATGTTAATGCCACATTTGGTGGGATGTGAATTCATCACGCTCAATTAGAATTCGTTTTCAGAGAGCACAACCTACGTATGGGTCGCAATAGTCCACTGATATTAAAAAAACGATAAACACTCCAGATTGCAACATTGGAGATAAGGAACAATATAATGAACGACATTCTTATCAGCAGTCAACGATTTGCACTCTTTGAATGCACACAAACTCGTCATGTCATTGCCAGATCCATTGAAGTTAGCTGGTTCATTTGTGAATAGAGGCAATAGCACGTTAAAAAACCAGAAAGTGAATTTACCATGGCGTCCACAGAGCAGCCCTTACCATCTCCCTTCACTTCATCTGATTCAATACAAAAGCGCATGGAGACTCACGCAGAGTTCATGAGAATGGCAGCTGGCACTCACTCATCGTTGGACCACAAAAAGCTGAATGCGCTCCATGAGCAAATTGTGGCTATTGTGACAAATGGAATGAGTGAAGGAGAGAAAAGCGACTTAACCTACATGATGGATATTCAGTGGTGCAGCATTGTGGAGGAGGAGGAAGGGAGGATTTGGCAGAGAAAGGGAGAGCAGTTGGACTCGTCTGTCTGCATTTATCTGTCAAGCAAATGGATATACGTTTTGGCGTACACCAAAAAATTGGGAAATAAAAATATTAATTTTGGCAATACACAAGCCGATAAACCAGGTTTCGCAACTCGGATAAAGCTCAGTGACGGTAAGCTATGTTGGGGCCACGATTACGACAACATGACCAAAGATGAACACGGGAAACCCATTATAGTCGACTACATAGACAGATGTATTTACAAGGCCGCTTTAGGATATCCGAAAAGCAGGGCGTTGATGGTGGAGTTATTTCAACGCGTTAAGGAATACGTTGACCTCAACATGGACGAGTGTATCTCCCAGGTTTTCTTGATTACACACAATTACTGCGGCTTCAAGGAAAGGGCATTAATCCGTGAATGCTTCATGAGAGCGCATTTCCAACGAATTGTTATCATTAAAGAATCCTTTCCAACGGTGTACCGAATTCTCTCAAACGTGAAACATGACAAGTGCATGGAAGTACCTTCCATCCTTCTGCTTGAGAAAGCGTTCGGATCTTTCACGTTAGAGATTTTGGGTGCCGACGTTACTGGGAATGAGGTAAATAGAGTACATCTTTATACAGCAGCTTCAGGAACTCAGTTTAATTTGGAAAGATTAAAGAGCGCATACAGTAGTAGCACGATTATCAACCCCGAAGAGGAACTCAATATCAAATATTATGTATGGTCTCGTGAATACACTGGTAGTTTCAGCAACGAATTGGCCAAGTACTTGCAGGATGACTTGAAACTGATTAATGCGGAAAGCATATCCCCTAACAACAACGTCCTTGAAATTTTTACACATTTCTCATGTAATGCCACCAATCTGACGAAACCAATTTTCGGCCTACAGCTGCCGCACCAAGTTGCCCCAGTCACGAAAAACGGGAGAGCACGCTTCATGGAAATTCAGAATTTCACTCGAAAGGCAGCGTTATTTCTGATGCGGTAAATGTAGCAGGCGGCAACCGTGCACAATGTAACCTTGTTGCCAATTGTGTCGCACGGGATTGTGGGACTAATGAGACGCCAGGTAGTCGTATTCCCTGTTTAAACGCTGTATAACATTAATTGCATGTTATCAATTGTATTATCGTTCAAATATGCTCTAGTTGAAGGAATCAAGGCGGGTGGCACCGTGTTGGCTCGGATGGACATCGAAAACTTGGCAGCGGGATATGTTGGAGGAACCTGCAAAATCAATGGTTTTGGTGACAAGATTTTCGTGGGAGTCAAATTTGTAAGTAATTGTATCGCAGTAAAGGCAATTTGTATTAGCATTTCAAGAAATAACAAAGGAAAATAATGTTCCGATTTTGGATTTCTGAAAAAGCATCTTCCGTTGGAATCACATGGAATCAATATTGAACATATTTCTCCGCAAGATGTGGAATGCGACAGTTGCAAGGATCAAAACTATTTATTCATTCCACTGGAACACATTGGCCTTTCGCAGCAATATTTATTTCAGTTGCATAAATGATTTATTCTGCGTCGTAGAAAAATTGTATTGAAATATTAATAGGTGACTTGTTGTATTCATTATTTGATAACTTGAAATAAATGTACATGTGTATTGATATAGTTTTTGCGCTTGCTTATTGAAACATGGATGCGTCCAACCATTCCTGATAAAATTAATTCGGGTTTAAGTCAGGTGTTTTTCCGACTGACTCGATTCACTGATATGCCGTGATAAAATACATTACGTATGCCCAATGTCACTGACGGTGAGCCAGCGGATGTCGTACTTTGGACTATTCATGGTGATTACATGATACTTATTGTTTTCGGCTGGTTTGATAATTTGTACATTTTTTAATTCCGCAGCGTAGTAGAGACCCACGTAACTTGATAATAAACATTAAAAACATATAAGAATATCAGTTTCGACTGGCAGCATGCTATTAGAGTTGCGCATTCCAGTTGGGAATGAAATGATCCCATGTAGACAATTAGATACGTATGTGCCCTAAATGAATAGTTTATAGGGTCCCGATAACTACCGAAGTTGAAATACACCATTATGAACAGTAAGATTAAGGTATAAACTCCTCTACGGTTACAAATCAGTGCAGATAAGAAAGAAAAGATACATATGACTGACCACTTGCTCATATCACACTTGCGACGAATGAGCACTAGTCGATAAACGGTGTCTCAACAGTTCACACAAACCATTTACTGCTCCAAACCACGTCATTAAAAATAGTTCATTCAACAATGTCTTCATGCACACCGTCCTTGCCTCCACCCTTCACGTCTGCAGATACCATACACAAACGCATAGAGACTCACGAGGCTATCATGAGGAAGACCCTCAGTACCCAAGCAACACTCGATCTACTAAAGTTGAATGAGGATCATGTGAAAATTGTCGGTCTGGTGACAAGTGGATTAGAAGAAGAAGAGGCAAATGACCTAGCCTATCTACTGGATACACGTTGGAGCATCATGACGGAGCAAGAGGCGGAAATGGTTTGGAAACGTAAGGCTGAACAATTGGACTCCAGTCTATGCCTCTATCTCTCCAGGGACTGGGTCTACGTTGTAGCGCAAACGAAGCAGATGGGCATCACCAATATCAACTTTGGAAACTCAAAAAAACCCGGTTTCGCTGCAAAGATACGACATAGCAATGGAAAACTTTGCTGGAGTTACGACTATGACAATTTGACAAAAGACGGACAAGGAAAGCCCTTAAGCATCGACTATATAAGTGACCATGTTCCCAAGGCTGCTAGCTGTGACCAAAAGAGTAGGGAAATGATAGAGGCCTTAATTCGTCGTGTGAAGCAATTTGTTGATGTAAGCATTGACGGATGCATTTCACAGGCAATGGTCGTGTTACCCATGTTTTATGGTTACAAGGAGAGAGCATTTCTCCGTGAATGTTTCTCTGTCGTTGGATTTCGGAGGATTACTTTGCTGAGTGAATCCTCTCCGACGGCCTATCACATGTATTCCCAATTGGCGAAACGTAATCAGAATCTGGAGTCCGTTTCAGTTGTCGTTGTAAACAGCTTGTACGCATGCCTAAGAGTAGGGGTGTTCCGATTGGACAACCTCGAAGGGAAAATAAAAGCCGTGCGTTTACTAACGGCAACCAGCGATAAGAAATATGATTTGGAAAGGGCCAAGTGTGCGTACCGAAGGGCCCTAGCAACCTTGTCCATACCCAATCGGAAATCAATACGTTACTACGTGCTACTCTGGGAAGATGATAATCCGTTCTACACTCAATTGAATAATTACATGCGCGATGAATTGCAACTCGTAAAGGCCGAGAATTTAGTCACAAACAACAATTTCCTTGAGATGGCATCTCACATCTTGAAAAATCAATCAAAACTTGAATGGATATGGGGAATACCTGCAGAACAGCAAGAGGCATGCCATGACGATCGAGTCGCTGAACCTGCAAAACTTGTCCCTGTCGACAACAAAAAGAAGCTTCCAGCCAAAGCAAAAATTCCTTTGAAGATTCAGGCGGTTGATGGGAAGTGGAATAATTGCTTACTCGGATTGGACGGTACGAAAACTTAAAGAGGAGTATGCACGGTTACAGGGAAATCTCGAGGTTGGATCCATGGTCCTGCAGCACGCACGAGTTCTTAGCGATAACACGTTTTTGAGCCTCTACAAATTGGAACCAGGTACCTCGGTAATAATTTAGAACAAGCACAATGACTGTTTTAACCGCATATTTAATTTTTATTACAGATTCGGTCATTCAAGCTAATTCCGGGATTAGAAATGCCGGCGTCAACCAGGGGCCATGTACCCTTGTTGCAAATTGTGTGGCACGGGAACGTGGCACTGAAGAAACGCCAGGTAGACAAATACACAATGCAAATGTGTTTTGCATGAACCGCATATTAACAATATTATTACCCTACCGTTCAAATATGCTCTAGTTCAAGGAGTAAAGGAAGGCGACATCGTGTTGGCTCGGACGGACATGGAAAATTTGACGGCAGGTTATGTAGGTTCACTCTGCAAAATTAATGGCTTTGGCGACAAGATTTTCGTGGGAGTCAAGTTTGTAAGTCATTGCATCACAAGTAACGCAATTTCCATCAGTATGTTTAAACATACCATTTTTATAATATGTTCACATTTTTGGATTCCAGAAGAAGCATCTGCCATTGGGGTGTGCAGCAGCAGAGGTGTGCGAAGAGTCCCCTGAATCCATGCACGCCCTTTGGCTGGAAATTAAAACGTTCGAAGTATGAGCTGAAAGTTGGTGTATCTACGTAATTTTAGGTCGTGATTCCAATACAAATGGATCCGACCCCTCAGTTTTGAAATCTTAACCCCCACTGGGGGCAAATATTTAAAACAATGTATCTAAGAGCTGAAAACCGGAACGCCCGCATTTCGAGATGGCCATTAAAATAACAATAAATGTAAATTCTTATTTCCTATAACTTTCAGATCATAATTCGAACGTTTTAATTTTCCCGCCAAAGGGCGTGCATGGATTCAGGGGACACCTCTACTGCTGTTTTTAATGGAAAAATCAAAAATTACGTAATTGAAAAACGCTATGATTTCCGCCGATTTCCGAAACCTTATCTAGCTAGTAGAGTAAGGTGAGGAGAACCTACATCAAAAGAAAAATTCTGCCCCGACTTGCCCCCGGGGGAGTAATTAATTTTCTGAATTAATTAATTTGAATTTTAAAATCGCCGCCATTACTGATATTTTCATCCTAATTGCATGAAAATTGGTGCGTAGGTACAACTTTTTATGCTCTATCAAACTGATATCTCCTATTTTCAAAATCATAAAAAAGTTTTACCCCAGGGGGGAAGTCCCCCCCCCTCTGGGTCAAAGGTCACGGTTATATATATCGTTGAATTCCCCTTGATCTAAGGATTCCAAATATATAACTACATAGGGGCGTACTATTCACCATTAATTGATGCACTATCTCCCATATACGGGAAATACTGTGGCGAGTGCCGCAAAAGTGGAAGTTATCTTGGATACGCTGAAAGGGCACTTCCAACCTGCTCCAAAAGCTATAGCCGAGCGTTACAAATTTATGGGGAGGAGATAACAGCATGGAGAAACTGTATATCAGTTTTTAGCAGCACTGCGTACTCTAGCGACCCACTGTAAATTCAGTGATCTGGAGGATCGCCTGCGTGATCAATTTATTTTTGGCAAGAACAGTGAAAGTGCACAAAGGTCACTATTCACTAAGGATGACAGCATAGTTTTGAAGGACGTGTTCTCATTGGCGGTGGCACAGGAGGCAGCTGACACGAGCACTGCACTCATTAGAGGTGGACATCAGCCAGCGGCTCAAGATAGCCAAGTTAACAAGGCAGGAAGAGTGAAATCAAACGGCCAAAAGTCAGACAGACATCATGAAAAAGGTGAAAACCCGAAAAATGAAAAGAAAAATAACAATAGTTCCAGTGACTCGTGTTCTCGTTGTGGATATCGTGATCATGATAAGAACAGTTGTCCCAACAAAAACAAAACCTGCAACAAGTGCGGTTTGAAGGGTCACTTTGCACAAAAGTGTCAAACGAAAGGAAACCCAACGAATGTTGTTTCGATTGGAACTATGAACAAAGTGAAAAATGTGAACTCCCAGCGTCAGAATGAAGACGCTCCTTTCACCCTGAATGTGAAGATTGGGGGAAAAGAAGACACCATGGAACTAGACACGGGTTGTGAGCAATCAGTGCACTGCAATGCATTTCAAAAAATGTAAACTTTCTCGTCATAATACTGTAATTGTACTGTATTGACACATTTTGTGACGACGGCACTTGTATTTCTTGTACTGAAATATGTTAGCTATTAAGGAGATATGGTTTAATTGCTTTATGTCAAAAATCCGGAAAACCAAAAATCCGGAAGTCCAAAAATCCGGAATTCCAAAAATCCGGAAAGCCAAAAATCCGGAAGTCCAAAAATCCGTAACTCAGAAAATTGGTAAACCAAGTTCGGTCATCCTAACCCAACCTAACCTAACCGAACCTGACTTAATTTAAACTAATCTCTCGTTGATTTCTCTTCAATAGTTTTCCGGATTTTTGTACTTCCGGATTTTTGGATTCCGGATTTTTGATACACCCCGGTTTTTTCATCACATTTAATACGTAACTGAAAACTGTAAGTCAATGCTAGCCCGATTGTACGTAATCATTAATTGGATTACATTAAGGTCTTTATTTGTTAATCTTTTCCATCACAATACATTATTGTATAAAATAACTTATTATTTGTCATTTGATTTTAAGGATGCAATTCAACAATTTGCTGTCTGATAGCATGACTGTCTTACAGAATGAAAAGTTTGCCATGGCCCGTGGGGGAAAGTTTTCAGCTTTACAGTTACACAGAGATCGGCTAACAAATATGAAAAGTATCAAAATCTTTAGCTATCACACTAGCTTATTCGTATTATCCAGTTTGAAAAATGTGCAGGGATAATCTTTAGCCACAAATTTAAATTTAACTCCTACTTTAACTTGCATTCTTATCTTTGGTGACATTACCATTGCGACTTAAAGCAATAAACTGAAATATGGCAAAGAAAAACTGAGACTACATTGGAATGTTTATTAACAAAGGTTAGACAGGGCGGATTGAGTAAGGAGAGGTCTGAGTTCGGAGGTTACGAAGAAATTAATTGACGAGTCAAGTTGGTATAGGGTAATGCGAGACATGGATTAAATTTTGATTTGCTAATTAGCTCCTTTGCATTAATGCCGCAAGTTAAATTCCTTTTCTATGTCTATTCCTATTGAATATCCCACCACATATGTGTATTTATTTTCGGAGTAGGTTGATTCGAATTCTGACGATTTTGTACACAGAATGCTGGAGACGTTGGTTGTGTAGTGGTATTACGTACTGGACATTGATAATTGGATGTATCGAGCGACCTCTAGTAGATACTGGCACCAGTGTCTGGTTTACTAGCACATGGGTCTGAATAACTTTTCTGATATTTTGTGTCGATAGAGCGACAGAATGATCTTCTTAAAATCTTGTACAGAATTTAAAATTTTACAGATAGAGAAAATCTTGAAGATAGTCGTAAATGTTTAAGCGTCTTCCGTTATTAATCGGCGCAGTACTGACACATTAAATTACTCATTGATTGCGAATTAAATATAACATATTATATTTTTCATAGACTAATGTCCATAACCCTTATCAATGTATTGTATTTCGGAAGCAAAATTAACACTTATGTCCGCGAATGAAATTACGCTTATCGAAATTATTTCATAATTATTCACAGACTATTTACCTGATATGTAAAAATAAAATAGCTAATAAAATAATTCACTGAAACCAAGAAGTATTTATTATTACTTATTACTTATAGTCAGTGCATTAAATCCATCTATATTTACGAAAATTCCTTAGACGTCACGGTGGAAATATACGGCAGTTATATTTCGCAAATATTGCGGAGTTTATGAAACGGTCGTGCAATGTTTACAGTAAACATTTTATAATTAATTCCATTGCTTTACCATTTCTTCCAGGTTCTACCCGTCATCAGGACCATCGACAGTTGCATTAGTATTGCAAGAAAATATCATGGTTTCAAATAAATGATAGATAGTAAATAAGTTTTAGGATTCATCGAGGTACAGTAGATACTTCGCAAAACGTAAATATAAAAAAATTGTTAATTCCAAAAGTGAAATTGCCTGTGTCAAGTAACTATGTTTCATAAAGTTGTGTGGTTTTAAACCTTACGTTATAGCAATTTACTTATGCACATGGGGAAAATGCAATATTCAGAAGGTGGAACATTTAGTGAGAGGGATAACCCAGAGATAGAGTCTTTAATTTGGAAAGTGTAAAGTTCACTTGGATTACTTCGTGTTATAAAACTTCCCATGAAGCCAGCCGATTTCAAGAATCAATCAATTAAATCTACCGAGTTGAATGAATTCGGGCTCCTTATCTGTAAGAGCAAGGTGGACCAAGGTAAGTTTAACAACCATATGTGCTTTTATTGAACTTTCGGTTGTCTGGTCTGTATAGCTTAACTGCCATACATTTGCACTACAGCTGTGATAGTAATTATAGCTAGTACGGGTCTGTTGTGCTCAACAATTGAGTCTTATTGTGTGCGGCATTGCCAGAAAATTACCAAACTTCAGCTAGCTACACAAGTATCTAGCATAATATGATAAAGACCGAAAAGGTAAAAAAGAAAATAGCACGACTTATTCCGTCACACTTCCTAACTATTTGATATAGTCACATAATTTAGTACCTGATTCCATCTAAATCCCACGAAATTAGCTACAAAACGTATACCATGGGAATTTTCTAAATCCACAAGTCGAATGATAGAGTTTGTCATATTATGCACCCTGTAGTTTTTAATTAATTGTAAAAATGACACGCATTTTTTAAAGAATTTTGGGGCAGAGATGGACTGTAATATTCATTTATAACCTGCAGTCAAATTTCTGCCAAGTATACTGTCATTAACTCAACGTCATTACAAACCATTGTCAAAAACATTGAATTAAATTCCTCGATAGATAAATCTGAGTCATCAGTTATTTATAATGGGCATTGCTAAAATGAATTACTAACACGAATACAAAGCTAGTTCGCTGTCTTAAACATTGCTACACTCAATAAATTCACTTGTTTCGTTCATCAAAAACGTGTCACTTAATTTTGATTAATCTGTGTTGTGTTAACGCCGTCACATTTCAGATTGACCTGTCTGAATTTAATCGTAGGCAGATACAGCATTCGTAGATTCGTCGATTCATGGACTGCCTATATGTTTAATACTTCACTAAGGCTATATATTACTGCGTTCCAGATTTCGCAACAACAAAACTTCAGTTTTTCGCAAATTAAAGGGATGGATGTAACGCATATGGCACTCTAACCAGGTATTAACCATATTCATGTATTTAAAAAGTGTGTGGACATTTAACAGAGCTCCATAAAAATCGACAGATTTTTGTATTAATGTATAATTTTTTACATCAGTTTAAGGCATCATTATCTCATTTATTTTGAAATACTACTATTATAATATTTCTTTTTTGAAAGAACCTTCATTTAAAGCAAAAAATCCCTAACGAATATTTATACGCATGAGTACGCCGAAATGGATTTAGGAATGCGAGTATGAACTGGACCATTGTTTATAAACACTTGTCATGTGCATTGTTGCGCACCACTTTTTCAAATGTCGCAGATGCAGTTTTGCACAAAATCACAATCAAATATGCAATTATATATAGTTAAGCTGCACTTACTTATCTACGTGCACTGGTAAAAACTGGAAAGTATCCCAAATGAACATCACGGGTATTGGATGATACAATAAAAGCCACTGTTAACTACAAGGTGCCATAAGCAATGTAATTGTACACCAAAGTATCTCGGTAAACGAATACTGATAACGACTGCGAAAAAGGAAAAAAACTTAGAATTAGTACACATGGCCAATTGGTAAATCTGGATTCTGAAACTATAATTCAGGATTCGTTTTGCTGTTTACATTTCAGTTTACTCCGACTTCAAAACATGAATGGAGTCATTGCAAGGTAGTTCCTAAACGGACGTTATCAAAAGGGGAATGATTCTTTTAATTTCTGTTGTTCTGCAAAATAACCAAGTGGATAATATGATGCGAACAACTCTTCAGTCTGAAGCAAAAATATTACATTCACATGTGACGTAAATTCATGACAAATATAACCAATTGAACTTACAACTTAACGCGACTACTCACATCAGTCAGTTACCACATAGTTTACAGTAGTGCTCGGTTTAACCGCTATTCACTCTTGCTGACTTCCCTTAGAATTAACACTTTTAGAGGTTCTCGTTATCACGCTCATATGGAATTGTATTGGGTCAGGAAGAATTTTTTCCTAGTGTACTTGATAAAAATTCTATTGTCACATATAGTTGTTTAACATTTCATGTCATTCGAAACTTGTTCAAACAAGGTAACTAAATTGTAAACAAGTAAGAGCATGGAATGTGGATAAAAACAACTTTTTTACTTGGTTGTTATACTGACAATTAAGCGTTCTTATGTTTTTCGTGAATCTTTCTCAACCATTTACCCGTTGCGATAAAAGCGCTTTACTGATCAAAATGGCGAGTAGTCAGTCATTAGCAAAGACGTTTTAGGAATGGTGTTAATAACAAATCAACACAAGACTTATTAAGATATCGAGCAATACAATTATTTTGTTAGGAAACAAAATACCTAAGCTTAAGTACATCGCCATTTCACATTTACTACGAGCATTTAGCGTTTATTCCTTTATAAAGTTGTCCACATCGCCTGTAAGTTTTGGTTGAACCTTAGCTTAGGAGAAATTGAAGGTTTTAATGAGCCCTATTGGTACGTAAATTTAAAAATACAGACTTTTTCCTTGTTGCCTTTTCCAGCGACAACATATTTTCATAGTTATATTTTTTGAACTCTCCAAAATTAAAAATAAATAAATAATTAGGTTAAATTAATTAAATAGCTCAATATATAGTGTCTATAGTATAAATAAGCTTCAATTGTTCCTCTGTAATCACAACAAACGTTGTTGGATATTTTTCAATCTGATTAAGTTGTATTACAGTAGGTATATAGCTTTCCGTTTCTATTGCCAGGCCGTTTTTAAACAACGCATTCGTTATCCAATTATTTACTGTAAGAATTGTCTTGTCTATTGCAACGTTATGCAATTTTGTCAGCAGTAACGTCGCCAGAGTCTATGATAAACCTTCCATCTCGAACTGTTTGAAGGTAAATGACGACTTAATACGCCGTCGTCAGTTAAACATGGTAACAACCGACTGTAGTATTTCACTAATGCATTCGACTTAAAACCAACTAGACGTACGCAGGACTAACCTGTTTGTTCGATATTCATTCTACCTGAAGTAATTGCTGAGTGGTCGCTTTTATCACACAAAATAGAATGGTACGTTGTATGTGGGTATTGTCATTGCTTACATGTATATATATATATGTATGTAGGTTTGTATGTTGCCACATAATACGGTCATAACTCAGGTGCTTGAACTCAACATAATGTTTTTACAAGTTCTCCCATAATTAGTTCTGCACATGCGTTTTTCTTTATGGCATTTTTGATTCGAGTGGGGTTCTGGGCAGATCATTCGATTATAGCCAACAAGAACTATTGATATATCGCACCGCCAGTTGAAGGTGGTTGGCGAATCTTCTCTGCTGATAGGATTTACGTCACGGACGTCAAGTTACGTTACGTCACGTCTATCCAACACGTCACATCTCCTCTCCAGTAATCCATCGCAGACTCCTAAGCAGTGTAAACTATTTTCGACTTCCATCCCACACCGGGGACAAATATTGTCCACCACACCTAGCTTGAATAGATGGCCCTTCAGCATAGAATGCTCATTTTGCTTAAATTCTCTATTAACGCAGAGTACTTGTTAAATGAGCTACTAAGCACTGTTACAATCCGAGGTGGTGGCAAAAATTAAAGGCATTCTGGAATCACAAACAAATTCGGCATATGCCAAATTGTTGCGAAATTTCAAATCATACAAGTACATTATTCGATGGAACGAGTAAACCAGGAAAATTCACTAGAAAAAATCGAAAAATATCGTATTTTCGCATCATGCGTTATTGGCTGTAGTTTAGCACATGTATAAGTATAAACTGGAAATCAAATTCACGAAGAGAAACATTCAACCTTCGAAGCTTATATTTCACATTTGCGGGATTATGTAACTGCGATCGTTTCCATCTGACAAAAATATCCCAAATTTACATCTAAGATACAACATGATAATATCGTACGTCAAACCAAAATACCTTCAATTCGAACCTCTTGCTTTCAGTATTACTACAAATTTCTTTGTAAAGAAATTTCCTTGTCGCAAGGTGATTGAATTATCTGTATATAGTTCTTCCAACTAAAATTCACTAATTTTGATCAATCAACTGGTTGAAGTGAGAACTGACATGTTTGTGACTTGCAATTAAACAAGAAAAAATATTTCAGGATGAAAATGATATTATATTAGTTTTCTGAAAAAACTAGATGAATTTAGGGGGAGCACCATTTTTATGGAAGGCTCACTCTTATAGCACATATTCCATTAAGTTATGTGCTGAATGGGCTGAACGCCTGAACATGGTATATTTAGCTCATGGAATTTAACAGAACAATAGATGTAGTTGTTCCACGTTCGTGTAATTTTGGTTGATAATATTAGGAGACAGTATATTTACAGTATTTCTTGAAATTGGTCCACGCATTTTATTTTAAATTCGAGGTCGAGGGTTTCCTGCACCAGAGCCATTAGGGATGCAAATGTAATCAAAATGAAGACATTTTGCTTCACAATACTTGTTCAAAATCTGGATTGAACGGTATTTCATTGTTTGTGTATATGTGATTCTTCTCTACATTGCGATTCCTTTGTAATTTTAATTACAAAATCACCTCTAATGATGGCTGGGTTTCAAAAAGCATGTGGCGCTCATTCAAGTACCGCGACGTTCATATCTCGCTTCAGCATGGCACGCAGAACTTTTGGTAACTTGTGAAACTCCCTAGGCTCATAAATTATCGTCGAATAATATCGGTGAGTTCCGTGATTCATATTATTACTTTATAGGGATTTACATTATCTCCCACCCGACCCATAGTTTAAGAGACTGTTGTTTTGTTTTCCTGAGTGATAACGTACGAAAAGTTGAATGAGCAATTTAAGTTTACTTCATGTTTAATTTATCCATTCCCCGAACGCAAAACAAATTCAACGTCATTAAGTACATACAAGGGCGACTCACGAGTAAAAGGTATCTAGGCGGTGTATTTGACGTATTGTTAATGGAAGTAGTTTTTACACCAAAATGGAATTTCTCTGCAATCACTTAGGAGTCTGTGTGGTATCACCGCCACCGAATTTCACTTCGGCTATCTCCGTGCAAAGTATGGCTTGCACTGAAAAAGTTATTTCAGATAACGAGAAGTTTCAAATTTTAGTTAATTCTAATCTGTTGAAGAATACAAAATGATTTTTGATAACTTTTGGAACTGACACAAGGGTGATACGACTTCTAGTCCTCAAATTATGTCTCAAATGCGACATGCATACAGTGTGGCATTGTAAGGAAATCATACCTAAATATTGGGTAGGTTAGTCGTTCTAGATTTGCTAACAAACATGGACGCAATAAGTGGGGGGGCAGGGGGGTACATTGTACCCCCCTGGAATTTGAAAATCTGACTAAAAATAAATGTCATAAACGCCCAAAAACATAGCAGATGTTTCATTATTTCGTGCAAATTAAACCCTCACAATTAATCAATTCTGCTTGCTTCGCTAGCATTTCCATTTCCAAATATTTCCAGGAAATTACTCTCTAATGCCCATTTCGATTCTGTAGAATATTCCGAACAGCATTCATTAATGCAATCAGGACTCAACAGAAACGTGGATGTCGTGTTGTCCCTACAATTGAATTGTTAGGCCATACATTCAAGCTCTGGTATAAGGTTTGAGTGCACGGGTGAATATACTTTGAGTCGCCGAGCCAGGCTCGTGGGAATTTTGATTTCAATTAAAAATATTCTCGAAGACATTTGAAACAAAAAACGGAAAATCAAAAAATATTCCCGAAGACATTTCAATTTAAAAAGTGACCAATAAACAATGAAGAGAAAGTAAAGGCAAATAACTGTTATAAATAGTTCGTTACGTGATACTCAAGTAATCTTATACAACTGCCACACACCTTGTAAAACATCAATGAAATGACTCTGATTAACCCGTGATGCCCCTTCACTAAGAATTTCCAACTATGAACTTCAAATTCCCTTTGTTCATACAGTGATTTTCGTCATTAATCCTACAGAAAACATGCTTTCGAAAACCGTAGCAAATTTTCATTTCAATGAATTAACATTTTCCATTTTCCAATGGAAACCACGTCCCAAATTTTAGCTGAAGTTAGACGAAACATTTGGATGATATATACATTTCTGAGGATACGTTTAAGCGTGATTGTAGACACAAGGTAACGGTGCACCTACGACATAGTGAGGCATGCGAATACTATTGTGCGTGCGGCCGTAAATGTCCTGCCTAAATTAAGAAGACACTTGCGAATGGAATTTCCTCGTTTACCAGAAATTGTCATAAACATGATAACTAACCCTGTTCTGAATTCGGTCTTAAGAAGGAACAAACACGTTATTGGTACCTTGACCACAAATAATATTTTACTGACGTTCCTATTTAAAAAGGTGGTGGAGCGGCCGAATATGAAGCTAATCTGTTTGCCGTGTTTGCAGAAAAAATCGTCACCATAATTCAAAAAATTATTTTCTATCTCTTATTCGCCTTACATTTTAAAAATCATCACCTACCTCGCATGTTTTAATTTTTTGTTCTGAGATTATTTGACGATAAAAAATACTAAAGGCATTCATTTTTGAACCCCGAATAAAATATTCCCTTACAAAAATTGCATCGCCATTTCCCTATTATTCTGGTACATAAATGGTTATAAAGTGTACAGTAAGTGATGATTGAATATAATTGCATGCAACATTTGAAAAACAGCGTATCAAAATTTCAGCAAATGTATTACGCATGTTGTTAATAATATTTTAAATAGTTCATGTATGCCAGTATTGTTTCCAGAAATGTAGCGTAAAATTTAATGTATAGGTTACTGTTGCCAACATCTGGTTAAATTAGTCCCACAATATAATTTGAGGCATATGAATGCCGTGTTACAGCAAAGTAAGGTGTTGGAATCTAATTATTACCTCTTAGCCACCTTTTCCACCATCTCCGAAGTCCTATCTTAGCAACCATTTCATTTTGTCCACATTTTTAATTTACACACAAAGAAGATAGAAGGATACAGATATTCATAAAATTTGAGTTTTACCCACTATTTTATTGCGACTAGGCGCAATGCATTTGCTCACTCCATCGTTGTAGTTCGTGATCATTCTAGAAAATTGAGTTGATATATTAACGGTCCTACCGTTCTTACTTGTAGAAACGCATATTTGTTGAGCAATCCCTTTCGTCGTTGGTTGCATCCATAATGAATTGGAGGCAAATCTAGTGTTCTTTCATAGATTTTTAAGTCATCCAATTCTTAATCGTTAATATTGCTTGAGACCGCGTTGTTCCTAAATGCAGTTTGTAAGTCTTTCATCTTGGTTGCAGGAATTTTCAACCTTGCGGAATAAACGCTAGAAGATTCTCGACTAATCGATGGGCACCCAGTACACATTAAATACATTAATGTAAACACATTAATGATAATGATACAATTCTGGTGAATTATTTTCGGAAATGATGCATGCAATAATACTTAATCTTCATTCAATTTAAACTTATTCCTGTGCATCTTCTACTGATCTCATTCTTGTTCGAGGTTGCTGGCGGAATGCATAATCTACGACCGTAATTTGCTTTCGGTCATTGCAGATTTGGCTAAATATTGAGGAACGTGCTCTAACATAAGACCCATAACTTGCATGATAGTGCAAAAGTTAACTCAATGAATTCACCTGCTGTCCCATTCAAACTATGCCCTGTGGTGGAGATTGCTCACTTTCAACTTCCTTATCACCCGGTGACCAGGCTGTGATTACTTCAAATAGCGCAGTGCAGGTGAATAATCTTTCATAAAGAAAACTTACTTTCCGGCAAATTGTTCGTGAATTCCGCCGCATTTTAGAAACCTGCTGGAACATTATGTACGTGATGAACTTTGACACAAACAAGTGGGAACGTTAATATGAAAGATGCGAATAAACCCAAAA
This sequence comes from Sinella curviseta, assembly GCA_004115045.4. Taxonomy (NCBI): domain Eukaryota; kingdom Metazoa; phylum Arthropoda; class Collembola; order Entomobryomorpha; family Entomobryidae; genus Sinella; species Sinella curviseta. Next base: position 9,193,894 of record CM023201.3, on the reverse strand, counting down.
ACGTGAAACCTCGCGGCCTTGACAATTATATCAATATTTTACTTGCTACAAAAATGATGTACGCACACGCCAACTTTGTCGAACTGACTGGGCCGATAATTTTTCAAAAATGAAACCGAAACAAAAATATTCGAATAGAGTTATGCATTGGATTGAATATTTTTCTATTTTCGTAAACAGGGAGAAACACAAAATATGGGCAGTTCTGGACTTGAGTCCATAGCAGCTAATTACCTCATCCCACCTTACACGCAGTCTGTAGCACCTACGTAATGAATGAATACATGCGTAGACAAAAACAAACAAACTGCTGAACATTTTTGTAGTAAAGGTAGAATGAACATACTACTTACTGCAAAGCTTTCACAGAATTCTGCTGTGCGACACGTGAAATTCGTTATTCCAAACATGTTTTAATCGTCACCAGTGCAAATTGATTCATTTGTTACTGGAACGTACTGCATTCTGCGGATCAATCTGAAGGCGGTTCTCATCGTGCTAAAAGTGAAAAATGAAAAAAGGACATAGCAGAAGACCTCGGGATTCAGGAAAAATCCTGTTCTTTCCCTTATCTTATCTCCAGCATTTGTTATATATTATGCAAAGATGTCGTAATAGCGACCGGACAACCTTTATACACTGTTCAAAAGCCTACTTTGAAACTCTGCATGTTTCCATTTACGAACTGGCGTTATTAATTGAATGCATTTATTGCTTTTTATTTTATTAACTTATAACTAAGCCGTTAAACTTAAGAATATAAGTTAAATGTTTTTTCATCAGGAATTTTGTACCCCCCAGATTTTCACTCGTTGTTGCGGCCATGCTAACAAATAACCAATTATTTTGTCTTAATTCCGTTGTCATAGTTTAAATTAGTGAATGGCCTAACTACCATTGGAATCCATTAACTCTTTCTTATCTTAACTAAAATTCACAAAACTACATTCATATATATCTGCGGCTGTGGGATGTGCGAAAGCTATTGGATGTTGTCAAAGCAGATATTCTAAAAGCAATCAATCGGAACTATTTTTAACACATTTCAGTAGCATATGTCATGCCGTTCAGGAGCCCTTCAAACCAATTCAATTTGATAAAGATGAAAACATGAAATGGGCAGAGCACAACTAAATCCAAGTTTATAAATCTTATGTTTTTAAAATTGTGCATCTTCTTGTAATATCCAGAATCATATCCGGACAGAATGTAACTATCGGTTACACGAGCCGCCAACTTGAACATTATTAAGCACTTTTTACTAATATGCAAGTGTTGAAATACAAAGTGGTGTTCCTCTCGTTTGGCATTTATGAGGTTGAGTTCCATGCCATCCGTTCGAAAAGAGCACAATTTGTTAATTAAACAAATGTTCAGATAGGTTCCAGGTGCCGGCGAAATGTTGTGATTAAAGATAACAATTAGTAGTCTTGCCATGATCCCAATAATATTGTTTCGCAAAGACTCCCTGGCGCATTTCATGATAGGCTTGCTTATGTGGAATACATGATCGTAGGTGATTGGGTTGTGTCTGCGAGTTCAAATGATTAGTTGATAACGGAAAGTTCCACCTTTTAGTGTAAATATTGCTTAAATGATATTTTGACATTAACAAACCGGTAACACAATTTCAAGACAAATGAAAATTTAACTAAAAACAGATCAGCACAATCATCTATTTTTTAGAACTTCCTCATTGGAAACTGGACGACCCACCTACACTCTTCAAATCCGGTACACCATGTGGTTATTTTGATACCGGCGTCAAGAGTTGCAGCAACAAAATGTAAACCCTACCATAATTTCCCGACAGCACTCCCAATTTTCTTCTTTTGATTGCATTTACAAACGATAAAATCTCGCATCCAAAGAAATTGTGTTAAAATTGTACATCAATTTAAATACTGTCAATTACTTACACTGAAAACAATCACATATATACTGGAAGTGAAATAAATCAAGTTGTAATAACAGAAGTAATTACGGGCTGCATATTTGTGAAAATACATTTTCATCTTTGAATCTGAACATTTGAAATACACTTTGAACTTCGCCCAAAAATATTGACCCAAGAGCTATTGTTAGGTATGTCAGTATAGGATATCAATGAACAGGATTTCTTGCAGATGTCTGGGATTCCTCCTTGATAAGAGGGATAAAGAAAATAAATAAAGTCAGGTAAGCAGTAAAGCCAAAGTTTAAAGCGGTATTGATTGGATTACCCTTGTCATTTAATCGCTGGACTATTCTTTGTATGTGCTTATTTAATCGACTCAAATATTCGACGAATCAAGCAAAGTCATTAATCATCGTATCACGATGTCTGTAATCGTAAAACGCTTATTTCTTTGATGGTCATTGCGAGACAAACTGTTATCTGTATGAGGTCGACTCCACCTGGAACACAATCCGAGCTTCGATCGTCTTAGGTAGTCACAGGTAGGTTCCGGTCGGGAGCTGGTGTTTATCTTGATGAATGTTTCGCTCTTTTATGTCATTCAATTTGAAAGTGTTGTGGTTTGAAAGAACATGCATAGCATAAATCACATTCACAAGGGAGTGAGAGAAATTGAGTACCGATAATAAGCCACGCAAATTTAATTATAATGAAGTGGAACCGCGTAAAACCATTTTATGTATCTCTGTTTTGATGGAAACCTATTTGAAGCATATGGGTTTGTTTTGGAGACTTGATTCATGGATTGAAAATAAATACTTCTAATCCCCATTATCCTTGGAAGTATTTATAAATTACATAGTGGCATTGTCTATTCAAAAAATACAAACTAAATATACCATTGAATAAAATCGGAAAACTGAATTTAAGAAAAATTATTGCTGAACGACGATACCCAAGCGTAGCCTAATAATCCTTACTAATCAGGATGAACATATTTTATCCTATTTAATCAAGACAATATTAATTTGTTGTTGTTTGTTGGTTAATTGAGGTATTTTTAGAACTGGCCAATAATCCGAGACAATTCTCATGTTTTGTTTCTGAGCTGAAATGTTGATGTTACAAAGAGCTCTGCCATATTTAGGACACAATTGGATTCAACAACATTAGTTGCATTTAGCTGAAAGAAACGTTGGCGTTAAGCCTCTCTACTGTCTGAAAAGTACGTTTATTTATGTTTGTGAATATGGTGGAGAATATTTATGGACAAATCAATTTTGCTGATACAAAGCCACTTAAATTTGTTCTGAACTGTTTGAACTCACTTCGCTTCTATGAACATGGTAATTGATACCTTGGTCGAAAATGATATCTACGACGCTGAACTATTGATAAGTGGCGTCGTAGAAAATAGTTGGATTGTATCAATATTCCATGTCTTGCTTGATGGGCGCATATTTTGCTTTAAATATCATCCTCGCGTACCATTATAGTTGCGTTACATTTTACAGAAAATTTTCTGTGCACGTTTGATAAAAGTTTAACTGCAAACAAACCCATTGGTCCTGCAGCGTCGTTTATAGATGCTCATAGAGAGTGTATTCCTGAAAACAGAAAGGTCTATCGCGCCATCTCTCAATTCTATTTTAAATCTGCTCCATTGTTAGTAGCATTTAGGTAATTACATTCCAAAACGGACAGGCCTTTAAATGTTACGGTTAGTGAGAAAATGTCAAAAATACAAAAAGGTGGATGCCCAGTCTGTAGGGCGCAGTTTTCGAGCTAGAGACTTCAAATTTGGTACACATATAGTACAACAAATTTCAAACATGGCAATGGCTTGCGATTTTTAATTTTCGAAATTTTGGCGCGAAAATTAGTTTTTTTCGTTTTAATTTAAAAACAGATAATAAAATCCAAAATCTAACTTCGCCACGTCATTCCAGTTGTAAAATTACATTACCTACAATATATTTGGTTATTTAAAATGCAATACTTTAACCAGGATTTGAAAATTAACAAAAATTTTAGGTGCCGCAACTCTAAAATGACACCAAAACTTTACAAATTTGTCGTATCAACTAAGAATTTGTAATGGTTTGGTGTCATTTTAGAGTTGCGCCACCTAGAAATTTTGTTATTTTTCAAATTCTGGTTAAAGTATTACATTTTAAATAACCAAATATATTGTAGATAATGTAGTTTTATAACTAGAATGACGTGGCGGAGTTAGATTTTGAATTTTATTTACCGTTTTTAAATTAAAACGAAAAAACTAATTTTCGCGCCAAATTTTCAAAATCTTAAAAATCGCAAGCCATCGCCATGTTTGTAATTTGTCGTTCTATATGTGTGCCAAATTTTAAATCTTTACCTCCAAAACTGCGCTCTACAGACTGCGCATCCACTTTTCTGTATTGTTTATAATTTTTCACTAACCCTTGCATTTAAAGGCCTGTCCTTTTTCTGATTTAGTTGCCTAAACACTACTAACAATTGAGCAGATTTTTAAAAGATTTGAGAAATGTCGTGATAGACCTTTCTGCTTTCAGGAATACAAGCTATGTAGCTTGATCGTCTCTGAATGAATGATAGTAACATGGACGGTTGGTATTCGACTAAGCTTTCTATTCGTTCTTGTCAATCACTACACAAGCAGATTAGACATACCTACTCGATATTAATTACAGCAATACCTGGCGATTACGAGTATTGTCGTAAAAATAATTTAAAGGCTACCTTGTCTAAAGTTGTCATTAAACGGACGAAATAATATTACAGGAATTGCGTTTAACTACTGTTGAAAAAAATCAGTAACAACAATTAAACAACGTGTTCTAAAAGTGCCAACAGTTTTCGCAGATTTTTTAATAATTTAAATCGGCACAAACATAGTAAGTACAACACACCTGTGCAAACCACAATACAACCTTTTAAACATAAAACTTGTTCTTGATCCACAATAGTCTTGCTGGACGTAAGCATTTGACAACTGGGAATTGTATTCTTTGATATTCTTTGGAAAATGTGAACGGACTGTAGAAAGCAATAGCATCTGAATTTTGGAACTTATCTTTATTTGAAACATAAATGTGGTCTATCAATGTCGCTGATTGATAAAAATTTCCATCATGTGCATTTCTAATGGCTACTATAAGAAACAACCTTACACAATGAAACCGAACTCAAATACAACACTCTTATTCATATATAACAACGACCACTGCCTACCTATGTTTTATGTCAACTCAGTTACTTCTGCCGAGAGAGCACCTACCGATATATGGTTTTCTGGAATACTGAAGTTGTTTGGAAGTTCAGTCGTGATATCACACTAGTTCTAACAATGACTCACCATATGTGCAAAAAGGCATTTGGAAATGACTGAATATTACTTGTAGAGTTACACGGTTTTTCGTAACTAACAAGAGTGTCAGGAAAATTTTTGCTGCAGACTGATAATCTGTGGAAGACAATTTAGCTAACAAAAGAAATCAAAGTTAGTTGGGTAGGAACATTTTTTACAGCCAATCAGAATTTTGTGAAATGTAACTGAAATGATTTTTTTTAAACGCTTGACTGGTACATTACACATACTCATTTAAACCGACTAACCATGATGCCACTCATGAAAACGCAATGGCACCGTAAGCAAATATATTGATTAACCTATATCATTCCCCTGCATGCCTAATTTAAGACAAATATTGCATCTTTTAGAGGACAAGCTCCACTGTTTGTAGCTTCTTGTGAAAGAGAAAAGTGTAAGCCTATGTATTGCAGAAAGGTTGCTGATAGTGTAATTAATAGTGGATTAGCAAAAAAACCAGTGATAGCAATTGACAAAAACGAATTAGTAATCTATGAACGTTCTTTCTTTTGTTTGGCCCACGCTTGTTCTGACGTGAGCTTCAGCGGACGAGTTGTCAACACATATACAACATATACGTAGGTGGAGAGCAAAAAACGGTGAAAAACATTTTATTACATTCCATATCAGTCCTTCTAATATTTCTCATTCCTTCATAGCTTCATACTGTCCCACGGATTGTTCAAAGCAATATATTTTATTTAGCATTTAGTCTAGGCGAAAGCGTTCAGACCGGTCACGAAAGAACTTTATTGCCATCCCAATCTTAAATAATGTAAAACATGTCAACTCGAACGCTTGTCTAAATTCTCTGATAATTGTCAAACAAATTTAATTCTTTATCACAATATACCGTTGGACGTTTACCTGGTTTACCTGGTTAGGATATTACATCCACTGGTGAATGATAGATAAACGGGGTTGTCAATATAACTTCAGATATATTGTTAAATGTATGCGCAATCTCAACCGTCGGACACGCAGGTATTTTGTATGAAAAGGGAATGTTCTTAATAGGTTCTACAATTACAATATGATTTTGGGAAATACCGCTCTATCCTCTTTACGTGGGAATACGATGCTCCTCGTGCGGGGCAGCTTATTCGGTTTATAAATTATATGCGAACACTGAGCGAAAAAAGGAGAAAAATATTTTAAAATCAGATTCGTGTAGCCTATATGCCAGTTTGTTCAATAAAGTTCAATCCAGTCGGATGTATGCATAATTAAGGCATATAATTTATGCCAAAGCTGTCAATGCCAACCCTTGTTTGTTTACTAAAATATCACACTTCAGCTATTATTTTTCTGTAAGTACTACATACTAGATAAGGCCAGTTTATAGTACAATATCTTTCTCTTATAACTTATGTCCTACTTCGAAGAGTCAGGCATTGGAGCATTCTTTATCGTTGATACCTCAATGGTATAAACTGTGTGCATTCGAATACGCCACCGATAACAAGGTTTAAATGTTCAAAATTGTAGCAGTTTCAGAATATACGTCGTGGTTTTCAATTTTAGCTCAAGTTTCCTTTAAACACGATTGAGTCAAATTTTCTTTACAACTATAGTTATAAGCAAGGAAGAGCGACGAAATAGTGAAGCAGTTTTATTAAGTGGTAAATTGAAACGCTAAGGTACACACATGACAATTTATTACAATGACATCCGAAACTAACTCGGGACTGATTACCAAGGAAACTTGTACGTTGATATAAAAATTGTAAAAACACAGAGGAAATTATTATATCTGGGAAATCTACCTGTACTAATTTTTCCTGCTACCATCCTAGTGTTGCTCGTGGCGAGAAAACCAATATATATAATTCTGGAAACGTGATATCCCGTGATAAATCCATCAAAATGTTTTTCAGTGAAAACATATTACAACTTTTTAAGATGCAATTGGATTTACACGAGAACATAGGCCGTCCAATATTCGCCCTTGCGTACAAAAACGGTCGCTATTCTCTAATGTGCTATCCATCGAAACTTTTAAGATGGCACAAGTTCAAGATACTTCATCTGATAGTTTTCGTTGCTGTGTTGTGGTTCCAAATAATCTATGGAATGCAACATCGTGATCCCGTGGTCAACTATGAATGTGGGTGTGTATCAAAAAGCCATAAGTCCAAAAAGCCACAATCCAAAAACCCACAAATCCAAGTAGCCACAACTCGGAAAATCAAGGAAATTGTTATTAAACAGGCATAATTGGTGTTAGGTTAGGTTAGTTTAGGTTAGGTGATGTATGGTTTGGTTAAAATAGGAAAGAAAAGTGTACGGTTAATCGTATTTTTGATTGTGGCTTATTGGATTTGTGGCTTTTTGGACTGTGGCTTTTTGGACTGTGGCTTTTTGGACTGTGGCTTTTTGGACTTGTGGCTTTTTGGACTTGTGGCTTTGTGATAGCAATCATGAATGTGCGCTTTATTGTATTATGTTCAGCGTCGCTACTTTGGTCGAATGTGTGGCAATTAAAAGGCGCCATGTGCTTGTGGAGTGCTTCAATTTATTTCTCCAATTCGAAAGTGGTAAGAAAGACAATCTTGTATTCCGTCAATACTTTTGAGTGCACCAACCAATTTCCAGAAAACACTTTCAATTCCAGGGTCTCCGCTGCTTGGCCGTATTTCACTGACAAAGTCGCAAAATCGCATGATTCGTCTGATACAGGCAAATGGTATTTTCGCGCCAATGCTGTCCAATTCCGCTTATCTTCTTCAACGATGGTTACATAGCTGCTCACCGGGAACGTTTGCGTACTTCTTGTTACAACATTGCATCTTCCCAACGACCGGAAATGGACACCTAAATCTCTCGCTGGATTCAGCTGCAAAGCAGGGAACTATAACTCTATGGGCGTCGTGGCTGATTTATGATTCGATTTATTTTCTATGTTTTCTGGTCTTTGGAATGCTTTTTGCTTCCTGGAATTGCGTTAACTATTACCTGAACTATTTGAAAATCTCAGCAATTCACAGATACCTTCATAGTGAGCAAGATGAAGTGGCAGACACAAGCATTTTTCTTTTGTACAAGGAAATTCAGTTGCTGTCTAGATACCACAATCAGATTCATGCGGACATAGTAATCCCAACAATTCTGTATTGTGTGCTGGCTGGATTTATTATAAGTTTATATGCTTTAGTAGCATATAGCGTTGATATACCTGTCCTACTCCTGATAATATTTATGATTGTTTTTCTTTCGGAGTTACTCTTTATCAAGGTGTGTTATGGAGCGTTTGGGATGGTTTTCGAGGAGTCATCTGGATTGATCAAATATTTGAAGTTAGATGTATTGCCAAGAATTTCACGATCCAGGAAAAGATTTTTGCTAGGGACCTCGCGGCAATGCAACCGATAAAGGTGCTATTGGGGAATGTAAATTACGTCGACCGAAGGACTCCTCTTGTCCTCCTTGACTTTTGTATCCATCAAACCGCAGCTTTACTGCTGATTTAATTACCAACCGTTTATCGCAATGCACTTGAGGTACCAGCGACCATCGCATTTATTGATATATGTACGGCATAATCATAACCGTTAAATGATTCTTTTGGGATAACTTCCGAAATTGGAATGTGCATTTGACACACTGCGTTGCAATTTGTCGCTGTTTACAATCATGTATTTTCAGGGATTGATCTTGCTGCGTAAAAAATGCTAGCAGTGAAACGCGGAATACATTGCTCATTGCAATTATCCTTACGGCACTCTTGTGTTACTGTTGTAGTTTTAATGCACCGTTTACGTCTACATAGACCTTGAATTTTATTTAAAAGTGCCACTTAAACACAGGTTTGTTTCAAACTATGGAACCGAGGAAGACGACAACCATTCGAAACGAAACCCGTCCCTTATTTAAAAATCTGAAGCATTGAATTTGCCGAATATTGACTGCTTCCATTGAGGGAATCACTGCTTTGTGTTTTTGTGCTTTTATTGCATGCTATCTTAACCGTTCACTTAAATATTAAATACTTGTGTGTAATACGCGTAGGTACTTTCCATCTTCTAGAATCATTTACTTACGTAAAATCATTGACAGCAGTAAGGAATCTACAAGCGGATAAAAAAAATACAAGGAAGTCTCATGTGCCAGCGATGGAATGATTGACGCCATGTTGAAAGCTGACGGCCTGATGCTTTGTCTTAGTTGTTTCCTTTTCGACCATGCTACTGTATTCCGACGATAGCTTGTTCCCGCGTGTACGTGAATTTTCTGATTTCTTACACCATCAACCGCCTCTGAATGCTGCCATCGTACTCGCGAGTCCTTGAGTGATGTATTATAGATACGTGGTTTTAGTGGAGGGATTTTGGCTATCCACGTTATCAAAAGTTTCCAGCAGATGACCCAAATCCTATCCGGGTGGTAGCAGGCGGAAATCACATAGGACAAAACTGGAATTTCGTTATTAATTATCAATTCACATTATCAATATCAAGGCATTCATTAATTGTTGTCAGTACAAACGCCACCATAACGTTTACATATATCATATGTATTTGTGACTATTTGTAAGTTGAACGTCGAATAGTGCAATAAATGACCAACTGTCAATATTTTTCGAAGAAGTTGGTACTCGGGCCTTGTCGTTTTGATGGGTAACTATGCACAAGAACGTTCTGGTTGACTGTGAGCATACGAAGCAAGCGAATGTGTTAGCAAAGCATGAGACGAGAAGTATATATTCATAAATTGTACATTGAGCAATATTCAAACTTTACAAAAGTAATGCATCAAACAGGCTTATCGATTTGGGTTCAAAATCACATATTCACAAATTCACACAAATGATGAAATTCAATCATTTCATCGAGTTAATAATAATTACAATAAAAGCGTATTTCTGTATATTTCCAAGCATTGCATGTACTACAACATGTATCCGTTCTTTGATACAAAGTTTATTCCTGAGAAAGTTTTCTGGAGAAATGCCAAATTTATATTTGTTTGCTTGTGGAACTGGAATTCTTCCAGCGAAAGTCATTAGCCAAATTGTTTGAGAAAAATAGTTGATGGTTTCTTGGAAGAAAATGTTGATAATATCTTGACTTACATTTGCATTGGAAATAGAAAAACGCTGACATGAAATGAGAAAATGTTGATGAGCTGTACAGGTCCTGAGGATTAACCGGTATCCAATTTATGGAAGAGATAAAATCTGACGCCTTTTCAATACTGCAATTCTGCAGAAAACCTAAGCACATCATAGAACAGCAAAATACCTGACCCTGAGTAAAATTGCAAGGTCCATAAGAATTCAGCATGTGGCGTCCAGAGCACTAGTTTACTGTGTTTAGATGAGCGACATCAAGTGAAACTGAGTGGTGAGTGAAATGAAATTTGCAGAAAGGTGAGGGTTTACAGGTGGATTGGTTAGAATAAGTAGTGTTGCAGTATAGATGAGCGTGTGCAGTAAATTTTTGGATTGCTATAAAAAATCCATACGTCCAAAAAGCTACAATTTAAATAAAAAATCTATTAACCGAACAGTTTCATTTCATTTTTAAATTAACCTTAGCTTAATTAATATACCCTGACACAAATTAAACCTTTCTAATAACAATTTAATTGATTTATTAAGTTGTGGCTGCTTTTACTTGTAACCGCTTTACTTTTGATTACCTCCGAATTTTTTTCAGGGTCTTGCAAATTTCCTCTTTAGAATATTCGATGAATATTACTGTCGAGATGACTTCACAGTTTGCTTCGCAGCAGCCATTGTTCTTGGTTTGGTTTGGTTCTTGGTTCTTGGTTCTTGGTTCTTGGTTTGTTGAAAGCTCGCTAGAGACTTTGCCAGAATAAACATGCAATACACTTTTCACGCATTCACTCATTCATATCATATATTTCGTACTGTTAAATAAGGTTTTTAAAAATTGAACTTAATTTATATGAAACTGACTATGAATATTATAACTACATATATTGCCAGGGGCACCGATGGGATGGTTAACTTTCATTTAAAAAATATTTAAAAATTACTTTTACGATAGATCAGGCGTCACTAAATAGAATCTATGGATATTGGATTTATATCCAAAATCTAGGTTGTTCAGGTTTACGTCGACATAGTGCATGGTTAACAAAGTCTAAAGTTGTATGGTAACCTGTTAAGGACTTTCTTTCCAAGAACATATGAAGAATACAAATCTGAAAGTAAGTTAAATCTGAAATAAATTATATGAAATTTCTTGGCAATTAATATTTTTGGCTCGTGATTGGTTTTGATTGAAACATTATGTTCCAAACGTTAGTTAAATTATACATTATGAAAAGTTAGAGAAGCGACATTAAGGGACACGTTATGCGGAATAAAATTGATGTAGAAGGAAGGTGATGCGTGGCCAATTGAATGAATGAATGTTGCCATTTGCAGCATCGTTAATTTATTATTTGAACTGCATTCAAGCATGCATAGCGACATCCATTGAAGATAAGAGGTAAAAGTAAAGAATTAAACAAAAGTTCTAAATACTATTCTATATAACTTTATTGTTACAAACATTTCACTACCTATTTTCAGTTTCATTTTTTCTGTAAAATATTATTAAGGCATCATGTTTACTTTATGTAGCAACACATTTTTAATATATTATCCATACATTTGATGAAACGTGTTGCATAATAGAGGAGACAATTTGTGACAACATAAAACGCTAAATTTCGTGTATGCAACCGAAAACGCATACCGCATATTTCTCAAAACTAAATTTCACCTTCGGAACGGAACCATCTGCAGAAGCTTGAATGGCCATTTGTGTACTTTTGATTCTTGGCGGCGTTGAAATCTGACTAATGTTAATCCAATTAAATTAGACGACAGCTATTTGTTAAGCAAGGTTTCATGAAGTTGATCAAGCAGGCCAACTGTCAACGAAGAACATGATTCACGCGCTTTGGTCACGCTTGGGATAATCTATCCTCAAGTCTTACTGTTTCTTCTTTCACGTAATTGTGTACAAAAACATTTATTATCCTTGCTTCAGTCCTAGATTCTTAACAGATTTGGGATAAGGGAATAGCTCTCCCTCCGTACTTTTCGAAATTCGAAACAGGTTGAGATTTTCCAAGAGGAGTACTAGCGAATGTACAGTGCGTAACGGCAAAAATGGTATGGAAGTTGTGATTTAATAAACACCACAAAAATGTGAAGGAAATAACCGATTATGCATTTAGGATTTGGATTCATATATAAAGGAAATCATCAATATCCTTTTATTTCTTCTGTCACCTAATTATTGCTGACATTTCTCTCAAACTATCATACATAAAGGTTCAACCAGTTAAAAAGCTCACTAACGCACACCTTTGTGGATTGAATCATTGAGATTCATCCTTGTACGTTTGAGAACAGAATGCTAAATAGACAGCGAAGTTGAAATGCTTGGAACTCAAATTATTTGCCAGCGTGTAGTTAGTTGTAACGCTAAGTACTGTTGTCTTCCTCATTTGTTAGTTCCACAATGATTTCATCATATTGTACGGCGATGGGTGTGAAGTAAGTTTCGCCTTAAATCAAAAAAGAATATTGCGCTGTGATATCATTGGTTTTTATACAAACTACGCGTGCTCAGAAAGCTTACGGATAACCGATAAGGTACAATTCCATCTACTGTACTGAGTTTCGTAGAAACAAAAAAAAACAATTCCTAACACACTGTGTGTATAGTTGTCTCGCATTAGTGTCGCTACGGTATCGGTTGATGCAACTGCCACACCCCAATTATATTATTTTTGCCCCTTACCTGACCTCGAGGGAAGCGAGCGATAACAACGGTTAGGTCAGTCTGGATATGGCAACCAAATCATTGGCAACAACACAACGGGAAGTTGCATATCAAGAATGGGTAATGCATTTCGTCAGACCCGAAAAACGTTTAAATTCTATTATTGAGCTATGTACTGGGCCGATTTTCATGAAATAAAATTTTCTGGCGTTGTGATGAGGCGCGAACGATTGCTCACATCGAAAACTTTGAAAAATGTTGTTTCTGCATCACTTAAAATGCATTTAAGTGTAAAAATACGGATTTTTGGGGTTTCGGTCCGAATGGTTCAACCAAATTTCGTCAAACTAAAATGTATAGCATTTATGGAGAGACGGGAATGATTGCTAGAACCGAAAATTCAATTTAAAAAACCCTAACCTAAACTCGAACAAAGCATTCTTTCGTGAACGAAGCTCATGATATTCAGCGCCCAGGTTGTAAATCAAGATGATGGTATCCATTTCGCCATACATGGGAAATTTTGCGGTCTATTCCTAACCGAACTATTGAGCTGATTATAATTTCTATATGTAAATCCTTCACTGTATATAAACTCTATTAACGCCTTAAACATGCGCTTTTATTTCCTTGTCGTACTGTTTGACCGATTTTCATCAAATACAATATACGGACATTCTGGAAAGGCAAAAATGATTGGATGCATCGAAACGTCTAAAAAATTCACTCATTATATATTAAGGGCTGAAAATACGGTTTCTTTCTTTTTGGACGGTTTTTCCGTTTTGCTAAATCAAATTTGTTGACATTTGTGGGGCAAGAAAGATTGGTCAAAGCGAGAATTTTGATAAATCAAATATTCGCCAGTTAGAAACTAATTAAGCCTAAAAATATGTCTGACTGTTTTCATGACCTAACGGGTTGACCGATAGAATGTATTGAAATTCTGGATTTGTAGATACTTTTGTTGTATTTGGAGTTGAAAAAGTAAGAAATAAAAACCAATTAAAAAATGAAGAGCCCCAAACCTGACTCATGCCTGATATAAAGTTTAAAATAAATTTCGTGTCATGTCGACGTCAGGTTCGGGCGGTCAATGTAAAACAGAATTCCTTGACGTTTGGATTATTTCTTAACTAGCTACATTTAAAAGAAATTTTCATATACATTGTACTCGTCAGTCATTATTTAAATTGTGGAATGGAAATGTACATATTCCATATAAGATATAATGGTCGCAGAATTTATGATAAATCATTTAGGTTGTAACAATTGAAGTACATGTTAAATTGTTAATTTATAATTAAGTCACACGGCGTATGGGGCGAGGTGGTTGACCCATCCTCCCAGGCCCAGTTTTTAACATTACATTACTATTATAGATGGCAGATAATACGCGAAAGTCCTGCTTTCAGACTGCAGTGTATTCTGTAAAGTACCCGTGAACCACCGTCCGAACTTGACATCAACATGACACGAAATTTATTTTAAACTTTATATCGGGCATGAGTCAGGTTTGGGGCTCTTCATTTTTCAATTGGTTTTTAATTTATTTTGATTATTCCTTTTGTTTAAAATACTATCTCCGTCCCCGACTGCAGATAAAGTAATTGCATAAAATACCATCAGCGCTTGGGTTCTACCGGAGTGCATTTCTAAAAGTTTAAACTAATAATGTGTTCGTTTTAAGTCACCGGACATTTATTATGCACTTACTCAACATACTTGAAATGAACTTTAGTATAGCTTATGGCAGCGAATTAGCCGTGGACTCGTTACTTGAATAATATGCCAACAAATACCCATAAATAAAATGTATTGTATTTTCGTCAGTGTCGTTGTTATCGTTAAAAATTAATCATGAAAAGCTTCGTCTTCCTTGCTAGTGTAGGCCTCTGTTCCAATCGATTTGCATTTAGCATAAATGTATATGTAGTCGTTATACCAAAATCCATGTAAAACGCCATTACTTATCTTCTACTGGCCAATTCGAAATTATAAGGTGAAAATATTGTCAGTCGAGGCTAGTGGCAGGGTGATTTATTTGATGGAAATGATTTTTGAAACGTTGTTCTATCTGTGTTTCGTATGTTTTAAAAATTCAACAGGTAATATCGCATCAGAATGCAGCTGCAGGTGAAGTTCTGATGCCAATAATTGAGGTGATGAAGTAGCATGGATAATAATATATAATAATCGACTACAATTTTGAACTGAAAATTTATTTATCGACGATTCGAGATAGTCAGGCGGTAACGATTGAACATTCCACACAAGTTCTAGGGAGTTATAGTTATAGGAACCGAAGTATATGGTATGAATTGTTCTGTTGACTGCTTTGCAGATATAAATGTTCCGGACACATCCTATCATTGCCAAAAGTTCCTGGTTATTTTATGCGATTTTTTCTGTTATGAATTTGGCAAGCCAACAAGGTTTCTAGAAACCGAATATTACAAACAACGAAGCGTAATTTTGGTCACGTGCACGTCGATGAAGATGGCCATCAAGGTGGTCCATAGATGAAAGTTGCAGACGCAGGTTTAAAAACTGTTTTGTTACACGATGGAAATTACAGTTTTAAAATTATTTATGTGTTTTAGTATTTTAGTATAGTAGTCGTAAAATGATATACACATATACACGTTTTAAATTTCAATCTATTGTTACAATCAATGACAAACTGGAACGGATTCATTTTATGGAACTCAACTCAAGCATATAAATTCTCTTGAAACTGTGACTTGGGTGTAGCAATATGTTTAGTGTTTGCCGCAATATTTACATTGCGAAAATATTTTAAGCATTCCATCGCCATCGTTTTTCCTTCATACGTCTACATACAATACATAGCCTTTCCGCAAATATACCTGTTACGAAATTCCTTTCATATGTCCCGGTTATGTCGTTAGGGCGTATAAACTGGCTCATTTTGCGGAAATTATTGTTAGTAATTGGCTGCGTATGTATTAATTGATGTGTGTCGTTAGTCTTTTCATTGCTTACGGCATTGACTCTTGTTCTACGTTAGACAGAAGAACGCCGCTCTTATTTTCCAATGTTCATTTATGCAACACAAAACTATAATATACATGAATGATTTTGGTGCTAATGAACGAATGAAGTAATACGAAATAGAATATTAAAGAGCGAAAATTATGTAATTGGTGCTTACTATTTCACTTCACCTTGGTAATTTGAGGAACATGTAGCACGTTAATGCTTTGATGCAACTCTTCATGGAGGAGCGATGATCTCTTTAATTAGTTTTTCCCGTCGTTAGCACTTCTATCCCGGCTCGGCTGCAGAGATAGAGATAGCATAAAATTAAATGAGCGTCTCTGTTCCGCCGAAATGAACTTCTCCATTGTTTTCACTAATTAAGTGGTAGTTATAACGCACAGGTTATTTATTATGAAACGTGCAAATGCTTCACGAACTTGAAAACCCTGCAGCACGAAGTAGAGAAGCAATACAAGCTTTGACTCTTTACTCAAATAGCTGCATAATTATCTATGCGGCAAAAGAGCTGAAATGTTCATAGCGAACACGGTAACAGATTATTACGTTATGTCCATCACAAGCAGAGTGATAGGTTAATGCAAGAAAATAACTCTACATACAGTCTCTTCTGATTCGTACACATAGGGTATTCAATTATCCACTTATATTCAATTGTCAACTAACTTCCAAGAAACTTTCTATTTTAAGCTGAATATAAACATTAAAGCATATCTTTATTGAAAATTAGATCTGGTGCTCATCGCTGAAGTACAATATGCACATTAGTAATAATTCCATTCTGAACTGCACACTGAAGTATTAATCTAACGGCCCCTTGTGTCTAATCATTCCGCTTGCGGCTTATTTGCTATAGATGCCTGCAATCTAGCTCATTTGGGTGCACGTTGATGAGGACTTTATTGAGTATTCAGAATATAAAAGTCACATAAAACCTAATTCACTCGGCTTGCATTACCATCACTTAAATCTTTTGCTGGGAGTGGACTGAGACTGCACCAACTTACCAGCATAGCTATGTTACAGGAAACCTACCCGAACATTTCAAAACCGATTAGTTAACAGCTAGCTCGTCTGTAGCAAATGTTGACCGAGTACAACCTGTTAAGCATCCTTTCTTTCCTGGTACAGTGGAAACCTCAAATGGGTTAAAAATCTAGCAACACATTCGGAAGAACATAATATCAGAACAGAAAAAAATAGTCCAAATGGTCTTGCTCCAAATTTTTCACAATACATCTTTAGGTTCATTACCGCATTAAAATGACTTACATGGCAAAATTTTCGTGATCCAATCAAATTTCAATTTTTGTGGGATGCCTCAAGTCTGAGGTGCGGTTCGTAGTAATGTTGCATCATGCACATATTAACTGTTGCCATGACAAAAAAACTGCCTGAATGAAAAAATCTGCATTATGTATTCCCTTTCGAAATGGAATTCAGATATGCCTGTATGTATTCGGGGAATAATCTATTGAATATGTACAATGCGTTCCAGTGTTATAAAATTAAGAGTAAAGATACAAGCGATGATAATCTGAACATGAAAATGAGTAAAAAAGCCATTATATAGCCAGGTTGAAAAGAAATATTTCATGTCACCTTAGCCAGATATGATGATATTTCACAATTCATGTAAAATTAAGCTTGTTCTCGTTTACTATTTTTGAAGCCATCCGATATCCTAAAATATGAGCTAGGACGAGACAAGACATATATTTCTGAGTGTTTACAACGCACAGCGTTTTGTAGAGTCTGTTTTAACGCTAGAGTATTGATTTTGAAAGAGCATCATAAGGCATGTAAGCATGCAATTGAGCAGTAAGGAAAGTACGGCAGCCTAACAATCTACACTCGTTATTGGAAGTCCCCGTCAACATTTCGAAAAATCATAAAACAATTTCATATCAAATTAACGCAAAATGTAGCTGCAACAAAATCAAGTAGGGAAATATCTCTGACTAAGCATCCGTCATACACACTTACCGGTACAAAATAAATGAAATATTGAAAAGAAATATCGGAGTATAATAATGTTTTGAACTTGGTAACCTGATGCAAACTCTGGCAAAATAAAACAAAACTGGAAAGATAAACATGGAAAACCACTGACCGATTGAAGTCTAAATTGTCAAGAGTCGTACTATTTCAATACGTGACACCAAACCACAACTTAAATACACATCAGTTTCATTAAGGGAAACCTTTGTTACAAATGTTGAGGTATGAAAATAGTCATTGAAAATATATATCCCTATCCCATTTATAACTACATTAAGATTCTACTCAGGTTTGGAGACTCATTCGTCTACTTCTTATTTATTATTTGGCAAGTATCATTGCAATTATTTCTTTCCCGCATTCAGCTAGCGTTCCAGTTAATTAGTTTACCACCTACTAGGCAGCAAATATTGTGCGTACACACTACACGACCAGAAGAAACATTAGTGATGAAATCCACAGAAAGGTGCCAAGCAACCAGCTTGCTAATAGTTTCGATTCTTTGCTCAATCGTGTAATAATGGAACTTATAAATATAACGTCGGTAAAAATTGATCATGAACAGTTTCTAATTTCAAACGCTTGTAGGACTCTGATCAAATCGAATTACATATAAAATGTTTGAGCATGTAGTTTATTTATGTCATCAATGTAGCAGTAATATTGTATTGAAAAGATATTCGACATTCGTAGTAAGTTAAGATATGATTTCGGAAGTAATGGCTGGAACATTATTCTACCTTTATTTTGCGTGTTTTCAATAATTTAAGCTTCAAGAGATCAATAATAATAATGCCATAACACATCGAAATGTTTGAATGAATGAAGCAGTAACGTGTGTACAGTTTGTAGTAAATATCATTTTGAATCTGATTTGAAAACTTCTGCATGGCTGACCGGAAATGGTTGGATATTAGTGGTGTAAGTTTGCTTAAATTCCAAGATATCAAGGGACCATCAATGTTCTTCTTTCAAATTTCATTACTTTTTTGCTGACTACGTTTTTTAAGGAGGGCTTGCACATGTTAAAGTTTCCAGTACACCCACTGACTCTCATAAACTGCAGATAATTTTATCCAACTTGTTCTGTTTGAATTTGAATCCATGAATTTTGTGAGCCAACAAATGCTTTCTTGCAACGGAAGCTTACGACCACCAGCACAATCAGAGTTTGCCCATGTGGTCGTTGCCATGTTTTGGTGAATGCCAATTGCAACGTTTTGTGGAAAACTCTGCCCACATTTGAGATACAACAAATATTCTCAGCGCGGATAAAGGTAACTCGACCGTTATCATGAAACGTGTGGACTATGATGAAAAAATCAAGGAAATGCTTGACAGTGCTGACTACAATAAAGAAAAATCTTATCCAATTGAAGACACGAAGAAGAAACTTGTCAAAATAATAGAAAATCAGGCATTACGTAGGATTATAGACGACGATCCAAGCGTCTCGGAAGAAGATAAGAAAAAACAAGTAAAGCTAGCAGTCAAAACGTTCATTCCCTATTATCCGTCTACACCAGTGATTTATGGACTTCCAAAACTCCACAAACCTACAATGCCTCTCAGACCAATTGTGGATTTCCGTGGTTCTATCTCATATAAATTAGCAAAGCATCTAAACAACGTGTTAAAAAGCGTTTCCAACAACTGGAAGTATAGTGTGATCAATTCATCGTTACTTGCGGATAAACTAGCCAATCTGTCGATACCAAGAGGATATGAAATGGTCTCCTTTGACGTAATCTCCCTTTTTACTCGAGTACCTATTAACTTTACTCTTGATTACATCATGAAACGTATGACTAAAGATACTGTTTGGAAGAAACGGACTTCTTTCACATTTGAAGAAATTACAAACCTAATTCGAATCTGCTGTGAATCCACTTATTTCAAATTTCGACATGAAGTGTATAAGCAAAACAATGGACTTCCAATGGGATCACCGTTGAGCCCAGTTGTTGCAGAATTTGCAATGCAAGCTCTTGAGGAAACGAAAGTGCAAAACAACCCAAACGTACGATTCTGGATTCGATATGTGGATGACATGTATGCAATTGTAAAAACCAGGAAACTAACAGAGATTCATAATTCTCTCAACAACTTTCACCCTTCAATTCAATTCACCGTGGAACAAGAAACTGAACAAGAGATGTGGGGAGATAAACGGATGGGAATACCGTTTCTTGACCTCTTTATATACAGAAATCAAAATAACACTGTAGGCCACTGTGTTTATCGGAAACCAACACAAACGAACATATATTTGCACTTTACATCATGCCACCCTAAAGCCCACAAGATCTCTGTAGTTGATAGTTTGTAACAAGAGCATTGAAAATCTGTGACGAAGAGTATATTTAGTAGGAACTCGAATTCATCATCGAAACTCTGCAAAAGAATGGATATCCGAAAGGCTTCATTAAAAAGAGAATTGCAATTCAAACAGAAAATATGAAAAACATAAGGGATACACCGTCATCCCCATCAGAAGATGAAGAAATGGCAGGTGAATTTGAGAAAAGATCAATTCTTCCATACTACTACGGAATCACAGACAAATTAGCAAAGTATGTTCGCCAAAATACCAATTTGGAGATTGGATACATCCCGACGAATGAGGTCTCGCATCATCTTAGCCATTTCAAAGATAAAAAATCTACCATTGCAGTGGGAATATATGAAAGGCGATGTGAAGGTAACGGTATAGAAACTTGTTCTAAAGTATATTTTGGAGAATCAAGACAAGGACTTGAAAAAAGGGCTAAGCAACACATGTATATAGTTGAAAATGGAAACATAGAAGAATCGGCAATAGCGGAACACGTATGGCCAGCCGGTCATCAAGTCAGTCCCTCAAAAATCAGATTGGTAGAAAAAGAGAATGATACCTTTCGTTGCAAAATCAAGGAAGGCTTATGGATCCAAACGAGTCGCGACAAGATGAATAAGAATGAGGGTTTGAAAATTAACCCCAAATGGACTCACATCCTCCGAAAAAAATTTCCAGCAGCATAGGAAAAGAATTCGACGTCTGTCATAGCAGCAACTCGGACATGATAACACAATTTTGATCTTAGTAGCATTGTGGTAATTTTTAATTATGTAGACAAACATGTCTTTTTCAATTATTGTTGGTTTCGAATCTTTTATTGTGCCCTAATGCCCTGATGAAGATAATAGTTAATTGTCGAAAGCTTGGCTAAATAAATAAATATATTCCACTATAACCCCGTGTATCCAATTATTAAATATAATAATTGTTTAATTTGTCAGGAACATGCCGGTTGTCACTTTAATATAACGTAGCCGGACGTATAACGTATAAGTTTTGTTCGGAGGAAACCGGAAACACCCCACACTGTAAAGGCATAGGAAGCAGGTCTAATGAGTACAAGTATTTACATAAGTTCAATTTTTTACTACAAAAAAAACCATCAGCCAAAGAATGAAACCAAATACTCTCCTATATTGACTTTAATTCAATAAAGCAAAGCAACACTGGTTGGCGGCCACACCATACGCATCATTAAGTGAGCATAATCATTCCCTGACTCTTATTTTCATTACGTGTGGATTGAATTTTGATATCTGAAAGATTACAGTGGTTCACTTTCAGGGAACTATTATTGATGCCTGATACAAACGACGAGCGAGAAATCGCATATGGGAGAACCAATTATTCGTATTCAGGTCACCATGTTGTTGGGTAAGCGATTGAAAGTCGAATCGCTATATTTGTTTAATTTATGATCTCTTGGGTTCGTTTTTAGTGCGCGCTTGCCTAATTAGATGCTTTAGCATATTATTATTATTATTATTATTATTATTATTATTATTATTATTTAAATAATAATATTCAGTTGTGCTTTGAATATAGTATCACACAGTACATGGGCTGGTTATTACTGGGCCTTAGTAACATTGTCTGATATAAGGTTTCGTAAATATGGTAATGAGAAAACTAGTATAGTATTCGATCTTGCAGAATAAATTGAAGATTGGTAAATATATACAAGATGCAATTTGTTCCTAAATCATTAATTTCAACTCCATAGGTATTTAATGTTGGTTATTCAAAAACAGTGAATTTAAAAGTTATAAATGTGTGGAAATTTAACGGCTGCATGGGCTATACGAATATGTATGCGGTTTATTCTTCATACAATTCAATTAACACTAGCTAGGTCTTCCACTGCATCATAAACTATCAATGCTATTATTCATACAAAGAGCACGTACGAATGAATTGCATCTTAGACCAAGTTTGCTCTGGGATAATTTGTATATTTTTTCCAATGGCGTCGCACTTAAACGATACAATGTACGGTTTTCCGAAGCGATAAATTCAACGCATTGTAAGTTCCAAATCTGTTTTCAGTGTTTTAGCACCTAGGACCACTGTGGCGAATCTTGGTCTATATGTCAGCTGTTAAGTAACAATGTAAATACATGCGCATCAAATATTCAAATCGATAACAACTAACCAACAGTTTTCAAGAGATCTTTATGAGCATTCAGAGTTTATCAATTTACTCACAACAGTTGTCACAGATCTGCGTACGATGCTACAGCTATACATGAACGTCGCCGTACTTGTAATTACCACCACATGCTATTTATAAATTATAATTTTACAATCACTAGTGCTTGATGTGGTGCCAAAAAGTACAAACTAGTCACAAAGTAGAAGAATAATCAACAAGTGTACAAAGCATGACAAAATGTCCTTTCAACGTTCCGCGCCAACATTGTGGAGCAAAATGTATTCATGATGATTGCATTTGTATTGCGTTGTTTGTGCACAGAGCAATATCACATTATTTTACTACCTATATCCTTCTTGAAATTGTTCAGCCGCAATTATTATACCTTATTGAATCATGATTGAGCTTATTGCTAAATTGTTTTATTATGTAAGGCATGATTAGAGAATACGAAAAGTGCTTACACATTACTAAATATATATCATTATAGTCTGCTTTTTGATGAAGAATACATTACTCAACTTCAATTCAAGCCGACAGGCCAACCCGTTACTTAACCTTTGTAAGGAATTATTTTGCGGTTACCTCCACATGGTAGATATGGCGTGTGATTCAGTCATCCATTTAATAGGCAGGATGACTGCTGTGTTTATTACTCATGACTTATAGTTTGATTAAGATATACACTTAGCACTACTGTATTTTCTTGCTCTTGCTGTGGGATGGGAAATGAAGTAGACTATTGTCTCTAGATGTGACAGACATACATATGTTTGAAAATGGTAGAATGGTGCAATGAACTAACAAATCTGGATAAGCAAGAAATTAGGCGAGCAGTTGGAAGCGATCTAAACTATCGTCAATTGTCACTATTGAGAAATTTCTAGCACCAGGCGTCGGGTTTCATCTCAATTTTTAAATAGTTAAATGTTGACGCGCATTCGTGTCGCACAATTATGCTGGCAATTTAAGTAATTGACATTTGTAACATATCTAATAATTTGACTCACGTGCTTTGTATTTCATTTTATAGCACTGAACGATACGCATTATTTTTGTATTCTGTAAATCTATTAGGACAAAATCAATTTCCCAGTGGCAATGATGCGAATTGGCGTTGAATTCATCACCCAACTGTCGCGATACAGCAATGTGACTGAAGATGCTTTAATGAAAGGGATGAATACATTGATGGACTTGTCATTGTGTTCAGGATACCGAACTAGCATGGAAACGTTCGACGATCTGTGAACTATTGATATAAAGAAGTAGCAAAGACCTAGGATTTCGCTCTATAGTTCGTTTCAAGCGAATTTGGTTCCATGGAATAAATTACGTAAATTTGTCACATGATGAGGACGAGTCTACCGTTGTCTACAATTCCGATAATAATCACACTAAGGATTTTGGGTAGTTTTCAGGCTTACTAAAAGGAGAATTTTATCTGACTCGCTTGGGTAGCGTGCAGCTAGTATGCCAATTTGCTGCTATACCACAATCACATATATTTACTGTATTGACCGGCATATGTTGTCTATTCAGTTGATATCAAACAACCCGTTGACAAGATACTATGTGAGCTCTGCTGAATCTACGTAAATGTTAATTCTGATAAATGCCTATTTGAATACTTGAGGCCATTTAACCACACAGAAAAATCTAAATAAGATGAGATATGTCACTGATAAACAAATTTACAGCAATACTATACTATACTTTCCACAGGTTAATGAATTCTATACGAAAATCATATTACAAGTTCATTCGTGGATTTCGTTGCTCCCGAAAATATTATGTTCATTCTCCGACTTCTTTACATCATATTTTTTTCGCTGTCATAAAATTACAACTTGAAATCATAATTCCGACTACGTCGCGTTTAGGTTTTCTAAAAGCAATTAAACACTTGATTTGAGATTGCGTACAACCTCAGCGATATAAGGATAGACGATAACGTGCATAATGAATGTAAAATCCACTATTAACTTGCAGTTGGGAGCAGCAATCTACTAATTAAATGGAAGTAACCTTGTTCACGCTTTGCAATATCTTTTTACTTGTTGTTTGAATGCACACAGGAATTAATGAATGTGCGAATCTCTGGTGCACGCAAGTTAACTACATGCCAAATGTAATTTCCAGAACGCCTTGAATCAGTTAGCTACTTGTGAACATATGAAAAATTTACAAGATTTTGAATGAATATTCAAATTATAAATTAGCTTCCTTGTCTTCGACTAGATAAATTATCTTCAATGATTTAACCAGGCAAATGAACGGCTGACTAACCTAGTTTGATAAATATATGAGATGGCCTCAGTAAACTATTTTATTCACACGTAGGGTGAGTTTTCTATCGACTAACCAAGGCCAGCAATGCCAACCAGATGTTCAAAGGAGTTGATGTTACTTATTTCTGCGGCTAACTTCAAATCGTACAATTTTCCATCCACGCATACTACTTTTTAATTCGGGACCTTATCACGCAATGTTCCAGATATGTGATTTCAATTACAGAATATGTAATAATATTAATGAAAACAAAAAGCCAATCAAAAAGAAAAATCTGACCTAATCTGCAGATATGTAAAAGCATAAGTTAGCAATTTTTTTAGCAAGCTCATGCTTTTTATTTGGTCTGCATTTTAAATGATATGTTTTAATACAAGAAATAATTGGACAAAATTATTGGTGATAATGTTTAGTGATATTTTTACCTTCAGTATGTTTTACAGCATAATAAAATATTTCAAGTTTTTATCGTGCGTTTCTAATAATCTATCGAAATACTTAAATGGTGCACAGACTTTCATATACATTAAAATTTTGTCGTCGCGATATTACAGGTTAATGGAATGTAAGCCATGCACAAAAAATCGAATCATGCAACAAAATATTCTTGGACCATTAAGTGCGCGATTACCAGCTATCGCTTTGTATGATTGCAACTTTTTCCAACACTCGGTTCACGACATTTCGAAGTTGTAAATTAAATAATGTATGCAAATATGACAAACGTCGAGAATTAATTCAATTTACCATTCGAAGGAAGAAACTTTGGCCATCTGAAAAAATTATTATTCTGATCAAAGTTGAGGTTTTCGTGGGTGGCGGTTAAGCCATGCAGATAGGTATAAACTCAATTAGAAAACTCCTAATTTTACATCCGGTACTAAAATCTCCGAGAGACTGATGACGCAAATAGCTGGGTTTTTTTGAATTCGTTCAATTCGAATTAATTAATTTCAATTTCGTCACGAGTTTCATAAACTCTACAGTTGAGGCAGTCAGTTTATTGCACGGCTACTAACAAGGGAACGTTGTCAGGTGAAGGAAGCGTAGAGAGAAACGAGAATATGCACCAGAATCAGCTTTTTCTTCTGATTCTGAATATGTAAACATTTGTCTGCGGAAATGAATTTCAGTGGGTTTCCTGAGGCGATTTATTTTGATAGAATATGTAAATACACTGTAGGAATCAGCATAAGATTTCGAGAATTGAATGCAAACGACAATTCCTACTAACTTATAAAAATTGAAAAAAGGTGTTTAAAATTAAAAATTTCGAATTGTAAACAGAATCACATCTTGGTGTGATAAATTATTAGCTTTGGGATAGCAACTTTTTAACACAAGCATTCCTGTCTCCCACATATATATCTGCAGACAATATGCTCATACATTTTAGTAGATGCCCTCTGTGTTTAAAACCATCTTCTTGCAGAAATAAAAATCAATGTAGTTATGACATAGTTAATCAATCAGGTTATGGTCCTTTGGTAAATACAATGGGGAGCAGTAACGTCAATAAAAATGCATTAGGTGTCGGTATGTTTAGCGTCCATGCTTGTTTTAATCAGTCGCTTATTAAGTACGCATAGTCTACTATTACTACCAGATTTATCCACATGGTACGGTCAATTAATTATTGCAGGTTATGTATCTTGAAAAAAGCTAATGGAATACTTTAGCTGAACTGTAAATATTTTGCCACTTGTTTGCAGTTAACAGCCTTCTGATGTGATAACTCCATAAGACTCTTTGTTTGTTGGAGTTGGAATATATGAGTATACTATTGCTAGCGTGTTTAGTTATCGACTATTATAAATGTTCTGTAGAAACCGTATACCTAAAAGGCTTTCTAAGTCCAAGTTAAGAAGTTGGAATTGTCGCTTGAATTCGATTCTCGAAATCGTATGCTGCTTCCTGCATTGGTTTTACAAATTCTATCAACATAAATCGCCACATGAAACCCACTGAAATCCATTTCCGCAGACTAATGTTTACATATTCAGAATCAGCAAAAAAGCTGATTCCGAGGCATATTCTCGTTTCTCTCTACGCTTCCTTCACCTGAAAACGTTCCCTTGTAAGAGTTGCTTCGAACCATTTGAATCATAAAAGAGTGAAAGGTCGCAACTAGCAGGTTTCAATTAATTTGAAAATTTTCTTAAGAATGATACCAAGGAATAGTTTCAACAGAAAACACAATTCTTGTAGGATCTAGTAAGGCAGGAAACTAAGTAATGCGAATAAGCCTTGCAACGGGCCCAACACAAAATGTGAGGACATAAGAAGAAAACCCGACCAAGCACATTTAATGATACTTTCCATGTAGAAGAAACGGGATAGACTGCTATTTTCATCTGGCCTAGGTACGCCTTCCGTAATGTGGACAAATGTAAATTTGTCAATAAAAAAACAATATTTTAGAACAGAAATATTAATATCGCGTGAAAACATGGGTTAAAATAAAGATTTAAGGAAGGAAACAAAATTATGCTTATATACAACGATATGATTTGTTGATTTTTTGTAAGTTGTAATGCTATTTTGAGTTAAGCCCTTGAGATTTCTTCAAATACTACATGATTACCTTAAGGTAGTTCTCACTTCGTTGATAGTATAGACTTGCGCTCAAATCTCTAAAAAAGCAACTAATTTCAGAAACTTCGAGAATTTCCACTGCTACGAGAATCGTAACGGAAAATGTAGGAGAGCGTAATGTGCCTCAGGTACACTGCACACCATTTTGTACCGATACTAAAATGCTCAATAGAATATTAAATTAATTACGTCACTTATGTATATTACAAGAAAAACTATAATCTAGTAGGCAGATAAGACTGACAGCTTGTCGTGACAAGTACATCTACCGCTTCAGTCAAATTGCTTCTTCAAAGAAAACAATTGACAATTCCGTCGTCAAAGTAAAGTGGAATGGATGTGTCGGATCCAATCTCCGTCGTACTTCTATGCCACATGTTTGGAAAATCATATTTTTACACCAAAAATTTTGAAGACAAGACAAGTTATATATATCGTTAGTTGCAATTGACAATATAAGAACTGTACTTGGCTTTTTATTTTTCAGGATGAAACATGAAATTGATAAAATAAAACACTACAACACCCATCTCTGGATGGAATTCACTCACACTACTCCTTCCAGCTATGTTTCACATTGAGCTAGTATTTAAAATAAATATACCGTATGTCCTAGACTTAATTACTGTCACAGTTATAAATCAACTATATATAAATATAAATATTTATGCAATTTATGTAATACATATATTTACGAAGAAAATCGTTTGGAAACATTAACCTTAAATAATAACGACAGCTATCATCATTTAATTATTCCACATTACAATCCGAAAACCTTAAAACGTTCAAATGCACTATGACCGCGGAACCTGCTAAGGGCAATATCAATTGGGCTTAGGTTGTTTTTGTTCGTTCGACGAAACAATTTTTTATCAACTTTATCTTGATTAAGTATGAATTCTACAATATCAAAGAAATCATACAGTGACATCATTTCCGCAATATAGTGAAACGCAGTGTTGCCTCTCTGGTCTTGTCTAGAAGCATCTGCATTGTTTAAAATCAGAAATTTAAAAATGTTTTTACGATCTTCATGGCATTGTTGGCCAAGGCAGAGCATGAGAGGTGTTTGGTGATGGGACGTGACCGAATTTACATCTGCTCCTAATGTCACTAAAATTGCTATATCTATAGGGCTACACATTTCGGTGCTCATTAGCACATGAAGTGGTGTTCTACCATGCTCGTCGACTGCGTTGATGCTAGAGCCAAGTTTCATTAAATATTTAACTACGTCTGGAATGTTTACTAGTGGCGGGAGGTTATTAGATCTTCCTCTCACAAAACACTCTACCCTACCCTTCTTGGAATTATACCATTTTATGTGGTCATGAATCCATGTGTTTCCGAAAGGCTGTAAAGTGTTCTCACATTTGTGAGTTTCTACTAAATACATTAGAGCAGTTATGTCTCGGTGGAACATGACCACATCCAACATTGTCATTTGCGCTCCTCTGTAATATCCTTTAATCAAATTTATAGGCAGTTTTGTGTTTTCAATATACCACTGAAATACGTCGAAAACCCGTTTAAGACGGTATGGCCTAACTATGCAGAGCATGATGGAATTTATTGTTTTCATGTCGGAGAATTCTAAACACTTTTTAAACACGTAAATTATTGACTCAGCACATCTGTCACGGAACATAAATATATTATAGTTTTCCACCAGCTTGCAAATAGGTGTTTCGCCTTCATGGTCCACTCTTAGTGAATCGGCGCCGTAATCCACAAGCATTTTCCAGAGTTCATGATATGTCTCATATATGCACTCTTTGCTCATCCAAATGAAATGCATTAGCGTTCTTCCTTCCAAATCGGTTTGGTTTATATTCCGAATTTTTTCAACAAACGTTTTTTAATGTAAATGGATTTCGAAAGCGCCAAAATTTTTCTCGCTTATACCTTGGATGTCTCGAATGAATTTTGGAAACTGTTGTGAGTCGCACACTGCATGCTCCAGTGCATTTATGTAGATTGGCATTTGTAAAATACAAATGATCTGCAAATATATATGGCGGACGTTCATTTTCAGACCGTACATCTTCATTCTGCGATTAAACATAATAGGGTGGAACTTGACACTAATTTTATATTGTTGCAGCTGCAACGCACCAAAGTATCAATGTGCAACTCGATAGTTGCTTGATTAGTACAGTGCTGGAAATACGGAATTTCCATCAGCCAAACTGCACATCGCCAAGCAATGTAATGGCGCAATTGGTATTACTAACATGTACAACTACTGAAATAAGAACGATGCAGCAGCGGCAGTTTAAAAAAATAGCTTCTTCACAAAGTGCTGAGACCTGCCAGAGCACTGGCGCCGGGATCTTTAAGGTGACTATTAAACTTTGCTGTTTGAAGAATTCTATTATACACATAATTGGAGATTCGTCTTACCCGGAAGCTACGGCGGGACAAGTGGTTGTGCATTAATACAATAGCAAAATGATAAGAGGAATGAATTGATGGATAGGGATTGTATAGTTTGGTTACAAACAAAAGAACTAATACCTAAACGTTTGTTCCATTGTGCAGCCGAACTTATTGTGAGTTTCCGCAAAGCAATATCAACCTTTTATATGGTTCCGCCGCTATCGATGTGTGATATATGTGGTAGATTAATATGTAGACATGGTACCGCACGCGATCCCATACCCAAATTAATCTGACAAAGCAATCTAAAATTTAAACATTTAGTAATCTAACAGCACGATATTAGCACATGAAACAAACTCGGGAACAATACTTTCTTCAGTAACCGAATACTACAGAAAATATAAATGAAGCTTCGGGTGAACTTTAATAGCTGGGCATTATGGTGGAATATCTTCGACAGAATAATACGTTATTAAAACAACTTTCATGCCGGAAAAACAAACCATTTCTGAGAGTGGTTGAGAAATTCCATCTAACAAAAATCCCAAATGTCAATCGTTTACTGCATTCAGAGAGAGGATTTCCTTAAAGTATTTGTGATTACCATAACATACATAGGATATACAAGTGTTGGTAATAAGTTCATGGAATTTATCTAAACACATTGTCAGCACTGAAAGCCGAAAGTATTACACGAACCTTTAGAATTTAGTATTGAATAGAAATCAGTTATGTTGTAACTCTAGATAAACACAATATTGTTCAGATAATTCATTAAAAATAGTTACATGATTAATTGTGTAATGTTCGTTTCAGTGTAAAATATGTGCATTCAAAAGCACAAACAACTTCATTATGCGTTCAGCTAGTCATCGCTCTTTCGGAGTTATTTACAATACATTTAACAATTCATTACATACAATAGGGAGTACCTGTTTGCAAAAATTAGCAGATCGGTACATTTTCCTATACCTCTTTCACGGCTTCGTATTTCCATAACCCAACACTTGCAACAAGATAATGACATCATCCTCACTATTGTCGGACTATAGTTTCCTCAAAACGTAATATAGATTCATTTTTTTACCATCGGATGTCCCTTCTGATTTATATCCCAGCTTGATAATGTGGTTAAAAATATTTTAATATGACAATTAGGTTTACAAATGGAACAGTAATGTTTTAGATCATTGTGGACACGCACTCGACGTCTCTGGTCCGAGTGCATTTGTAGGTTTCAATTAATAATTAAATCATTGTTCTATTACATATGATTAGTTCAGATATTATACCTGGCCCTTTTTCTTCGGCTGATAAATCCTAATAAATTGAGTCTTCATCAGTCCGGTACGCTCATGGCCATTCACATTATTAGAAGAGAGCTAAATACATTTAAATTAAATCTGAAATGAGCATCGCTTTTCAGGAAGCGCTTCACTCTTATCTGAAATTGGAACCCACTTTCCAAATCTATAGACTGGATACTATTGACCAAAGTAAGATTTGTTTGCCTCATCGCAACATAATTTATTTGTATAGTCATTCCGTACCAATTTAGAGTGTGTCCATGATGAAATTCTATCCAGGATCGTTTCTGAATTCTTGAAAACTGAATTAGCGTTCGTCAAAGAAAAAACCATTTGTATAATCAACAAGCAGATTTCCCATACAGCCCATGTTGAAACTGCCTGGTAGATAATCCAGTCAGATAAATGATTGAGCACAATAAACATATTGATAACCTCAACAAGACCTTGACAAATGAGTGGGGAATATACTTCATAATGGGATAACTTCGCACACTGTATGCTAATTTATGGCATTTGTGCTACCAAAAGAATGACACTTCTTTCAGAACGACGACTTTGGAGCGTTTAGAAAGTATTCAATTATTATATTCATTTACGTCAAATCATTGTATAATGTTGGATAAATACGACTATTTGGCAATTACTTCCGGTAGAAAGAATTTCGAGTAACTAGGTAGCTTCTGATTTTCTCCATTTGATTTTAAGTAAAAATTGTTATTGAAAACTTACAATCCGTTGTTTTCATATAATTGACTGTTGTAGATTAAATCGTCAATTAACGCCACACACGGTGCAGTTGGAAGGTTAATCACAAAGTCCGGCTATGTTAATGATAACAAAATTGCAGTTCGTGGCGTCTGGCAAAACAATTCTTACAGCAAGTCATTAGGGACGAATCTAGTTTTTGATCTTGCAACAGAAACGGAAAGTTAAATAGCTCGTGTAGTACAACTAACCTAGTTCAAAGCAATCAAATGTTGGATGTATTATGATTTAGGGTACCAGTTTGATCAAAGATTTGCTATTTTATTTTTATTAATTTCATTTCATTATTTAAATTTGTGTTTTAGTTTTGGAGAATTCGGAAAACATAAATGTACAAATATGTTATCGTTGCATAGGGTAACAAGAAAATGCTCAGCTCTATAACTAACGTGCTCATGGTAAGCATTTGGACCTTGATCTTATTCAATATTTCTGTTGGATTAACAACACCATCGCAGAAAATTTCAACACATCTTTTCAAGAACCTAATTCTGGCTCGGCGTAGTAAATGTATAAAAGCGTTGTATTCTGTTAATTTTTGTGTTCAGAAAAGATTTGTTAATGTTGTATGCATTCAAAATACTATGTCAATTTGATATATTGTCATAAACGCCTTCAATTTCTATGCTAACGAAGCATGGGTACCGAAGCCGACATTATTTTCATTTTGCCGTCTTACGTCCGGCAAATCTAATCGTGTCAAAAAGAAAATAATTGATGTTCAATGGGCTACTAATATGGTCTGCTTCTGCTATGCATCTGCTACAAACTTTGTCTATATTTCGCGCGACAGGATCATTTCAATAGGCCGGTGTGTTTTTTTAATTCGTTAAGCATTTTAATCTCTTTAGCATCAATTTGAAAATCCCTAAGTAAGTTGACACGTGAAATTATAAAGTACAACAATGTTTAAGGGCGGTTATAATTTATTGCATTGCTTTGCCAGCTCAATTTTTACAATTAATTGCACACTAAACCTTCCATATGACGAATTCCACAGACAATCTATAATGATATTTTATTTATTTGCTGTAGCATTACTGCTGGATAGTGTCACGTTCACGACTCAATTGACATAAAAAGGTTATGCGTTTTTATTTTAAAAAAGAAAGTAAGATGAACAATCTTTTCTTTTTATTCAAATGAGCAAGTATTTACAAAATCCGTAGGTTCCGTCGCAGACTCATGTTCATGCTTAATATCTGTATATTTTAGTAGCATACATAAACTCACAAATTAAATCCGACTGCCCAATGTTTTGTATACGGGCCCAATCTTTATTGACACATGTCTTCTTCTAAACTCTGAGCTCGTCGACTTTGTTAGTGCGTTTCCGTACTCTATGAAACAGCCGAAATAATTTTACTATAAAAATTTATTTGCTTCTTCACGCGTGATGCTCGACAATCCAAAATGTCTGCTTTAAGCGGTTATATATTGAACAGTTACTCTGAATGTCCGTCGCAAACTTCTAGACCGTTATTCAACTGATTTAGAGTTGATTAACAACGACAGTGTTAAACTTATAAATTTTAACCCCATTTTACGGGATTTTCTTATCATACGTGAAATGATGTAAAGATGTCAAAGCACGAGGAAGAGCGGATTGTTGATTATTTATTTCCGTGCACGGATGTTAACAGTTTCCGGACTTCTTATACTCATTAAAATTAAATTTTGACCAACAAAGCTTTTTTCTTTGTCATTAGTTTTCCCAAAGTTGTGATGTAAATGCTCATCGCTTATACCATACAATAATTCTTGTTCAATTAATGGAATAACTGTTTTTTAAATGAATCTAAAGGCAATGATCAACCCCCAGTGATAAAGCAAGTATTTGGCTTCCTCAAATTTGGTGTACGTTCAATTGCACACATATTATTATGTATAATAATATCACGACTGATACTAGTAGTATCATACTACTTACAATTAGTGTTCCCCTTGTTATCATCACTTTAAAAATGTTTGAATTACGACAAGTTGATCTGTTTTAAGTCATTTGCAACTAAACAAATTACATATAATTTGTCTAACGGCAGGGAACTGAAGTAGAGAATCGGAGGTAGATTTGGCAAAGACAAATTAAAATAATGTTCGAAAACGATTGAACAGGTCAAGACAATAACCAACGTCATTACAAAAAATCAAGCAGAATACCAATGGCAATCCACTTACGTTATTTTCTGTAACCGCTTTTGACATTATTCCACCAGCTCGACGAAGACCCATCATATACCTTACCGAAATTTTTATGATAACGTACCTCAGGCATTGCCAGAAATATCAATACAAAGCAGAAACAAGCCTGTAGAAATAAATATTGAGTTGCAGAATCTACTTCTTCGCCAAAAATTGTGTAAATATAATTATTGGAGCTAGGTTCTGTAGGTGCTGTGTGGGATGTTGAACTTTTGCACTGTGAAGACATGTTGGTGGGGCAAGACCAAATGGGCTGACCGAATGTTCTACGGAACCCACAATGTTCAGAAGATTCACTTAAATTACACCGAAACCGTGCAACATTCTGTAATCTTGCAGCAATATAATAAATCGTGATGGAAATTACGAAATTCGCTTTGCATCAGAGGAGCTGTGTATGATGGCTGCACTCCACAATTAACATCAACTGCATTCCTTCCCTTCAGTTGAGTGGCTCCAATCATTTACTCAGATCAATGATAAATCTACCAGTCACCATTTAGGACTTGTATATGCATTTCATAAGGAATAATTTCTAGTTCTAGAAAATTAAATGTTGCAGTCGTACGTACTATAAAAATGATTGAAATTTGTGACAAACAAATAATTTTCCTTAATATTAATTTATTTTCTATAAAATCAACAGTTGTTTTACTATTACTTTAAGGCTGAATACAAACAGTTAGTTAAGCTTCAGCATATCTCCATAAACCAATAATTGGTACAAGTTCGCCGTAAATTGTTGCTCAATATATCCATAAATCAGATCTAAGCAAAAATACACTTATTAGCTACTATTCTAAAGATCACTTCATACATATCTTCCGCGTAGGCACATTTTCACAGATAATGAAATACAACGTATTCAAAACATTTGCATTTGTGCCAGTTTTCAAATTCACAGATTTTGAATAATAAAATACTGAGAAACATTATCCTGCCTACACTCCTAATGATATGTACATTAGCATAATAAAGTCTGCACAACCATGGTCGCGTCTAAATGCTGAACGGAATTCATTAATTGTAAGTTACATCGTCCACCAACCGATAACCGATTTTGACGGGAATATGATTCTGTAATTTGCTAGATTGTAAAAGCATAATCTAATTAGATGACATAATGTGGTAACGAATGTCCATATAGTCTTCAAAGTAGCTACAATTCGAATGTAAATGGTAGTTTTATGCTCCATAAGAAAGTACAGAAATGCCACAGCAAGTCCGTATAGCAAAAGAAGAAACACAGCAGAGAGATTGCCCTTCATGCTGGGGGGCCTCAAGGTGGCATCCTGCAATACTGGAATGAATTTTGTCACCTCCTGTATATAATCCGAAAACCAGTTCCAAATTCCGGATGTTTTGAAGGTTTGTGTTCTACGAATGACATTAAGATTACTGGACACAACAAAGTGAAATCCAATAGATAAATTAACATAAGCTTCCTTGCCCACATTTATTCGGTAGTGCGGATGAGCTTTAAAAAGTCTAGATGCGTATTCTTTGGCTTTGAATGCGGGAAGTAAAAGCGCAGATTTGTTGCACGACTCGAGATGAGTCCACGTTGCATTGGCTTGTGACGCTAAAAAAATTGTGTTTGTCAATTCTTTCATACCGAGATAGCTCATAGACTCAATTGTGGACCAAAGTGCAGAATTACGAGTAGCCTCCTCGGCGAAAAAAAATGTGGTGTTGGGGTGCAAAGATGTGTGCTTCTCTATGGTACTCATTGCCTCTGTTTTGCCTCCATCGTGCTTCACAATTTTGCTCCACTGTAAAACTTGTGAATAAGCCACAAAAGAAAAATCGAGGGACCTAAAAAATTCCACAGAATGTTGCGATTTTTCTGGAATAGGCACTCCCAAAGACGATAGCAATACGTCCCTAAATTTTTGGTTGACAAAAACGCTCGTTACTGACATTGTGTAAATTATGAATCTATCTTCAACCAGCTCCATAAATTTTGTGTACGGTAGCAATTGCCTTGAAGAGACCATCTTGTCGATATTCGTACTTTTGAATCCACCAGATAGAACTATTGCAGCCAGTAATGCTGAGACAATGATAACCCGCAATCTGCAATGATTTAGCAGAACCTGAGGAAACGGGTTGCCCTGCTCCAGGAAAAGTCTCACGTAATGCATTAGATGCTCCGGTCTGTGCATATTTGTACCTAAGTTCATGGATACAACATGATTGATCCACAATAGAATCAAAGATGTAATCAAGATATCAATCCAGACATAAATGTCGTACAACTTCACTAATTCATTCAATCGGAAATGAATCCATCCCTTGTCGCCTCCGCAACTCACGAACACCAAATTTTGGACATGTTCTTTGTAAGACAGATGGTGTGGTTCCGCATTCTGGTTTACCGCTAGAAAAACGTGAAGTTCCCTTGGATGGAAATCTATTTTACCTTCATCCGAAATAAATTTACCCCCTTTGCAGGTAAACCAGAGTCCAATAAGGTTTCCTACATTGAGTGTAGCATTTGAAATGATGTCAAAAAGAACTGACGCGAGCGCGGAGGCAAACAAATTGTCTGGGTAAGAACCATGCACGTTGGAGGATGTGACTTTTTCCAAGTGCTTGAAAGGTAAAAGTGACTGACAATTCGCCAATTGATTTAAAAAACTTACAACTGGAGATGTAGTACGTGGATGTTGTAAAATCACCCAATGTGTTTCCTCCTCCTTCAATGTGAAACTGCTGAAAAATTATCAACACCGGCACATGTCCAAAAGTATTTCCTCCATCTTATCATAAACCGTTGAAGTTGGCAGATACTAAATTCCTTTTGTTGGATTGCTTTGATTCGCGTTGGGATATTGAAGTTGCTTTCACCAAAGTAGCCATATGCCGCACTAAACAATTTGCAGGTATGGTAATCCCGGTTTGGGCTATTTGCGTATTTATCCAGCGGGAAATGCACGTAGTTAACGAATATGTGTATCTTGCCAATTTCTTCCGCTCTAATTAACACCCGTTCCTGTTCTGTTGCTTCTGCCATACCGAAATCAAATGTCGATAGAAAGTTCATATCCATAAAGATTGGTTCTGTTGCCTGAACCGAAAATTGTACCTCACAATTCCAGGGTCTCGTTTGTGAAGCATAATTATAAAATTGCAAACTCATGCAGAGTGCTTCGAACCTATACATATCAGGAGATAAATAGGGCGACCAATATTTTGACTGACTGCAATTGGGTACGATGCCATTTTTCACAACCAAGGTTTTGTTACCGGATATATACGGAGTCCACATAAATATGTTTGATTCCCTTTTTCGTTCGATATCAAAACTCATTGACACTTGAGGACGCCGTTGAATAACACCATATTGTGGCCACTGGATGTCATTGTTTTCAAAGTTATCAATAACAAGATGACACTTTCGTCCGTTAAGGTATTCCAAAAGATTGGAAATGTTGAAGAAAATGTCTCGTCCAGCAGATGCTTCATTAATCGCTTTTAGGCTTGAATACCTTCCCCTGTTAGAGTTATCAAGTCGACTGACCGGAAAATGTTTCAGTGGTGTAACGAAACAATGGCGACAATACCTGACGAATACCTTTCCGCCAGCATTTTCGATTGAAACGGAATAAAAAATAACTAAACATATCACAAAAGCAAGAGCACTCATTTTTGCAAATTACTTACATTTAAATACAATTACAAGGTTGTGAGTTTTAACAGCAACGTCGATGCTACTCCGGTAGCTAAATAAATATTTGCAATTTTATCTTGAGTAAAACGTACTTGCTCGTAGTAACAGTCCGAGGTTGAATTCTTCCAGTTTTACGGGATACGGATAGTTTCAAACTTATCGTTGTGATTTTCTAATGATGGTGATTGTCTCCTATGTTATAGCTACTGGGATTACACTTCTTGATACAAACTACGAAATGGGAAACTGCTTTTTAATAATTCTGGCAATGCGGCCTTGTAGCTTATCGTATATAATATATTTGTACTTTGTCGTTACAACAGTTAAGAAGAATACTAAAAACACTATATTATAAAAATATTAACGCATGAACTAACAGGGATGCAAACACTGTCCACGCGTGAATGATAGCCATTGAATTCGTATCGTGGAATATCAGAAACAGGATGTGCGTTCTCAAATGCTAGTATGCTGTGCATTAGCCTATATTTGACAAGGTATATAAACGTTCGCATTATTGTAGTTCTTCTAGTCGCTTTTTCGGCATCTCCTCTGACCAATTGCGATATGTCTAAAGAAAACCCAACGCTTCCGTTATACAAAGTAGACGAATGGACTTTCCGGACAGGATGTGCTGGCACCATCGTTAAAAGCGATACAAATATAGAACTATTGATTGATTGGCTGATGTTCCATCATTTATTCTCGAAATAACTAGTCCATACGAAGCAGTATACTGGAACATAGCGTAACATAAAATATTCGTCATTGCTGTTGCCGTAGGCATCTAATTTTGAGCACTGTAACGCGACAGCGCATATGTGGGAAGACTACACAAAGGCACTAGTAGACATTTGACTTAATGGATTGCTAGAACTTGGCCGGTGATCCCGCACGTATGCATGCATTCCTGCTCCACACTAAAGTGTATGCATGGTAAGATACTAGTTTCGTAACCATCCTATAGTTATTTTGAAAAGAAAATGACGAAAACTCCAGTGAAATTAATTGCTTTTTGAGATACAATTGTCTTGCCATCAAATATTCCATTTATACGAATCACATAACCTATTCGTGAACACATCGGTAGAGCATACATTGCTTCGGAACTTATGTTCCCTGGACAATTGCTAGGAATACGACGGAGTGTATCGCGGGATAATGTATAAGTGTGCAGTCGGAAGGCGGAGATATGGGCCCGTAGTGAAGACAGAGAGTCGTAGATGAAATGATTTTTTTAGTGAGAGCCAATTTTGCAATCGAAGGGCAGTTACTGTACAGCGCAGCGTATATTTCACAAAGGTGTAAACTGAAAACATCTACGAATCCCGAGTTAAAGAAAATGTAGTAAAATTACATCAAATACGTAAGCCGTTACAATTAAATTAGTGGGAGTTGCACATTTTAACATATATATTTTTTTTTAAATCATGGACAAATCCTGTCCTCGTTACAATGTGAAGTTGGTATCGTTGAAAATCCTATTCCTATAATCTATTTCATTGTATTCAGACAAAAGATGCGAACTCATGTGCGAGGACGTCAACGTTTGGCATTTAAGATACTTTACTCTGCTCACTTCCAAGCATCTACAGTAAAACTTATTTAAAACCTAAAGTTGAAACCTTAAACCGTAGAACACTTACCACTGCGAGCAATGAATTTCTTGAATCATTTTTTCCTGCAAACTATTTTCGTGGTCATTCTGTTGGCTATATCTTCCTCCTACTATATCCATTGCAATCGGCCAATTAAATGAAATGGCTCTAATGCGTCAGATTCCCACGCAACTGCTTCCGCACGTAAATTTTCTGACACCATATCTCAGTAGTAGAAACATTGCACAAAATCCGAAAATATAATATCACAGGCCTGACGTAGGACATAGATAACTCAGCTAAGTCAATGTGGGTGAGCGTCAGCATTGATGTTATATTATTGCACCTTTTCTGAAAATTGCTACTTCATTTATTGATAAGTGGTAATAAAATGTAGGGCAATGAAAATTACAGCCTATGAATAGTTGGTATTTGAAGAATTGTTGTTTCATAACAAAGGATCATATCTGTATACTCCAATGAATTTTAATATTCAGGAAATCATTTTCAGTATTTCCAATATTTGATTATTCAAATTTGGATGAAAGCAGCAGATATTTTAGCCACATATTCGTCTGCGTAGGTAGTCGTACTTACTTATTCATCATAATCATGATCATTAAAGATATCCATTGATTTGCAATAAATGCATTTGTTAATTAAAATTGAGTAAATTTCCTTCCTTCCTTACATATTTTAGATTTCAGCGATTATAAAGTTCATGCTTCATGGACCATTTCTAAAATTTTCGAACTGAGTTCACTAACATTTAATTTCTTATGATTATGAAAAAAATATATGCAAATTACAATTTGGTACAGTGAAGCGACATTGGATGGAATATGGTGGTATGCGAAATATGTACGCTCCCAAGGTTGTTCTTTCGAAACCGAGGTATTAGGGAAGTAATAATGTGTAACGTTATAGTGTCCAGAGTCTCAGAAAACTTGACGAAAACATTGCATTACTACACCCATACTAAAGAAAATTTTCGCACTCCGCTAAAGTTATAGTGCAACTAAAATCGTGTCTTATTTTTGCAATAAATCAAAATCATTTAAGTGCTCCGAATTGGGGAATTCATACAAAAACTGTTATTATTAAGTATTTATTATATTTCACAAATATGTAGCTCTGGGTAATTAAGACAAGGTAAAGTTATGAAAAGTCATGCACCTTAAACATTAAATACAGTAACATGACGTAAAATGAAATACTGTATCGCACAGAATTCGTTATGTACAATAGTTAGTTGTAGTTCCGTCTTCATATTGGGAAACTGTGTTAATCTACATAGGTTGGTAGTAAACGATTGGTTTAATAGTTGACTCTTCCATATAAGAGTATATTCCTTCAAACATACGAAAAAAATATTCCATTCCAGATTATTTTTTTATCATGTGTATTTGTTAGAAACGTACATCCTGAATTAAATCAACATTTTGGAAGTTTTAAATTAATCTAATGTAATCAAATGAAAACGCGGTTTACCAAACAGGCGCAAAACTTGAATGAATATTGTATTCCACTACGAACTGAGAGGGTGGTTTGGGATTTTTCTTATATTGGATAGTGGCATAGTGGTAACCACTTCTGAGACAATTTTCAATACGAGTGTTTCTTCTGAGCAAAGAAATTGCGGCTATAGTTTCATCTATAATACAAAAAGGAAATGAATTTATACACGGGCATTTTCATCAATTTTTATCTAAGAAATAATTGCCTTCAGTCCAGTGCGACATATGCTTCATATTACATAATTTCAATATATATGTGGAAGCTTGTACGTTCTGCACCTGACATACCGTTAGACGACGTACAATGTCATTTTATGGTACACGAAATATTTTGGTAAATAGTTAGAAAATATCGTAAAGTTTTTGTTACTGTTGGAATCGGTTGTGAATGTCTAATTGAGCTTAGGAACTTCTTATTACAACATATGATGAACTTTAATGTTACAATACGTTCGTGAACAACTATTAGCGAAACCGGATTGTCATTTCCGCGACTTCTTCGAATCAAAAGCTAATTACCACGAATGAGTAGTACCTATTAAGGTAGACTTATTGGTAAAGTTTGATGACCCTATGTGGATCCGTATTCGGGTCAGAGGTCAAAACGTCATAAAAAGTGTCTTCGATGAATCCGTCCTACAGCTAAGAGGATTAAAGATAAATGCAAAATCTTTCTTGTATATTATTCAGAAGACGATTACGCAAGTAGAACATTCTTTACTTTTTCAAAATTTTGAAAATCGCATTTTTAAAATCGATTTTCTCATATTGCCCTATCATCCCGTCGTCGACTTTGGTAGGTGTAATGAATTTGCTTATGGGGCAAGATGAGAAAATCGATGTTTAAAACGCGATTTTCAAAATATTGAAAAAAGTAACGAATGTTCTACGTGCGTAATCGTCTTCTGAATTGTATACAAGGAAAATTTTGCATTTGTCTTTAATCTACTTAGCTGTAGGACGGATTCATCGAGGACACTTTTTATGACATTCTGACCTCTGACCCGAATACGGATCCACATAGGGTCATCAAACTTTACCAATAAGTCTACCTTAATAGGTACTACGCATTCGTGGTAATTAGCTTTTGATTCGAAGAAGTCGCGGAAATGACAATCCGGCTTCGCTAATAGTTGCTGTCGTGAAATGCGTTTTATCGTTGCTATTTGTAGGACGCCTGCGTTGCAAACAGGAACGGCTTTAATCGAAAAGTTCTGTGGCAACCGACTATATGTCAATATACTGGGCTGCAAAGTTGTTATTCTTAACCATTGCCGAGTTCTATAAATTCCATGTTCGAAGATGTTTGACCATTCAGCTGGCATTATGTCTTGTATAATACGATGTGATTCTTTTGTTTCGAAAACGGTAAATCGATTTGCAAACGAAATTGGCTGCTTTAGACGAATGCAATGTCATCAATATTATTTCAAAGCTAAGAAAATCATTAACGTATTTCTTGAAACTTCAACTACATGTACTCACCTGGGTTGCTAATCTTTTTTTTCAATCACCCATAGCGACAATATCTTCCCTTTTCCCACTCACGAATCGTTTATTAATTTTGCTATGCTGTTGGACCGTTACTTGTAGTTTAACTTGACGAGAATTAAATCATTGCTTGTTCCATTAAACGTCTGTCTAACTTACTACTACATTGGATTCTATTATAATTACTTTTACAACACAAAGTTATATGAAAGTAAGTTAGCAGTTACATCTATTTCAGCAAACCAATACCACGATTGTGGGAACGAATTCAGACATGAACTGCTGATACCTTTCCAAACCATTCTCACTAAAATTATCTGTAAACGTGTACCAATGATCATCAAGAGGTAGAGAATGAAATTTAATGTAGTTCTCCTAGGTCAATCGATATAAATTAGCGCAGGTACAAACTCCTTGCAGTTACTGTATTCACTAAATTTAATCTGTTGTAACAATGTTTGAAACATTCGTACACAAGATTGATATTATTTGCAATGTAATTGAATTATGAATTGAATTCAAATGAATTTAAAGTGATAGAAAACTTGAAGAACCGTTTGTTCAAAACATCACCCAAACCTTCCTACAAATGTATTCTCAAAAAGTTCTCAACAGAAATTAAATAGAAAGCGCCTTGTGATGAGAAATTTGTTGCTGTAGTTCTGTATGAAAGAAGGAGACAGTTTACTTGTCAGTT
The DNA here is from genome assembly GCA_004115045.4 of Sinella curviseta. Classification (NCBI taxonomy): domain Eukaryota; kingdom Metazoa; phylum Arthropoda; class Collembola; order Entomobryomorpha; family Entomobryidae; genus Sinella; species Sinella curviseta. The sequence continues at coordinate 9,150,842 of CM023201.3, read as the reverse complement.
TGTCATTGCGAACCTTAGCTGGGAAGCCTAGTAACGGGCAAGAGTATCGTCAATGAATAAAAGGAATACTGTAGGACAGTTCAATTATCAAACTTTAGATTGGAACGTTGAGTATCCAATAATTAAGTAGCTGCTAATTTGGGTGCTATTTTTTCTTAAACCTGAAATCACTTGTTGGTCGGTTCAACAAAAATTTAATTTTTAAGTACAAGAGTATTTACGTGATAGCGTCTCCTTGATAAACACAGAGCCTAGTTGCTGCAACAAGGTTAGTTGCACACCGAAATGTCTGTAATAAATGCAATCATCAACGAAATGCACGATATTCGCCGTTTGTTAAAAATTTTGTATTCCAGCATATTCACAATCCCGTAATCAGTTGTAAGTTACAACTTGTAACGGTGAGCAATGTGGAGCACACTGGTTTAATTTTACATGCTGAAACTATGCTTTCCACTCCGCAACCTGCTTTATTACATTTCAACTGGTATGGATCATTAATTTCAGTCAAAAAGCACACAACTGTTGTAGCTTAAAATACAAAGAAGGCATGGTCCACCGAAGTGGCGTTGATATTTGCCGCATCAAAGCAGTAATTAATAAATCTTCAATATCCCGTTAAATAAAATCAAAGCAACAAGACCACATACTCTTTTCCAAATTAATGACAACGTTGTATCAACTGTTTGCGCGTCCTTGTAATTTGAATGTCAGTGCGAAACATGAAATGACATTTTAACTATCTTTAGGTTAAAAGAATTGTGTTGTGGTAAGATCATTCAGGATATTATAATTGAGAATTTTATATTCTTAACAGTTGACGATCATCAGGTAAACAAATTTCAATTCACTGATATCTTATAGATTTGAAATTCTCCATTTTAGTGTTCACTATTGGATTTTTTGGAAATATAAACATGCTCATTGAGATATCAACATTTTGAAAGTGTCAAATTTAGCATTTGAAAGTAGTTTTAAGGTAATATCATCTGAAATTAATGTTTTTGATGCAGGTTGAATAGTCACATCGCGATATTTGTGATCGAATATGATGGAGATACAAAAGAGGTTTATCATGACGTTGATGTATGATTAGATATATCTGATGCTGGCATTTTTGAGTCATCCAAAACTCAAATGCCCAAATTTAATTCCTGCGGAACATATTATTAAGCAATCTTCTGTTCAATAAAGCTATAATGGCAATTATTTTCAGAAATCACGCAATAATACCATTTATACGCTGACATTCAGGCACATGCAAAAAACTGAATTTCTAACGGCCGTAACTAGTTCCCTAGAAACTCTCTATAACAGTTAATTTTGTAATCAACAACATTTATTGGTAAGATTAGCAGTGGAAATAATGGGGTGTATCAAATATCCGGAAATCCAAATATCCGGAAGTCCAAAAATCCGGAAAAACAAAAATCCGGAATTACAAAAATCCGGAATTACAAAAATCCGGAATTACAAAAGTCCGGAAAGCCAAAAATCCGGAATCTAATAAACCGGAAGGTCAAAAATCCGGAAAACTATAGAAGAGAAATCAAAGAGAGATTAGTTTAAATTAAGTCAGATTCGGTTAGGTTAGGTTCGGTTAGGTTGGTTTAGGTTAGGATAATCGAACTAGATCAAACTGTATCAAAAATATATGTGTTTACCAATTTTCGGAGTTACGGATTTTTGGATTCCGGATTTTTGGCTTTCCGGATTTTTGTTTTTCCGGATTTTTGGACTTCCGGATATTTGGATTTCCGGATTTTTGACATAAACCGGAAATAATATCGATGGAAAGACACATAATTTCAGATCATAAGCTGCAGCGATAACTAACGTCGTGAAATACCATGATATCAAAACATGGTTGCGCTATACTTAAATTTACAATTGCTGCACGTTTTTATCTGCCGCCAATTACAAAGTAGAAGTATCTTAGAGTTACAGTGACGCCACTAAATGTTTACGTGGAATTTAGTTCTATTTTACTCCAACACAGGTTCATCAAAATTGGCAGCTGATAGTGCAATTGTGTTAAGGTTAAGAACAAAGTGCTGTTTATATTTGTTAAAACTGTTAAATTTTTTGAACTCGATTTTGTAGACAAAATTAAAGCATCTTCAACGTCGTTTTCCTGGGCAGTTCCTCCTGGAATTTAATTGGTTTACCAGATTTGATTTTTCGATGAGTTTTGATTACCACCAAGTAACAATTTATACGTTTCAAATGGCATTGGCCAATAGATTATGCAGAAAGCGACTTCTTGTACAAAACTTGTTCCAGCAGCAAGCATAACAAGTTGCTGTTGTTTAACATTCAAAGCTGAATATGACTGCAATCAAGTCAATCGCCGTTATTCTGAAGGCTTATTTTTAAATTTGGGTCAACGCAGCGAAGCGTCAACAAATAAAATTCTAATTAAAGCAGTTTATATTAATTTATTATCTATGACTTAAGTAATTTGACGATCTGATCGTTTTATATATAATGCTGCCGCGTTTGTGTAGTTTCGGACCATAGCTTTGCACGTCGAATGTCTGATTCGGTTAAACAATGACATGCATAGACAAACCAAGCTAATAGATGACAAATAATAAACAACTTTACACTGTTTTGCTATGCTGCTTACCTGAATACTTATTCTCTTTGGTTCTGTAATACAAGGGGAACTTTTGACATTTTTCGGTGATTTTGCATGTGTATGCCATGCCACTCTCAAGTCATTGGAAAACAAAGTTGATTCACTTATTAGTATCGTATGGCAATGGCGCAGAACTATCTGGGTTATAATCAGTCTTCTGGTTCCTTTGTCATGCTGGACAAAAATAGAATAACCATATAGTATCCAACTGTTTTTGCAATTAAAGTGATATTTTGACCAACGTGGTAGCATCGTATATTGAATGATCACATAAAGCTCGACACGAAATGACACTTTTGTAACCGTTCTCAACGTCAACAAGCGTAGTGTCATCTTATTTAAGATTGAAAAGTTGTCAAAGCTTCTGGATGACATACGTTGCGGTATGCTGTCTCAGTTCACATTTGTTGATGAAGTCATAAGTAATTTGTAGCTGTGGCTATACGTTGACAATAGAGAAGTCGCGTTTTAATGAAATTTGAGATTCTCCAGTGTACTAAAATAGGGTCTAGGTATGAATTGAACATTGCTCCCTGCTACATATAAAATACGCCGTGTTATGCTTGGTAAGCATTGAAATGAGAAAATGAGAAAAAATACTTGTTTCAGATGAACGCATTGATTACAACATGTTTCATACAATGCGCTTCTTAACTGCAACAATTTGTTTGAATGGCTTATTTTGCTTCGAGATTACTTTCCAGTTTCCCTCTTGTTCTCAAGATTACATCCACGTCTATTGTCACCACTGAATTAATACCGGACCCGATTTTACATATATTGCAGATGTTAGTTGTAATTAGAACCTGTTGATTGTTCTTATCTGCAAAACCATGCAGAGCGAACATGCCAATATTTTCTTGGTGAAGGTAAGCTACGCGGTAAAATGCACTGTTCACAAAGGAGCACCTAATGATTGCTCTCACCATATATCCAGTACTTATTGATTTGTTTGACTTTCAGTCAGTTATCAATTGATCTTAATTTAATTGACTGGTTTTATTGATGGATGTACAATATTTACACTTTGTTCATCTGTGAGGTTTTATTTTCTGCACTGTCACCAGAGAAGTAGTGAATGACATCAAGAAATATGATAAGTTGATGGTGCGGATTACCTACTATTCATGTAATTCTTGACGTCGGTAACAACATAACCGCGTGGTGGATCATATTTAACAAATGGAGATGGACGGCTCTTGTGCCTGTGTCGAAGGTTTAGAAAGGTTGTTTCTAGTGAATCATTTTGGTTGTTTTCTCTTCGTCGTCAGCGCATCTTATCAGTTTCATAATGTGAGCAATGATGCAAGCTTTCAAGCAATATTTACATTGATAAAACTGACACTTTCATTTGCCGGGAAAATTACTTTACGATGTGTACAATAAGATACCGTTAAGTGCACAAATCATGCAAGTGTCGTTAATCGCGGCTCATTTGTATCAACATAAATTCCTGTTATTTTCCAATTGACTAGAAACTTGCTACATAATTCAGGACTTAGTTTTGCTAAGGGATTCGATTACCAATCTGATAACTTCGTCCACATTCATTTGTAACCTAATCGTTGTGCCCTAATACATGATTCCACTTTAATTCGAATATAAAAGTAACAATTATGAACTTAATAAAGTTCATTTTTAGAAAACAGTCACTAAACAACTCAAACTCAAGTTTCAACATTACGCATCTCTGGTACCTCGAAAATGACGTGCGCATTCAATTATTCACGGTTGTCGAAAAAGCGTTACATGGAAGTCGCCTAATTGTAAGCTTTAATGATTCGGATTGTTTCCCAATTTTTCTGATGCGACTCCGAGAATTTTTTTACTGCAAGCAAGGATCGTTGCTTACGCATTGGTAAATATATAAAATCGTATTTCCAATCTTATTGTCCTACAAGAGTTCGGAAAAAATGTAAAAGAAAACTGGTTTTTACTTGGTTTGATGTTACACAAGGTCATGTAATTTGTGAACTTGTAAAAGCATTTCGAGTAGTTACAGTCCAAACCAATTGCCACCTTAAGTTAACATAACAAAGTAAAGACCCCACATATTCCTTTGCAATCTGTGGTGATTCAATGATTCTTGATTCACTGAATCAATTGTCATACAACAACAATCAAATGCTATAATTCTGACGATATCTTACTTATACGTTAATATATATAGTATTATAATATTTGACCTGACACCTTGAATGAAGATGCCTTTGATTTATTCAGTATTCGCACGTTTGCAACCTTACTGCCAAAACATGTAAGCAATCCATTTGGCCTTAAGAACTGGCAAGTGTCATAAATTCATTATTCCGAGGTTGAAAAATGTCGCTAGCTGAAATCGCGGTTTTTAACTAAATTTACCTCACCGTTGTCGTCAAAATGATTTCATTTAATTCAATAATTGAAAGGGAGTTTTGGAGTTGAAATAATCGAATTTGATGGATTTACCCTAAATGAATACGATCATTTTGTGGGAATGTACATTTGAGTATTATACAAATGTTAAAATAGAGACGGTGTTGTTTTTTTGTACGTTTATTCCAGCGGCTATTCAAATCTTCCTCGGCATGTATTCCATTTTGCACAATTACAACATCGGGCTTTCATCTTTCAGAAAATTTAACTATTTTATTATTAGTTCAGGGAACATTTATATTAAAGTTGTATTGAAATATTGTTAAACATTATGCTGAAAACAGCAAGAAGTGACTCTTGATTGATGAATGAAAAAGGTCCATTACTCATATATAACGAAAATCAACCCGTTGCTTGAGTCACTTCAGTTTCAATAATTACTTATCCTCGAGTATTGAAAATATTAATAGCGAAGTTAGTAAGTCACCGTCTACATAGTGTAATTCCACTGCAATTTAACAATAATATATGTTAAATAGCGTTATTCCGAGCACCATTAGGCTTTGATATTTGAAAGTGAAAAGCTAGCTACAGCAACTGAAAACTACCATGCAACTTTATTGCTCATTTAGATGAGTAAACTTTTTTTTACATATTTACACTCCACAGAACAAAAGCAGAATCAGACCTTTAATATATAGAAATTCTCGTGGACACACAATTGTTCTGTGTGTCGTTCAAGCGTTACAAAATATTCGGGGGAAGTATAATGGATCCGGTTTTCTTACCTAACCAGAATTGAAAGATTGCTCACAATATTCGGTAATGCTGAATGAATTATTGCTGAGTTCAACCCCGCTGCACGCATGGGCCACTCTGCCGGACAATTAACGAAAGAAAGATGCTGGAAAGGTGCCTGTAGAGGGTTTGAATGCTGCTTTGTCAGTAAATTCTTGTCCGTTAGCGTCTGCGGCATTTGCTTTGCTTTTATTATTTTAAATGATAACCAAGATTAGTGATAGGGAAGAAGTATATGAACAGTGGATACTAGCCCAAGGAATATCGGAATACAATAAAAGGAATCTTCACTTAATTGTTGTAACAGTTTTTGCTAATTTCAACGCCGTTGTAAGCAACAACCTCCAGGGGTGCGAACTTTAAGCAATAGGTCTATAAAAGGTTTGTAAGTTTATTGATGTCAGTGTTGTCCCAGGTGATTTGAAGTCATCAATAAAGACTTGTGCATTACATTACTTGAGATTCTTTCATATGGATTGTAGAATCGGACTCCCGTCCCATATCCGTAGCATAGATTATTAATGTTGTGATTTTAACAATGAAGAAACAGGTTTCATCTTTTCACGTGCAGGAGATTTTTGGTATTTTTTAAATATTTCATGTACTGATTTATTTGCCACAATTTATTTGCTTCAACCATAATATTTGATATCAGTTTACTTTATTTGCAAATCAATGCGTCGAGACAAATATGGTATAGGATCAAGGATGTTAGATTGCGTGTACGAAAAAGTTGAAAATGACATGATTATGATCGGAAATGAATGAAAGTATTATATAAAACGTAGACAAACAAATGAATTATGAAAGCATTCAATGCTTCATTCCAGTATTTCAACCAAAAATGTGTCCGTTAATGATACATGTGAATCCACGTTGCTTATTCTGACCACATTGACCAATTCGTGTTTCTAGCCCTGAAGCGTTGACAAGGTGTCTTATTCTAAAATCAATACTATAAAAGGCGATAAATCAAAGATGAATGTAATATCTGCAAACGCTTATACAGCACAATATTTGATAGATGTTTTCGGTAGGCCATTTAAATTAAGCACCACTTCGGTTTTCATTGCGAGAAAATAAGGAGTTTAGACAACCTCCTACACATTTAAACCTCTCCCATTGTTTTGTCGAGGAACTCCGCCTGAATCTAACACAATGGATAAAGTTACACATTATTATTTCCGTAACATCTCGGCTTCAAAAGTAACAACAATCTAGCGAATTTATATACTTCTCATACCATCATGTTCCACTCAATGTCGCTATATTGTACCTAATTGTAGTTTGCATGTATTTTTCATACTCATAAGAAATGAAATGTTACTGAACTTCTTCGAAAGGCTTGATAAGTATAAAACACATTTTCCGGTGCATTCGGTAGATCCCATTTTTAAATAATTTTAATATTCAGGTTTTCCCTCTTATATTACTTAATGTATATATTAAATTATGAGATTCCGATACGCGGAAGTTTAAACAAATAAATTCGGAAAGTATGCCGATGGTAAATTGTTAAATTAGCTTGCAATAAAAATGTTTTCACGTATGGCAAGATGTGATATCAAAATTGATAGGAATGCCAATATTTTTAGTAACATTGCAGGTATTCCCACTATTCCAACAATCTCCGTGTTAAGATTAGTGTTTGCTTAATTAAAAATAAGATTATTTAAATTAAATCGAGCATACCAATACCTGTAGGATTTTCATCTTGTAGCCAGTAGGAAGAACTTGAAACCAATTGCGTGTTTACCACGTGGAAATTGAGCAAATATTGTATTATTCAAGAAAACTGTGCTGAAATATTCTATTTTGTGAGTAATATTAGCAACACCACAGGAAGATATTGTATATTAAAATATGTAGTTTGTATTACTGAATATGCCACGCCATCAATTTCTATTTGTTGAAAATCTGATGAATAAGTGGTGGGAATATCAGTAGTTGTACTTTTAATAGTGGTGGAATGTTCGGATATAGCGTACATATGTATTATTGGTTCGGGTTAGACGCCATTCAGCGCCAGCATGGCTTTTATGACCATCAAACTTTGTAAAGGTGAATACGGCTCCAGTTTGTGTGTAGTCCTGTGATTATGGTGTGTATCAAAAAGCCACAAGTCCAAAAGCCACAATCCAAAAAGCCACAAATCCAAGAAGCCACAACTCGAAAAATCAACGAAATTGTTATTATAAATGCTTAATTGGTGTTAGGTGAGCTTAATTTAGGTTAGGTGAGGTTAGGTTGGGTATAAAAAGAAAGAAAAGTGTTCGGTTATTAGTTATTTTTGATTGTGGCTTATTGGATTTGTGGCTTTTTGGATTGTGGCTTTGTGATAACAATCCTGCGATTATGAAATACAGTTAAACATGCTTTTAATCACGACTAAGGATTATCTCATTATAGCATTACCAAGTATTCTTTTTAATCTACCCCACATTATCCATTAAAATGCAATAAATTATTTTTGCATTAATATTTTGAATCACCGTTATGTCGTGGTTTGTTGAAAAATGCATATTTTGGAGTCTAAAAACGACCTCCTGTCTCATAAAAAGGTAACAATTGTTGGGATGTTTGACAGTGAGTTTTCTTGGCACAAGTGCCGGGTTACCGTAGTAGCACGAACTTGCGAAATTTTGATATCAACACTCAAGTAAAATTTATGAATGAATAAAGTTGTTCTCCTGAAGCGCAATTAATTTGCATCTATGTATTTCTTCATCTAAAAAATACTGGTGTTTCTTAAAAATTGGCATAAATATCATAATGCCAGAATTTTGACAATTTAACGTGGAGCTTCCAAATGCGTACACTTTTAAGGGACAGTGAGTGAACGAATAAGATAAACAACAATGTTAATTCTTCGCGTTGTTCCTAGGATTAGTTCTTTAGTGATTAGTTTAGTACATATCTGAATATGTTAAACCGAAAAATCGACATGTCTTACAAATATAATCTGTGGAGCAAAAATACGAGGAAGCATTTCATGTAGCTGTAATTAACCTACTCTCCTTTATAGGATCCCCAGCTGAAGGTGCTGACATTTGTTTATTTCAAAGTGCCTTCACCGAAGCAGATGACAAATTTTAAACAGATATCTGATTTACAACTTTCAGAGCGCCGGGTAAAGTATAAATGCCGATACAATATATGCTAATTCTATTTTTAACATGAATCGAATGCAGTAGCAGGGTATAACCGTCTTCTATACTAGACGATTATTTATTACCTAATTCATGGAACAGTTGAATTTGATCTGCGAGGGTAAAATTCAATCCTCCTTCTCAAGTTTTACAATCGTAACTAAAATTTGACATACCATATTGACATTTGGATAATGTGTACATTCGCACCTGTACATTTTTATTACAAACCTACCAATTTGTTAAGGAACAGAACATTTTCAGGGTATCACAGTAAATATCGGCATAGTTTGTCTAGTCAATTTTGCGTATGACTATTATTATTCAGCCTTCACCGACACACCAACCAAATAGTTTCACAGTTACAAATATATTTTATTAAGTGGCATTACGTGAAAAGAAAAGAAAATCATATTACGAATCCCATGCTGCTCGAATCATCAGTTAGTTTTGAAAGTTGCTCTTTTCTGTGTATTCTAATGAGTTGTAAAATAGATGATAAATCATTTTTTAGGAAGGAAGGATTAACCAGCAAAAACGTAGTACAATAGCCTTCCCCAAAGACAATGCAATGTTTCTAAGAGGACCGTGTAATATTGTGTGACCAATATAATTTTTAAGCATCAAAGATCATGCGTTTCGATTACAGTGAGGTTCAAAATGTGAATGTTTCATGAGCAAAATGATCTGAACCAGTTTTGTAAATGTTGCGTCGATAGATTCATTAGAATACAATACAGATTCCCGCTACTATTGCTTAAGCTCCAAACCAATCTAAATGAGTCAATCTAAATCTATTCCAAGTTGTGAAGCTCCCTGGTCCATTACCAACAACAAGTTTTTGCTCAGTTATTCTTATACGACAGATGCACTCATGGTAAATACGTTTACCAAATCCTCAATAGATTAAATATAGTGCAGAGTTTCCCATCGAATCCGTTTAAGTATTTATATTTTACAACTGTGTTGAATTACCATTATTACTTGAAAGGTTGGGTGTTTCACAGTGATGTGATAAAGATTGCAGTTAAAGTTTTACATTGCGTTTGACAATCTTACATCACTATTGGCGGCGCAAATGCTAGCGGTGGACTGTGTATCTTCAACTAGCCAAGCGAGAAGCTAACAAGTGGAAATATTAAAAAGGTGAAATATTGATAGTATTCATTTTAAAGGCTATAAGGGCTGATTTATTTTTAATAACTCTAGCTTTCGCCAACTATCCGTTAGCTTTCTCAAGAGTAAACGAAATATCTTTAGAAAAGCAAAATTTAGTTTAACATTTTAGAAAAACGATACATAGGATAAATAATTTTAATTACAATAAATTATATTAGCGTAATTGCTAGCGGTATCCATGAGCCTATGTCGTATCCTGTGTTTCTGTTCACATTGTTGGGGTGATGATGAATGAATATCGCCTCCTTAAACATACGTTGGAACCATCGCTTTTCGTTACAATATGTAAACATATTATATATGCAGTAGCAGTTGACTTGGAAAACGTAATTCACCTCCGCATCAACACAACTGGGAGTAGCTGAAAAATGACCTAGGATTTACTCAAATGCGCCAGCCTCTAACAATTTATTGCTGACATCATGCTTCGTCATGTAAATAGTAATGGAGACAGCAGAGCGTCGCCAAGAGTAAAGGAAACAGTTTCGCTTTAAGTATTTTGCAGATTTAATCTACTCCAATATAAAAGAGCATAAGTTTTTTTCTGGAATTCAAACGATTTTTGCTATGCCTTTGATTTTCTCATCAGCCCTTGGTAAATGGTATAGATCACAATAAAATAGATAGGATATGTTTCTGGTTTCATCAAACTTTTAAACATAATCTATTCAAAATCGAGTGGGAAGGGCGTTTAATTGATTCCACTGTTCAATTTTAGCAACTTGCTTTCGAACAAAGTTTGAATTTGTAAACGATAGCAAAGTAATCGTTGCATTCTACAACGTGTACACAGCGTTGGCGAAATAATGTGAATCGTCAACAACTAAATTGGAACAATGGTGAGTGCTGATCAATGTACTTAATAGCTGTTTGTAACTATATGCTAGTGTTTATTAGTTTGTAACAGGAATCGGATTGACTCACACGATAATTGCCGTTGCTTTCAATATTGAGCATTTTCTGAACCCAATCCTCTGTTTAGAACAACAACATATATTTTACACTCTAACAGACACGCGGGTAACCTAATTGTTAAATTTGGTTTGCTCCCTCGGAATGTAAATTGTCGTCGCTAACATGTACAAACAAAACAATAATCTGCGGGAAATAAAAAAAAATATAAAAATAAACCATTATTTTCAACATCACAAATGGAATTGATTTTTATTACGTTGGAACAGGAGACTCTTGGCAATCTACTTGCATAATAACCAATTTCGACGCAACCATTCACCATAAATCCATTTTACGCCAAAAAAAGTATGAATCGTTTCTTGAATAAACCCGAATCATTTAACCGACGCTTATGTAACGAACCTCCCTCTCGTCCTATGAGCTGTATGTTTGGGTTGAAGTTGAGAAGCAAACCGAATCAATTAAACTTAAAATTAGTCGAATTCCATGCAAAACTCCTACGTTAGACGGAAACAAATACCATGAAAATTTCAGTATACCAGACGTCATTAATCTCCTCGCCATAAGGCTATGAATAATTGATCAAGATTAATATAAAAAATGCACTATATCAACTTCAAAATTGATACTCTGAAGTTCGAATTAACATGAAATTACGTTGTATGACACCGTGACTAAATTACAAACGACTGTGGGCGAAATAATATAATTATTAATGGCATATCTCAGCAAAACTAAAATGTACCAAATGATTTTCCATCACGTTGTGTGTCAATTGGAATATAACATGAATTTGCGTTGCAACAATTGTTCCGCGATTATAGACACTTGCATGAAATGAACATTTCAATATATCTGGTTCACTCTCGTTGCAAGTGAATGGGCCATATTTAAGTGTAAAAAATGCTTGAATACTTGCGACATTGCTCGTATTATTGAACTCGTAAAATGAGCTGACGACGAAGAGAAAATGCAATTAAACAATTAAATGTATCAATAGTGCGCTTCATGTTTCTCATTAGATATCATTCCTACAAAAACTCTAAACCGAGATTATAGACAAATCAAATCTTCAATTTAATTTGTGTCCACTAATGCATAAATTTAGATAACGGCGTCAGCCATTGTAGCAACAGTGGAAAGAAATGCATGGTTAATAATTCAAATAAAATTCAAATGTGAAAGTTGACATACAATTTGAAAGCCAGGAATAAGACGAATCATTGAAGGTGAGTGATTGCATGGAATCAAACTTAGCCGATTAACCATCCTGACTGAATTATGAATCGCGTTAACATTTTAGTTGATGAGAAAGGAGGAGCGGAAGAATGTAGAGTACATAAATCATTCAAATTTAACACGGAAAACACTTGCATGCCGCGATATGCAAGAGCTCAACATCTTAAGCAATTTCTCCATGTACGAGAAAACACAGGTAGTACACTACTCATATCACTAGACGAATGCAAATCTTTATATTTTATTTAAATGATTTTAGAAAGAATTAACTAAATTAAAAGTTGTCATCCAGATTGATTTTCGACCAAATCAATGCATATTTACTCATTCTCAATTTTGCAACTACAATCAAATCCGGTAATACTGACCGCGTTTGGCGACAACATTTTTGGTCACTATAGCCCTAGACCACTATATAAATACGGCTATTTAACATGCGTTAAACGGACACTGGGCAAAAAATGTTTGCCAGTATACCCCTGAAGCCACTATATGACAATCTATGACAAGCCAGTACATCCAGAGCCGATTGTATTGTTATCAACCCGTATAGAGCGACTGAAGAAAGCTGATCCTATCCCAGGTTTGTATCGAAGTACTGGTTTAAAAATTAAATAGGCTTATATCATATGTAATTCTTAACGTTAATAAGCTGACGCAAATAAATGAGTACATGAAATGCCAAAGCGATGATAGAGCATTATGCACAAACTTAGGTCTTCAATTCTCACATTATTTCCTGTGAAGTTTCTCATGCCGTAATTTTGTTGTCTGACAAAAGTTGGAAACACAAGTACGTGGACGCCAGTGTGAGGCATTGCAATTGCGCTGAAGTGAGTGTATTTGCACTTTGCTAGAAACAGGTTCATGGAAGAACCAAAACGTGAAACACTTCTTATTGCTGTGATGGATGGATTGGTGAAATTGCCTATTCTTGCAAGTTATGTTCGTACTAAGTTTCCTCGCCTGTATTTCATCAGCGCCTATATTCTGAAATTACTCTAAAAACGCTACAACCTTGCTAAAAATAAATTATATCGTACAAACGTCAATATCTACAATACGCTCTCCTTCATTCTCGTGACTTCGACATTCCATAAGTTTTGCATCACTCTGCTTTCAACTTTTAAAGACCTTAGGCCTGTCTGGCAAGCTATATCATGTCATATTTCCTGCTCCAGCACGATCACATCGCAGTTGGAAACCTATTACCTGTAGTAGCAGGTTTTCTACTTTCGTGCGCTAAGACTCCTGCCGTCGCCGAACTCATGCTTATGGTTTCAGTTTAACAGTTATTTTAGCGAAGTGTTCGCAATTTTTGACGTTGTTGTAATCAAGTACACCATATACGCTAAGAGTCAGCATATACAAATTGTTATTTAATTGTTGCCATCCCTTGCGACTCAATAGCGGCTACCGGAGTTACTGTCAGGGAAATTGCTGTTTAAACATTATCGGGTAATTCGATTATCGTAAGAGGACGCAGCCGAAATATTTCACAAATCTTCTATTATCAGCTGTATATTTGCAGAAATTCGAGATCGTAAAAGATGAAATGTATATAACATGACATCAGGGTACATGTTGCAGCTACCGTTACTTCAACAAAAACAGCGACTAGATTCATCAGTTTCAGGCAACCTAATGAAGATTTAAATCTAACCAACACCTTGCTGTTATCTGAATGTCGTTGAAATATGCAATTGATTTTCAATTCGTATTAGCCATCGCTGTAAATACACTAATTTAAATTAATACAATCGAGTATATGAATTTAAAAAATATTTTATTTATTAACTTCAAACACAAAACAACACACCGAAATATGATTAGTTACAAACAATGACGTAACAGGCGCTTTAAACAGCTGATAGTAAAAGTATATAATGTATTTGCAAGTGGTTATTGTGCGTTTATTTACAAAAAAAACAAAGACAACTAACTAGCTGGGCATATCTAAGTTTTTATGCTGACATTTTGATAATAAGATGCAATGAAATTATGAATACAAAATATTTTCTTTCCAATCAAGTTAATTTAGTTTCTGAAGCTCACAACATGTTATAAGAAGACACCATTCAATGCATATGCGTATGATACGAAAGAAGCTTTCAAAAAATTATTACCTGACAGCTGATCGTACAAGCTCAGCTTCGTATGAATTCGGTACAAAAACAAATAATAAGATGAATCACTCCAAAACCCGCAACTTGCCATATTTTAAAACTATACTGCGAAAGAGTTAAAGAAACCCGTGCAATGAGCATGTAACAGTTTGGCTTGAAACCAAGCAAGTGACATTTAAATGTGACAATGTACTTTTAATGTTCGTCCAGGCATATAGTCCCATAGATTCTGCTGTCTAATGGTTTTCCTGTGAACACATTTTTACAATGTGTCTTTTAATAAGATCCAATGCTTAATTTTAATTTAATTATAGTCTCTTCCATTTCTTCCCCTTTCAATTATTAGTTGGACAGAAGATCATTTCTGTACAACTGATTTTTCTAAACATTAGTATATTCCGGCATTGAGCACAATCTTTCTCAATTTGTTTATTATCAAATAAGCAATTTGAAATAGTGAAAATTTGCATGTTGTCTTAACTGGTACAGCAGTGCGCCAGAAGTGAACTACCTATGAAACAGTTTAATAATGTTGCAGGATCAGATTATTACAATAGCAGTTAAGTATCCGTTTAAATATATATCATTCTGCAATACAGTAAATTTAAATATGCCAAGATGGGAGATAAAGGATTTAGAAACCAAGGTGGTTTCCTCAGGAAGCAGACGAAATTAGTTCTGAAAGTTCCTCAAACTCTATTAGGAAAACACATTAAGGTTTTAAATGATGATTACATATTACTCGCATGTTCATATACCTCAACTACTTACTGACCAAAATGTTACCTACTTCACATATTGATACACCTGCAGCGGCAAAATAAATATATGGCGTTGAACGGCGGAAAGTTTTTTCCATGTATATTTTTTCGAACTTAACATTGCTCTTATTCCTCCTTGTTTTGTGTAGTAATTGATATTCCACCATGTTTAAATGAAAACTTGAGGCCAATGATAAAGTATGACTCCTTCAAATGTTGAGTACTGTACGTCGTGTCAATAATTTGTTGCACATTGTAGTTAAGAATGTTCTGAATGATGCACACTATGTGTCTGGTTGGCAGTTTCTATGAATTCATGTGCTTTAGGTTTTAACGCCGTCGCAGAGAATTTCCAGGCTTGGCGGAAACAGCAACTATCATGTTCTACTGTGGTATGACGAGGAGCGATTTACTCAGAATAAGGTTAACAAGTTAATGGGGACATATACACTTTTACACTAATGTGCATGTATGATGCGATTCATTATAGTAGCTGTGAAGTGAACGCTGCATTTATAAATACGTAAAATACTAATTTTAATGAATCCTTATTGGCATATTTGAAAGCATACGTATATGTAACTACTACCTTTGCAAATATAGTTTGCCTAACAGACACGATGAGGGGGAAATACAACCCCGTTTTCCAGTTTATGTGCGTTTAAATTATTTTGGAACCTCCGTCATCCTTCTAAAGTTTCTGCAACTGTTTGTATGTAGATAGATTATAGTAGAAAACTTTGAGTTATGCGTAAAATGATCCGAGTGAAAAGCTAAACTTGTTTAACGTGTAAACAACGTATATGTACAAGGTGCATGAATATGTGATTCATCATTACGGATTAATAACGTGGCTCATTTGGTGCATAATATAATCTCTTATCTCTCTTACGAAAAAGTGGCACGTGGTAGAGAAAAGTTCATAAATTAATTCCTCTATGTTCAAAGTTAAGCGATGCCAAATAGAAAAGCCACACTTCAGTTCAGGATTTTTGGTTTTCCGGATTTTTGGCTTCAACCATTTTATTGACTACAAGCAAGCTAAAGGACATTACTTCCACTTTTCTTGATGTGTAGTTTGATGATTGATTAGCAAGTTTGAGCTTAAGTGTATTTCCTCTAGAGCGATCTTAGCCGTTTAATTGTGCCTAATAATTATTAAACACTATACTAATTATTTGATACATCAGCACGTGGCAGAACACAGCAAGTGACATAAATACACTGGGACAAACTCAACAAAGGAACGTGGCAGACCTCACTGTCACTGACATCCGTGCATTTTGAAATGCACATGGCATTCAGTGATCAATAAATAATTACAATAATAAAGTAGTAATGTAAAATAATTGTAATTGATTATTCAGGTAAGTGTGTGTATAAACATTAAACAATAAACTACGAAGTTCATTATGTCAACCTAAACGCCAATAGATACAACCTTGCGACTCTCGAAATAGAAAATTAGATTAGGTTAAAGTGCGAAAAAAACTCTAATAGGTAACTACCAACTACTTTGTTCGGCTCGATTATAAAAACTAATCATATCATGGATGAATCATATAAATTTCAAACTAGTCGCAATGGCTCAAGATAGTCAACTTGTTATAAATTTATCAAATGTATTATAAATGCTTTGTTCAATAAAGTCGCCACACTTTCTATTGCATTCGATGTAAAGTGTATCCAACATCCATGATACCAATATCCATTGAAAATGTATGATGAACACGCAGTGCGGCAGTGAGCAGATGTGGAAGACGAGAAGCGACAAATCACATGAGATCGTTAGACAAGCATTTGTGTAAATGCTGGAAGTTGATTGTCATGGTATTACTTATATTTTGACAAAACTCCGAAATTTGTCGAACAACGAATCAAGATATTCATCCGTATCACAATCATGAACATATCTGTGGGATTTCCTTCCAATGCCAATGAATATTCAGCGGCAGGAAGTACAAACAGAAAAGGTAAATCGAATTCAGGTAATTTGATTTTAATTTAGTGGCATACTAACCAACAAGAAATTAAGCGATAAAGCCAGGAAATCACTTTGTCGTGTTGTATATTTCCATTTGTAGCCATCACATTTAAATGAGGTACATTACAATTAGCCGAATTGTAAGCGTGCGGCTTCATTAGTGAAAGTTGATATTTGATGTGTTTGTCCACGCAAATTATATGAAGTGTTCGTAATGAACAATGAAATACATGCCAAATGACGACAAAACCGTATTCCTGCCTTAATAATTTGTAAAAGGTGACTTTGATATATATTGTTGAATTTAAACAACAACGTTATTGACAACTGTTATTTCGAGTACAAGTATATGGCAGGTTTGGTCCTGTATTTTCTTGAGTCAGAGAAAAGACGTTCCATGAAAATGGTGTTTGTTTCGCACACCGGCAGGAATATGACACCGAAAATCTAAAATGATAAACAGTGTGTATAAAATTGACGGTAATGTTCCCGCGGCCTTATAGATGATTGCAATAAACTTTTGCTATGGACTGGCATGAATTCGTTGCGCCGCAGTGTCGAGCAGTAGAATCAATGTCGGTACAATATGCCGGGCAGGGTGATCATTGATGTTTTGGAAATTTTGGTATTATAGGTTTGCATTTTTAAACTCCCCATAATTTATATATATGAGACTTTACACTTAAACATTCAATGATACCAGACATTGAAAACGTTAGATTTTTGCAGGTCATTTCAGTAATGTATTTTATTTTAATTTTAAATTTGCTTGTTATAGTTTCAAATATTTTTGTATAGTGACTTACAATCGAGCAGCATTTATTCACAATGATGTTTATTACAGCATACAGAAAATCAATTTGTTCCCCCAGAGGTCAAATTTTAAATATTCGAATACAGCGCAATTTTTTTTACGTATGCTCATTATGACGTAGATAATGCAGTGAAAATAACCTCCAGGTCCATCCGGCCCCATGGTTACGGATCAAATTTTAATTCTAATTGAGCCGCTCAATTTGAATATCTAAAATTTGACGTATGGGGAACAAATTGACCTTTGGTAAATTATGTACGTTGTGTTGTATTCTTCGTGTATTCTTTGTATCGATATTGATTAACTGATGTAGTATGATAGCATCAGGAGCTTATGCTGTAATGTACTTTTATTACTCACAATTCAATGTCAATTCGGACAAATATGTATTATGATATATTAATTAACGAAAATTTTACCGCAACAAATAATAATGACAATTTTTAGAGAAAGACAAAATTTTGACAGTATTTATGTTGTAATAATTAAACAACAGATCAATGGAATTTGTAAATTATATGGTCCGTTATGTGGAAGGTGATAAATCTTTAATCTTTGGTCCTATTCATGTAGGATGAAGGCGCTGGTCCTTCTTCCACGGCGGTTCCTCTATGATGTTTTTCCAACGCCCTCAAGTCTAACAAATAATGAAAGATAATTGGACCCAAAGCCAGCGGTTTGTCCATAAAATCCTAGATACCTGCTCGGAGCTGGTTTGGCACTTACTTCTTCTACCTGGTAGTAATAATTAAAATTGAATAAATTAATTCGCATCAAATGACCAAATGCAATTTATAGTATCAGTAATACATACTTCACCACAAAGAACGAAGTCGACAACAGCGATCAGCAGCAACAAGAAGATAAACGAAATTCGTGCCATGGTGACGATGGTATTTTTTTTAACAAAAGTGTTTTACTGAATGGATAACTCGTGTGTTTGTGTGGTATCACAGCCAAATGTTGGAATCAGTATGAATGAGAAAGTCTTAGTGGCGCATATTTATACACTACGTGCGCGACGCAAATACCGTCACAAGCAATTTTTTATCGGAGTATGCCTAAATTTGCGTCTCGCACTTAATTTATTTTGTGTTTTTGAAACGTGTTAGACAACTGATGCTTTTTATAGTTAACAAAAGAGGCAACGACTGATTGACAACCCGAGAAGTGGAGTGCATATTTATTACTGCAATTGTTAACGTCTTTTTTCTCTTCAAACGAAGTTAATAAGTTGTAATATATGTGACCCCGTCTGCAGTGTGACAAGTTATTGTCTATCATGGTGTTCTCAGCTCAGCTACCATTGTATTCAAATTGGAAATAGTATGAGTTCTGTCCGCATTTCACATTAATTGTTTGGTTTGAAGGAACAATTGATTTGAAAACAAGGGAAACCTGTAATGACTTATTTTGCAAAATACTTTCGTGTAATTTAGGGGGCAATGAAGGACATCTTACAATGTAAGTAAGGAATGTTCTAATTGTGATTGTCACTCAGCATAAATGGCGTAGTAGCAATGAAAAAGAGTGCTTTAGTGCTGAACATTAGTGCGATGTCAGAAAATAGTTTCAGCATGTTTTATAATCCCGTCGAATTACTCATCAATGTTATCTGCAAAAAAATCTCAATATATTTAACATCTCTGTATTAATTCTCGTCACCGATTTTCATTGTTCCTGCGTTCAACTGCTGTCACCATTTGCTATAAATGAAATCGATAGATTTAAGAAATATATCAGCCGTTGTATGCAATCATATCTACACAACCTCGGTCGCTCAGAGGTCATTATTTTGGATATTGTTTTTGGGAACATTGGAGACGCTTGTTACGAAAGACAAAAGATGTAAAAAAAGTATGGTTGATGGGTTGGTTACAGTATGTATAAATACATAAAACATTTTCTCAGATAGGTTGGATCAGTGGGGAAATAATTTACGTTGTAAAGTTGATAGATAGGATGACACATAATACAAGTTAAAACCAACTATTAATGAATTCAAATTCCTTGCTGACTTGTTTTGTTCATATACAGATGTACCAACTTAAACAAATAGAGTCCGTCTAACTCATTTCATTTGTGGAATTGTGCTGTCGGACATAATATGATTTTTGTATATTTTCAAGTTTCAGTGGGAGAAATCTTTATTAGAAATAACATTTACTTGTAAGAATAGTATCATTCCCTTCAGACAAAAAACAAGGTGATATATTGATGGAATGATGCAATCGCCCAGTCTAAATGCAGCACGTGCAGGGCGTTGATGACTACTAGACGGGTATTGAGTTCAAATAGAATTAATGATGCAGAAATCTTATTTTTTGCATTGCAATGCTGGTGTAAATCTAACTCAGTATCGTCCATCTCATACTACTAGGCTCTGATTATTATGCAAGCTCATGCCTGCCAGCTTGCTGCGATTGTAATGCTGTCATCAAAAGGAGCTTCTAAAAACTTCATTGTATAACATGCCCTCAATGTAAGTTGCTGAATTATTACAGCAAAATAATCGTCAAACATAACTTGATATGGACTTTGTATTGCTATCAACATCTTGTAATATCTGAGTCTGCAGTAAATAAATACAATACAAACAATACAATAATATACATGAAGAGATTCGTGAATATCTCAAGATACCCACATTGTATAAGTTCTCCCTTTCCAGTGATTTGGTTTAAATATTTCACGCTATCTCACCGGAACTCCGAGAAGGGACATTCAAGCAATGTTCATGCCACATTTTAGCCGAATCGGACGAGCTATGTCGAAATAAAGTGGTATCCACTGGAAGGTCATGTTTTCTCAAATTACCCCTTTATATGACTTTTTAAAATAGTGTCCCATGTCTACCCTACCTACTTTTTCACGGAAAATCCAAATATTGAATTAGTTCTTCATTTGTAAAAAGTTGGTTCCTTTATTTACAGATAGTTTCTGGAGCTCCTCACCAGGATCTCCTGACTAGAATTGTAAATTATGAAATTTAAAATTTAATTCGTATCAATATTTCGATCTCTGATTCAAAACGGAAAAGCGCATCAAAATTGTTACATAGACATTTTATTATGTAGTTGAATACGAAATTATCTTGTTATCCATCTTGGGCAGGCATGGATAGGTTATGCGTAGTAACGTAATATGTACGCAATTCCCAGAACTCAAATAATATGCGCAAATTCGGAAGTACCGTTCTCAACATATAATAAAACCGTTGTGAAATAACAGTTCTCATTTAGGTTTTACTTTGTGCCAGGAAATGATTTGCTCTCGTCTAATTTCGCGTTTCACAAAACTTCTAAACTAATTGATTGTGTGTGAGTGATAAATGTGATAACGTTTATTTATTATGGTGTTCACGGGTCATCGGTGAATTGAATAGCCAAATGGGAACATAGGATCCTTGTGTGCCATTTCGTGGCAGAAAATGAGGATGTATTGAAAGTAAACACTTTCTTGCAAACAAACAATGTGGTGGATTAGTTTAAATTAAGCTCTGAGAAGTCAATGAAGTGTAAGTTGTTCAAGCACATAAACAGAATATATCAAATATACATAGCTATATATTAGCTTAATTTAATAACGTTTGGATGAATACGAAGGAGGACGTTGACGTTGAGAAACTAACGCCATAAATTCAACTACGTTATAACTGGTACCATCCTTAGCATTGGAATTAAGTTTTCAAACTCCTGTTGTACTTTCATATATGGTACATAGAAGTTGCTTATTAGATTAACAGAAGATTCCATGGTAGTTAGATTCCATGTCTGAAAAATTGCATCGCACAATCGTAAATTAAACAAGTGTCAATAAAAATTGTTATCGCTACTAATAATTGTGCCTTTTTTAGATCAAGTCATTTATTAGTTTCTGACGGAAAGTTTCTGTCAGAATGATTAGTATTTGTTACAAAACACCAAATATTTGACAATTCCACCGGAAATCATTTAACTGACATACGAATATTATTGGTATGGGGAAGTGTGGATTTACAAAAAGACTCAATCAAGTAAATTCCCACACAAATACGTACTTTGTCCTGACTATATAGTGCAGATCACTACAGCGATACAATATTCATTTTTAATAACACATCTCAACTCGATTCGATTCTTGCCTGTCAAGCAAGCGTTTTTACGGATAACATCGATAAAAGGTATTTAATGAATTTAACTTTACAATGATTGGCATTATATACGCTGAAATGAAGTTCCTATAATAAGTTTACAATTAAATATACCGTAATATCAACAATCATTAATTGGTGGGGCAACTCCTGACCTTACTTTTAAGCAAACTTTGTTCAGAAAAAAATTCGCCTTGTGCAGCTTAACTCTGTTTACATAATGTGTAATTCTGCAAATCGAATAAATTCTTGGATTTTGCGATTTATGGAATTTCTGGAATTATGGCGTAGTATTCCAGCTCATGAATTCCAAATGTTGAGAACCATTTTACCTGCATAACACATATTGAAAAGTGAAAATACCATAAACAGATTTCTAAAGCAATTGGTAGAATCCGCAGTAATTCTTAGTTATTGCAACGGGCAATTGGCTGTGAAAGATTCATGAATAATATGTATAATGTCTACTACGATTGAACAAAAATTAAATTGTTGTCCAAATTTACTGTTCTCACTTGTATAAAGATTTACTTCGTTTGAAGAAATCCTGAATGTCCTGAAATATTATAATGTTGGTTTTGTAAAAAATATTGTGATCTAGTATATATGTGAAGACAACAGTTAGTTAATGAATGAAAGCCATTAATAGTTTGAGCGTTTTGTAATTCTGGGATAACTAGTACAATATAACTCATTAAGTATGTTGCATTTCGCATATACTGTGAATGCGCATGAAAACTAATTGGAATCTATAATTTCAAAGTTATGGCCGCGATCTAACGGCAAATTTAGTCGGTGGGAAGTAACTGCAGTCGCGTCAATTATAAGCAATTAAACATAACGCGAAACGATGTTGCTCTCTTTATAATAAATGATTAAATTGCCAAATTATTACCAACGAGTATTGTACAACATGTGGATTTTCACTTCCTCGTTCAGTGCTTTGCAAAACGTTGTTTAACCCAAATTGTTTTTTTAATTGTAAGTTTGCATGAGGGCTATTCCGGTCACGCCCCAATCATTTGACCAGGAATGAAGCACATATTTTAAATTATTCATTTTGATTACAAAGCTATTATAAATTAGCATCATGGCGCTGAGGTAAAGGCGGAAGCGCCGACAAAGCAATTTTGTTTAATTAAATTATTCTCTCATACTCAAGCAACTGTCAAGTCGTTTCAGGAAGCTGACGGAAATTGCTAGTCGATTGAGACTAAATACATGGCCAAATGTAACGAAATGAACACATTAATCCACATTTTGGTGTTTTCCATTGCTCTAACGTGTTGTATGGATAATTATATTTTCATCCCATTCAGGAAGTATGTATATCATTTTAGCAAGTTTCAACTGGCGACTGTTTAAAGGCATCGCTGAAATAACGTATTGGTTGGAGGTCGCATTCATGAATATTAAATGCACAGATCGTTCTCCAATTGTAGATCTGTAGATAGAACTATTTATTGTAAATATTTACCTATATTTTAATAAAATCCTATGAAAATACTCACGTTTGAATACGCATGGATAACCGTACAGAAAAAAAATACATGCAAGAATATAAATAGATTGTAACCACGTGATCCAAATGGTAACGCAAACTGTAGTGATCCTATTAGCTTTCACGTTAATTTGATGGAATAATTTTTCTCTGAGAATGCCTACGTCTCTTCCATAGTTATAAGAATATATGTACATGATGTACAGCAACTCCACAACGTTGTTGTCCACCACGGTTAACGAACTTGAAGATTGAGCTATGCATCGCAAATTAGTAGTTTATTTTACAATAGAGCGGTATTCGAAATTATAATCGAAACAAGATTACCTAATACACTCTAATTGACTTTGACTTCTAATTGCAATCCCATGTTGAATTATTACAATTATTATGTTTATTACCATACTGCGATAATTTGCACACAGTGGCTGCCTACACTTATCCAAACAACCGCAAGCAGAAAGCCACACTTCTCCACATATTCATCATACAAACACAAGATCAATGGTCGACCATTACCTCTTACTACTAATAACGACTAATATTCATCTATTACAATAGGTGGCGTCCAACTTTTAATCACAAATACTTATCAACGGGAGAGAGGTGTCAAGATTTAAGAAAGTAAAGTACTACAGAAATTCAGCAATCCCATTCGAGCTTCTAAAAATGTACACGTATATAAAACCGCTGGATATATGATTCTCTGAAATTTGAGCTTATTAGTTTCAACGAGCCACAAAACAATTATGTGATACAAATATGGATTTTCCTATTAAATCGTTATCGAATTCAAACTCCTAACGCGAAGAAAATAAGTGGATCTCATCAGATGTGCGTACACAGAACAGGATACTATTAATAGATCTAATTACAATTTATGTTGTCAGATTGCGAACATATTACCGGCAGTTGGCATAGCCAAAGCACGTGTCGTTTTTTTGTTTTTATGGTTCAAATAGTGATAATATCATTTCAATATGTATTTATGTAAACAATGAATGGGTGAAAAGTAATTATAACCACGGACTAAAACATATAGTTTATGCTTAAAGCCATCTTTTTTAGTTCCGATAGCTGTCTAAATCATGCGATCAACATAATGGTATCATGTCACCTCCGATCGTCATTTAATGACTTCGGATTGAACCCCATCTTTGTATTCATATCTTAAAATCTTTAAGATTCGATAAGACAACCAACGAAACTGACTGATTACTTAAAAAGCCTTAGTAATTCTCGGTCCAAGTGACGATAAACTCGAACAAAACATATTGGTATTGAGTTCAATGAAACAGAAGAAAATATGTTGTCCGTATAAGAGCTGTTGTCAGAGCAATATTCTTCTACCTTGCAACATCGCAGAGTCGGAGGTTTACAAATCTTCGACAGTGTAAATTTACACGACTCTATAGGGTGGGTGTCAATTTAGTCATGCAATACAACCTGTACAAGATAAACAGAGGTGAGCAACTTCGTCGTAATTTGGAAGGAAAGTTTACACAAGCCAAAAATCCCATAATAAACTTTTTATCTTATTACAACCTGAGCTTAAATGCTTTCTTCAAAATAGGCCACCATTCTCTTCCCACCGTAATGAACAATTTGAGGAATTTTATAGTTGAATTGAACTGAATTGTGACAATTGTTCTTAGTGCCACGGTTTTGATGCCTTCATTAGGATCGTCTAGTAGACAGTTATCGATACGAATTTAATATAAGAAACATGTTGATGATGGCATTATAAAACTGTTACGTTTGTAATAATGTTTTTCATAGAAGGAATTAGAATGTTTTTTCTTGTAGATTTCACTAATTTATGATATTAAGTATTCTTGAATAAATATTTATTTACGAGGATTGGTCCCGGCAATTCCACTTTATATTTCATATGTATAGCTTTCTAATTCGTGAAATATGATTCCAAAGAAAAGCTGTCCCTCTCGGTTCTATAATTTCAATTTCTCTGTTTCCTCAAATATATCATTTAGTTTAATTCCTCGAAGAAATAGGGTTAATTTTTTGGATGCCGTTTCTACCAATGTGATTTAACTACGCAATCCCAATAATTTTTTGCTTAAGCGAAAAGTAATTGTCACAAGCTCAAAGAAAAAATAATCTCATGTTCGTATCATATTCCAGTTTTGATCTACTTTAGCTTTTATAGTCTATGTTGTGAAATTTGTAAGACGACGTAACCATTTATTCACTAAGAATAGCTGACCTCGTGAACTAACCCGCCATCGCCTTCGCACCTGAATACGAATAATACTTTTTCTAACATACATGATGTTAGAAAAAGTTACAAAATTTCACATGATGTCGTTTAGACGAAATAAACAATATTTGTGAAATTATCTGAAAGTATTTGAACTTTGACTCCGCTGTATTGCATTTGTCGAAATGCTTCTATATATTTTGCACGGTCAACCAAAATTGAACATAGGATGATGGCACAACCTGCGAATATCGGTGTAATTAATGTTTAAGGACGTACTACCGTAAGAGGATGACACAATATCTACAAGTGAGTTTACAGTTTTGAAGCGCACCTTTCCACCAGTTTCATTTGATTGTATCTGACAAGGAGTGTGTATTGTATTATGAGTGACTAAGGATATTAAAGCAATGTAAATGTACATGGGTTAGCTATACTGGCTAAACCGCTGTCTTGATAAAATCGACTAACTTGACCGGCACGAAGATGAAGATTGATGTTGGACGCGATGGAATCTCTGCTTTGCTCGTTGGCTACATTTGATGTTGTTGAGCTTGCTTTGTAATGCATTCCGTTTGAATGTAGGAGCCTTGCTAGAAGGTGTGTTTCCGGTGACTGGGTACATCATAGATGGCCTACACAAGGGACTTTGTTTGAACGAAGTACGCTGCACGTTTATATATTATTTTTACTTCAAAGCACTTGCCTCGTATTTTCCCTTCATGAAAATAAATGCATGTTGAGTTTCGGCATTATTCGGTAAATTACGCTTGGATTCCCAGTTAATCTTTATGAGAAGGTTACAGGTCAAACTGATGTGTTATGTGTTGAGAAGCGGGTGATTTTGGCGAAGATATTCTTCAATTAACTCAACTCTTTCGCATCTTTAGAAGGGATACCAGACTCTGTGATAACGTTGACGATATCACAATACAACATCCTAATTTGTTATTAGATGCAGAAGGGACGAATGTACTAAAATGAATATTATGTAATAATTAACAAACAGATCAAATATTACATTAATATTTTATTATAAGCAAACAATTGTACCAGAGTCAAGCGTAATTGTCCATGAACCCAACAATTTAAGTTCCTCTATTATTTGTACCATATGAATTTCCTACGACGGTAAATACCTACACGAAAGTCAATACCGGTCCTCCTTGTCACAAACAGAACATGTATGGCAAGTCTCATCAAAATCCGTCAAGCTCAATAAAATTTGAAGCACGAACGGACAAACAGGTGGGCAAACAAACTAGCATTAAACCACACTTTAACATCGTTTCAGCAACGTAAGAAATGAATTGTTTAACAACGTACCACCTATCGGATGTATTCACATCGTTGATATTGAAATGTAAATGTATTTACTATACAAAACGAATTTAATATTCTATATATTATGTCTAGCAAAGCCAAATTTGTTGAATTGACATGCAAACAACAAATGAAAGCAGAAGATAAGAGAAAGCAATTTGGTATCGCAATTCTCACCTTGGAGCAGAAGTAAATGATAACATCAAAATCAACGAACCTAGAGAGAAACATTGACGACGTTGGGTGCCTGCAACTAAATTTCACAAGATTTTTCGGCGATACACTCACAACAGATAAAACCATTCCGTCCCTTGAGTCTTGACGTTTAAGATTACAGGTGATTTGGATACAGATTAAAATTTACAGATTGAAAAAATATAAAATAATGAAACAGTTTCCGTGAATGCGTTTGATCCCTCAGCTACAACAGCAAAGAGGTATATCGGAAGTTACCGCAGAAATGCATGAATTAAATGGAGGATACGCCATTACAGTTTCCACAAAGATGATATATTACTTCTATTGCTTTTATTCAATGCAAAAAGTTGTATTGAAGACCTACTAGTACCAAAATTGAGACCCAAATGTCTAGACAGGAACACCTAATAAGAACCATAAAATGTACAACAGAGTAGAGTAAACAACGGCTTTCTTCGAGGAACTCAGTTGTCATGGAAATTACCGTTAAAATCCTGACCGAAAATATTAACACTCTATCCCACAGATTGTAAAAGGGTCTACTCGGGTCTCTCTATATTTTCGCGACATTTAATTGCTTCCTGTTAAGAAAGTACATTGCCA
The DNA here is from genome assembly GCA_004115045.4 of Sinella curviseta. Lineage (NCBI taxonomy): Eukaryota > Metazoa > Arthropoda > Collembola > Entomobryomorpha > Entomobryidae > Sinella > Sinella curviseta. The sequence goes on along the minus strand of CM023201.3, from coordinate 9,122,906 downwards.
TGAAAATTCTTTTATGTACCAAATTTAGTACAATTCTGACACTTCAAAAATAAACGAAAAGAGTCGACCGCAATTGCTAAGTACATATGTACACTCAATTATTCGTCAATATCCTTTTTGATCTCACCAGGATATTTTAAGTGTTTCATCAACATTTTATACACGGGGCACAACATTTTGACATCGTGTAACATCCTAACGTCCTAATGCGATACACAACTCTAGACGCCAAATTATTTAACGCTAGGTGTATGTGCTTGCTGCGAAGAAATTAAAATGACAAAAATTTCCTGCTCTGTAATACTTTCATAAAATTTTGTCCCATCAAAAATATACACAAAGTGTCCATCGCAGTTACTACGCACACACGTACACAATCATTTGTTCGTCAAGGTTTTTGATCTCTGTATTATGTTTTAAGGTTACTATCAACGAGCCACAATATTTAGACATTTTGTAATATCCCAACGACTACACTCAATATACACGACTAGGAATAGACTATTTGAATCGATAGGTACCATAGAGGAATGAGTAAATTGGGTGTTGATTTTGTGCCCATGTTTTAGACAGAATTCCAAGAACTCATCACACACTTGTCAATCTCAACTATTTTTATGTTTCTATTTTTTCTAATTTTCTGTTTCTAATTTTCTATTTCTAATTTCCTATTTCTAATTTTCTATTTCTAATTTTCTATTTGAAGTTTAGAAACAAATTGAAAATGCAACAAACTTGCTTGCAACCAGCGAGTTATCAGTTGCACACGCAATGTAAACATTATTTAAATAAATCACTGAACGAATTTAATATTATGTAAAGAAAAAACTATGTACAATTTAAGCATTATTGCAATGGAATACTCTACCTGGTATGTTCCATTAAAAGCTGCATTTTTGGATAAATTACATGTCACAAATAGAAAACCGAGTTATAGTAAAATGTGGTGTTGTTTCGCAATTTTCACGGTAGAAAAAGCCACGTGACTGAATCCAAATTCTTGACAGATATGACATCAAACCATGAACACATGAACAATGACATTCACGCGCCGATCCTTCGCAATTGCAGAATGCAATACGATCTTACATTATCGCCGCGCGAGAGCAAAAAGACTTCAACTAAAGGCGACAGATAAATTTGACAATCGTATTGCCGGCCTTTTATATTTTATTCCTTTTGACCATGCTTTGAACGTAAGTTAATTGGCAATAAATCTGTTTAAAATGTGCTCAAAAATAAATTGTTAATCGAAATATTTATTAGAACTCTCCAAGGTGTCATATAATTTGTAATCAATGAAACAAATCTTTCAGTAATATAACATCTCGACGACCAATGCAATATAATCGGCGGAAAAGTTTACTTTGGGAGACTAGGTTACAGTTATTGAAGTATTTAGCTGAATTAACTGTCCGTAAAGGCCATTCAGGAAATAAGAGTAGAATGAGGAAACTTGAAGTAGAATTATTGTCCAATAAAAATGCTAATGTGCCAGCAAATTATTAGTGAATTTACTGACCGTAGCTTTTCAAATTATGCACACTCAATGCGAACTGCAATTACCTACAATCTCTCCACCGCCAGTCGATACAACTTTGGATTAAATCGCTCCAAAAACATAGAATGTCATTTTCAAATTCGTTCCACATATTTTTTTTCTAAACTATTGTTGGAGCATAAATGTGCACTAAACGACCCTAATGATCAGGCAGCCTCGAGATTATGTTCGTGCTCTTATTGTAATTTTCAAACCCGACACATCTAATACCCCATGAGTTAGAAAAGCAGTATCTGCATAATAATTAATACTAAATCAGGCGACATTCCTATGGTCGGCACTCAAGTCGGCTGACAACAATTACTAGAGCTGTACGCGCGGTGGTTTATACTTTGCTTTAACAAGGCCAATGATCATCACGAAAATCGTTTTAATGCCATGTAGTGATTGACTCATTTTCGCATTCGCATGTTTGCTAAATGAAGTCCTTAATAAATCGTCGCAACATTAGTAGATACAAGAATAATAATTACACATCCGCTAATTTTTAAATTAACTTGCCTTGATTACCCAATTTTGGAGCAGATACTGTCCAACAGTTTGAGTGATAATTTTCTCCTGTAGAGTTGTTACCGTATTTGAACTTCAGTAATCTTAACTTAAGACACACACACTTTAATATTCATAAAAAACCAGCGGAGTGAGATGAGAATAATATGTATTACACACGTAAATAATATTACCTTTCATTATATTTTTGACTTTTACGGTACAATTTCAAGGTTATCCATGCGTTGCAGATTGTGTTGATTTTTTTAATATCCTTTTTAAACTAGCTTGTCAGACATGCGTTGGATGCCGTTAAACATTCTTCTGTTTATAGTGAGCAAAGGGATGAGTAACATCGCTGACATTGACATGACAACATTAGTAGATACAAGAATAATAATTACACATCCGCTAATTTTTAAATTAACTTGCCTTGATTACCCAATTTTGGAGCAGATACTGTCCAACAGTTTGAGTGATAATTTTCTCCTGTAGAGTTGTTACCGTATTTGAACTTCAGTAATCTTAACTTAAGACACACACACTTTAATATTCATAAAAAACCAGCGGAGTGAGATGAGAATAATATGTATTACACACGTAAATAATATTACCTTTCATTATATTTTTGACTTTTACGGTACAATTTCAAGGTTATCCATGCGTTGCAGATTGTGTTGATTTTTTTAATATCCTTTTTAAACTAGCTTGTCAGACATGCGTTGGATGCCGTTAAACATTCTTCTGTTTATAGTGAGCAAAGGGATGAGTAACATCGCTGACATTGACATGACTGACAGATTGAGAAGATCAGCAAAAAAGTTGTGCATTATGCTCGGAACTCTTACCTATCTTATCAAAAACTGTTATCCTTGAGTGTTCAGTGAAAAAATAACAAACCATATTTCAAACTTATGCTTATCACTGCCACAGAAACGGAACTATTTATTTAAACTATGGGCAACATATGCTGACTAGCGCTCGAGCGACCCTGTTGTTAGCATTGTTCTTCGATTTGTTCAGAAAAACAAAACACATTTTCAAACTCTGTTCTGCAAAATATACGTAGGCCCACTAGAAAAACATATACGTTTCTGCATCCAATAAATGACAGCACTGAGTAGTGTCAAATATTTGTTGTTTAGCGAAATAGAGAAAGTCAACGGATTCATCTGTTATATAAATTATACGGGTAACATGCGAGGTTTGTCATCAATCCGTAACAAGTTGATGCTGATATTTACAACAATGAGTGATTACATTGCCGGCTGAATTGAATGAGTTGTATGAACTGTCAAATTATCATATGTGTTTTATTGGTGCCAATTCAATCTCCGTAGAAATTAAGAGACTGTCACAAATGCGCTCTGGTTATTAAACTCAACGATTCCATTAACAATTGCAAATGTGAAAAAACCAGCTTTCACGTCGCAACGACATCACGTCGACCTATTACACATTTCTTACTAATAGGTGGGAAAGCGGGATACGGGGATGCAATTCAGTCAATGTGGAATTGTTAATTAAGGTGTCAGTCCAGCCGTCAAGCTTTTTGAATGGCGAAATGGTTTAACGCGCTGCATGTTTTCACCATGTCACAACATTTACGTCATGTATAGGCGGTACGCAATCCTCTCATGCATGGGGTAAATGTTGGGACTTATTATTATTTTTTATCTTGTAATGTACCCTTGCCAATATACATGACAACTCAGTACATTCGTAACTAATTAACATAAGAGTAAATGAGTTCATCGAACATAATATGATGATTAGCGACTACAGAAGCTTGTCACATTTGTCCGAGTGGAATACGTATAAAGGTTCATTAAGCACACAAATTTTTCACTGGTTTATCGAATTGGAGCACAATCCTTGGTCTCTGCCAAACATGTACACGTTAGTAAACGCTCTTCAGTTCCTTTTTGAATAATTTGTACCTAGGAGGTAGCAATAATGGCAGTATGTAAAAAACAGTGGTCAGATATAAATTGATGATCAGCAGAATGGAATGGAAATGTTGAAGAGAGCGTATTCTGAACAAAAGTACAGTGACATTCAGCTAAGTATTTTCGGGATTTGAACGTCAAATCTTTACCTGACATGCTTATCCTTAAGAAGAATGGTATTGATGAACAATGAAACGTAAAATCCCGGTGCCCTGTACAAACAAGTTTCTAAGTATGAGTTGCTCATATTGATTGCGCTAATACTCCAAAAGATGCTCTTGCAATGGTTGTAATATCACCATTATCCTACCAAAGCATCATGAGTGACGGCGTCGTTTGCAGCAGAGTTTAACAGTTACTTACGAGAAAACGCCGCTTTCACGTTGTAACGATATTACGGCGACCTGTTGTCGATTTCTGAAAATTTGCATAAATGACGACTACGTAGCATTGCGGTTAACGTTTGATATGTGACGACCGGTTCTGTGATTTTAATAGATATTTAAAATTCATAGATTGAAAGAGACTTTGCCATAAAAAATGGTACAACTAATAATTGTTTAAGAGAAATGCCCTAAAAGTCTGCTAAAAATAAGGGTACCTACTGTCTATCCACATACATTGCACTTGAAAATACGCTGGGCTAAACGTTAGTGTCCATAGTTAACGAGTTTTTTCCATTTAAAATGTATTGTTAGGATTTATGCAATTCTTTACCTTATTATATTTGGGAATGAAGTGGTGATGCAAAATCAGTATATACCTTAATTTTTAGCCGACTTTCCGGGAATTATTTTCACCACCTGTCTATATGCTATGTCCTAATGGAGCACTGGTAGGTGCCACTTTGTGCTGTGGGTAGGATAAACTGCATTTAAAATGCATTGTGGGTGTCAAGTTTTAGATTATTGGACAATGTCACCGTTTGACTTATGATATGTACCCCATGCCCCCTAACTAGTAACTAGGAGATCTAATGCTAAGATTTTATGGCATTTTAGACCACCCTCGTTGAACATGAATGACCATAGAAGGCCCTGTACCAATGTTGAACGTTATTTTTGGGACAGCTCAATTCGACATATTTTTTTCAATCTGCTCCAGCTCGTCGAATCAACATTGGAGTCTCTTGAAAGTTTGCATGCATGAGAGATATGGATTGATCAATATACTGCAGCAGTTTGAAGGGAATTGGATGAAAGCAATATTAGATATAAACTTATGCCCAGGTGAACGTTAATTAATGGGACAAAGCTTATACCCATAAGGTCGATCGGTTATGCTACTTTAATACTAACTTAGAAAGTCCTGCTTCGTTTCAACAAGATTGCAATGACGATCACCAATGTATTTTTGACAATCGTATTGCTAGGCTTTTATAATTATTCCTTGCGACGATTTTTTGAATGTACAGTAACAACCGAGGAATCCGTTAAAGATCTCTCTCTAGAACAAACTCAAGATCCTTATTAGATCATTCTATGTTGTCATATGTACAATTTATCATCAATAAACCACAAAATTTTGACATGATGTAATATCTCAAAAGCTAAATTCAATGTACTCGGCGGAAAAAATATATTTTGAGACAGAAGATTCCACAGTGAGTATTGAATGGTGACAAGTTTATTGAAACATTTTTCACAAATATATATCCGCAACGTAGTTCGTGAATGATTTCATGGTAAATTTATTAAAGAATGTACTATTCACGCATTATTTGGAATTAGCGTTCTTATTTAATAATCCTTGTTTTTGAAAAATGCAAATTGTGAATATAATTCTGCCTATTTTGTAACCTATCGGAAAAGTACAATGGCAAACCATCAGTACTTCGACTCGGTGGCACCAAACATAAACATGATCATTTAGTAGATGTAAGCTACTTGACGTAATCATTTCATTCATGTTTGCCATTTTAATAGTAATCCTTCCAAATTTGAGTAACATATTAGTGAGACTCCCATCTAATTTTTTCTTATTTAAAATGTCAAATGAGGTTTGGTGTGCGTCGGGTAACTGTCGTTATCAATAAGAAAATTTTGAAAATGATTTTTAGGGAAAATCTTCTTTTCTACGAAATTTCGTCCAATCTCATCCTGATGAGCAATTACATTTACAGTTATACGGTCAGTATTGACAATGAAATATCGCTAAAGTCGTCGCAATCGTACACTTCACAGACAGCCTTCGTGATTGTAGCATCTTGTTGAACGGACACTATCTGATGCAACTATTTGGAGTTACAACTTCTCGCCTCAACGGCTGTACAGATAAAAATCGCACAGACAACCACCAGTGTTTATGTTCCATCGGAACGCATTGCTGCAGACTTTTGACATACTGAGCGTTTTTATTTTCAAGTCAAGTGTCGTACGGTAATTGAGTCAAATATAACGTCTAATGACAATTTGCACCCTTTGAAACTTGCTGACGATGTCCATATCTGTGGATCATCATACGCTCATCCAGTTTAGTGCTGATTAGCTAGATATGTTTTTAATGTAGAATATTGTGATATTTATTGACGAGGACAGTTACTAGAATTGCTTCATAAATAACAATGGAAATGATGATCATGTATTAATAACAAAACCTCGCCATCCGGCAATGGTACAGGGAAGCGAAGCCAGAATAGTATTGGAATCTCTTCGTCGGAAGCCTACCTCAATAATGAAAATAAAACCCAGTCAGTGTACAAATAACAATAACAAATATAGGTGTCTGCGGCATTACGATCTGGTGAGCAGTTTCAACTTTTAGGCACCAAAGAAAAGTACAAAGGCTTCACAGTTCGTCAAATTGTACAACAAGTGAAGTTTTAAGATCATTTAGGAGTCTTTCAAAACATTCACATCCGTTTTCATTAATAATTCTGCAACACATTGCAATGTCGAATTATTGACTTACTTGAAAAAAATATACATTAATATGGAGTTTGCGGTCACAATTTAATATCCCAACACACAATGAAATGAACTCTTATGCACAGTAAATACCGAGAATGAAGATACAGCAGATTATAAATAATATGAATTTGTGATAACTTTACCCATGATAATTAAGTAAATTGTATTACTAGTTATTTATCTAAATGTAATGGAACATGTAGAAAAGTTGTTAGAGGTGCATAGCTTGTGTCATTGTGCTAAGACAGTAAAAGTAAATTAGCCATAATTATTGTAATTTTTTAACTAGCGGTTACCAAATTAGTCAAAAGATGTATAAGATATAGAGAATATTGAGATATGGAGAATATTGTGCAAAAAAATCAGAATTCTTAAGCATCTCAAAGTACGTAGTGAAGCCTAGTAATGTATAGGATAAGTCAACCGGGTAATGCGAGATAGTCGTTAAGGAAGTGGTGTTATTTATTTGTTATTGGAAAGTTGCATCCGCTGCGCGTTGGAGGAGAGTTCATCAGAAGTCAGCTGAAAACGAGGAAAGTTGGGGGTACATAAGGAGAGACGCATGTAACTTCGTGATCACTCTTGCTGATAGTCTTAGGTTAGATTCTGAGCTGGAATGTTGTCCAGCCAGAAACGTCTGACTACCCGAGGCCTGACTATAACAGCGACAAATCTGTGTTTTAAAAAGGCACTGTGAAATGGTCGTTTGCGTAAAGCGGAGTTGAAGTTATCAATCATTACTCCAGCAACTAGTTATGACCAAGTTTTAATTATGCCGCCTTGGAGTCATTTATTATGATAAAATCGCAACAATTTAGTTCTTCAATACTTTATTGATAGGTATATAATTTCGATAATATGTAAAGATGCCAATTTTACACTCAAGATATTTTTTCACAGCGTATTTTTCACATACGTTATCCAAGTAAAAAAATTAAAAGCTTGCTCTGAAGAAGCATATTATACGGATATTACGTCTCTCATTGATTTCCCCCATATTATTTTGTTGATTTCAGGATGCGAAGGAAATGATAAAAAATCCTTTGATAGTTTCAAGAATTTAAAACGGAACACATGCAAGGCCTAAATTAGGGGAAGAATAATTAACGTCACCGGATAAAGAATTCATTTTTCGGGGACCAGCTTTTGTTGATAATTTTCAGCACATAAAATAAATAAATCAATCAATTTTTGTTTCAATCATTCGTAATTACTATTGTATGGGAGTGAGTGCATGGTTTTTTCAGAAATTCTACTTCACTTGGGAAATTCTAACGATGGATGGTACATTTATCGCGGTACCTGATTTAAAAAGTATACAGTTGAACTGAAAATGTATTTAAAATGCAATATGATTGTAACAGATTGTTATGATCAGGAACACATTTGACCTAGCCGTTGAAACTGATGAAAGATGAACAAATGATGAAGGTATTTTGAATCTAGGGTATAAATACTAATTTTAGTATTTTGTCCCCTAGTTCAGCAATTATTTGGAACACCTCATTCACTGTATATACAGATATTCCTGAATAGATTATTCAACCACTTCACTTCCATGTAATCTGACCTAATTCCGTCCTGATTGTGATCACAAACAAAGTTACTGCTTGTTTAACTTTTTAAAATAGTTATTAGTTCTTCCCGCCCACAAAACATGCTGACTGAACATTGTCGACTGTTTACCACAATTTTCAGTAGAGTAGAATCCTACAAATGTGTTGGCTTTCATTGGGACCCACATCTGAAGTGAATGACATCTCGTCTTCCACTCATGAATGTCATTATAATCAATTGTATTTCGTTCTGTTGTCTACAAATTTTTTGTGCAAACACCAGGTAGCGAACGTTACCAAAGGAAGGAAAATTATTATTCAATATCTCAGATCATTGAGTCGATAATTTCATGGGACGGATGATAACTATATTGATGTTTCTGTTGTATTTTGTTAAAAGGTTGTTGCTCGTTAGATACATTAAACAACGTTAAGTAATTGCTGTGTTGATCAGGAACTTTTATACATTTGTAACAAATACGATAACTGTAGTTTTACATTGATGCCTTATTCCTTTCATCTGTTAATGAGTTAATGAATGTATTTTTACATTGGTAGAATCAGGTGGCAACTGCCGCTTGTCAGCTGGATGAAAACATTTTTTTCTCGAATTTGAACAAACTTATAAGTACGGCGTTACATGTTGAATTACTGCAAATTTTGTAGTTTTTAGTGTATCCAGATCAATTTGACTTTTTAGGCAGTAATTACAAGTTCGTATTCCGTGAGTAGCATTCAATTTGATATTATTTCTGGGTATTAAAAATAGAAAATTCGGCTGTTCATAATTTCAGCTCACCTTAGAAGGTGTGTGCCAAAGGCATAACCAAAGAGTTTATTCCATTTTGAACAACCATATATCAAATTTTGGCAGGGAATTGTATGTTAATGTCAATCTGATACTAAATCAATAGCTCAACATTTCCATTTGTGGCTGATCTTGTAATTAAACACGGTTCTGATTACTTAGCCGGCTTCAACTAGAGATCTTAAAACTACACTTGTTAAGAAAATTTGACAAATTTTTAAACCGTTTTAGTTTTCCGTGGCACTAGAAAGGTCACTGTGATATGCAGATCCAAATGACAACTGGACTTTATAGTTTATGATTGGTGTACACGTATTTGGTTTTAAATTATTAGCTATACTATGTATTTACAATAGGAATTGAAAACGATAAATTTAAAGCCGTTGGACTGTGCAAAGTAAATGTAATTAACTGCTAAAAGTTTTAAGTTTTCTGGTTAGAAAAACATATTCAAACTATTGAAACAAATTCTTCAGTTAATTGTCGGCAGATGTATTGTCGTTTTTTTATTGTTAACTTGGTTGCGGATGGGTAATTTTTAATGATACGTGCTTTAGTTCAAAGGCCAAAGGTTCTAAAAAGATTTGGTCACAACGAATTAGTTTTCACTCGCTCGGCGTAGCACCAATTCCAGACAAATGAGATGCGATCAGTTTGAACATAAGCCGTTTAATTAAATGAGATAGCATCCGGACTACATTAGTTTTCGTCTTTTGTACTGTCCTTTTCAATGCGCATACGACCACGCTGCATCCACCAACAATTAGTAATAAATTGAGGGGTTTTGTCATGCATAGCCATCCATGTGGTAATTTGGAAGTATATAATGCCATCTCATATTTATTGGAACCGTTGGCCATTAAATAATCTTCAGGTCCCGCGTTTCCTTATGTTGGGTGCTTATGTCAATTATGTATAATTTTAGATCTTGAGCGTACTGAAGAACACAATGCACACTTTTACATGGTTCTTATTATTTGACGTTTATACGAGACCCTCATCTCCGTACGGAGTTACTTAGATTGTATTTCGGAACTATGCATAACCTACGAGCCATTTATACTGATGGTGACCGTTCCCCCTTTCTGAAAGTACTAGGTTAATATGGAGTGCGATCGGCAGTGTAATTGAGCTCAACAAAATTGTAAAACCGATCGATTATTTTAAAGAACCGACTCTACCTGTTTTGGGGTTGTTAATATTTTAAGCGAGATATTTCTCAGTATGTAATTTGTGCTGCAATCCATATGTAAGTATGTGCTGTACGAGAATGAATTGTATGATGCTAGTTAACAACAAATTTCGTTTAATTTTCACAATTCCCCAGGTTACTCATTGTTTAAATGGTGAATGCCAAATGTGATCAGGATATATTTTTGACTAAAATCAGTGTGTTTGACCATAATTATGTAACATCTTGCTGATTGTTGTTAATCAATTATCTAATGAATTGGTGGTCCTCTAACATGCGGAATCACAATGTTGCCCGCATCCCAGAATGCGGCTGTAGCGTGGGCATATTTTTTGGCAATGGTATATTTTGTTTTCCATGACCAAGTAAAAATAGGGGAAAACGAGCATTTCTTTTATCCCGACATGATTTAATACACAGCATCCTCCTTAAAAACATTTCATAACCTTTTGTTGAAGAGTTATCATCAATCTCTTTAACAGAAATTCGGGACCGGCCAACTGAAACTACATGTCGAAGGTTTTCGTGAATATATATTTTATCTTTTGAGTCATGGCAAATGCATTTTTTGCTTGTACAAGAAACCCGTGTATGTAGTAAATATATATATATATATATAAAACACGCATTTTTCTTTGCCATCATATTTTTCAAACACATAAGAATATGAATTGTTCTAGAACAACTATTAGCGAAGCCGGATTGTCATTTCCGCGACTTCTTCGAATCAAAAGCTAATTACCACGAATGTGTAGTACCTATTAAGGTAGACTTATTGGTAAAGTTTGATGACCCTATGTACATCCGTATTCGGGTCAGAGGTCAAAACGTCATAAAAAGTGTCTTCGATGAATCCGTCCTACAGCTAAGAGGATTAAAGATAAGTGCAAAATCTTTCTTGTATATTATTCAGAAGACGATTACGCAAGTAGAACATTCTTTACTTTTTCAAAATTTTGAAAATCGCGTTTTTAAAATCGATTTTCTCATATTGCCCCTTCATCCCGTCGTCGACTTTGGTAGGTGTAATGAATTTGCTTATGGGGCAAGATGAGAAAATCGATTTTTAAAACGCGATTTTCAAAATATTGAAAAAAATAACGAATGTTCTACGTGCGTACGAACTTATCCCAAAAATTTTTCTTCTTAATCGTGGAGAGCCTTCAGTTCGAAACGTTCTAATAGAAGTAAAATTACACTTCTCCTGAGTTTCAATGTACTCCATTGCCATTCTGAAAGGAACATTCCGGGGGTTAATTAGTTGTTTAATTGAGATGTAATGACTGGTTACACTTCTGCAAACAGTTCAAATCGAATTCAATATAAACGCACACATTTTGCGACTTTGACCGTTCCCACGTGTTGAATCTGCCATAATTTTAAATGTGTGATTCGCACAGTTTCCCTGTTCCGGCGTTAGACTCATGCTGAAGCTTGTATTAAATTCCGCCCAACATTTGTTATGTTGCTGCTTTGAAATTGATGATTGGGATTCGCCGTAATTGGTTCATATCATTTTAATACCATTGAATCGAGCATGCAATCGTAGCGGCATTATTAAATTAGTGACACATGCCGAGAATGACGGCTTGTCGCCAGACAGGTCGATTGGAGACAACCTCTGTGTAATTTACATGGCTGTCAAGTCAATGCATTGTGCAATTGACGGAATCAGACAAACTTCATTTCACAAATTAAATAAGAAACAATTAACACAAAGGCTCTCACAAGTATATTCTCAACAATACAGTATATATTGTAAGCAATGGCATGAAAACGCCAAATAAAAAGTACATCCTTGTTTTTACGTAAACTGACTTACAACTACTTAAAAATAATAATGACGTTTGATGCTTTACATTATTTTCTTCATCATATAAAACATTCTGCATATCTGGGTTTGTTTATTTTTCGAGACAATTGTGTAGCTTACGTTTTCATAACGAAAACTCCGTCTGGAGTGACAATACGGAAATACTGGGCCGCCATGAACTAAAAATTGTAACGCCACTTTCCAATTTGAGGAATAGCGCATAACTTGCAGCGGCTTTGTGTCACGTAACTGAGGCGTTTATTACCTAAAAATTATGTTTATGATACAGTTTAACAATTTAATCGAAGTTATAACAGCAGTTTAGAAATTGCCCGACCTCAATTATGTGTCACACAGCCGCCATGAATCATAACAGCAGACTTTCAAACAATATTCAAGTGCACCTACTCAATGCATATTTCACCGAGGTGACTCGAATTCGACAAAAGTTTAACTTATTTTTTAACGTATTTGAGCGAATTACGAAAAACCCTGAAATGTCCACCGAGATAATGTATTTGTGATTACTATGCCGAAGGAATTACGGTTTTAACGTTAAAATTGAGTGATTTAGCTTGGAACCCCCGCGGCCACTTTTCAATATATTTTTACCCCGCATTTCCGTGTATGGGGTCACATGGTCCAACCATTGGTGTCAGTATGTTTCTTATAACATATTCTACATCACCAAATGGATGGCGTCCGCATTCCAGAAAAAAATGACGAAGCATGTCGAATACCCGAATAGTAGCTAGCATAAAATGTTTTCTTTAAAGTACGGTTCAACAAAACCTCAAAACATGTCAATAGTCTGAGTACCATTTATTGTTTCAGCAGTGTGGAAGGGATGCGACGGCTTCAAAATCATCGAAATCAGGTTCGAAATGTAGTTGTTGGAAACGGTTAAATGTTAGTCTTAGGTCAAACCACACACCTTTGTCTTTACAATTGCAATGCCGTTCATGAAGTGGTATCAATTTATATCATAGTTCCTACTTGGTTAATGACGAGGAGATTTTAGTGTCCGATATGGAAGGAGTCTGAAGTCACAAAAGGATGGACAGCGTTGAGACAACAATGCAATAATTTGATCTTGCGCAAGTAATGGTAACGTAATCATCCTGCGAAATACTACTGAATAAAACAGCATAAAGACTGGGATTGATATTTCTAGATTTCAGGGGATAAATTTGTTGTTAATTTCTACTGGCTTTTCAACTTCACCCGGCTGTACAAAATCGGTTTCTTAATATTTGATACTTAAACAAATGTTACTCTGTACAGATTTTATATCTGCATATTGCAATAATTAAAATAGTCCGATATCTGACCTTAGAGTCAACTCCAATTAACTTCATTTTAATATAAATATTGACCAATATAAAACTTGGCGAACCCTTCAAACATGTCGTTAGGTATGCAGTACCTTTGCAATTAGTTAATTCTGAATGGCGCTCACGTATTTCATTAATGACGCTACATTAAACCCTGCAATTTCCTGTCTGTTTTTTGGGATTTAAGGATCATATCTGTTGCAAACGCTAAATGCATTTGCCTTATCTTATCTATCACCACCGGTTTCTTGAATTACAGTTCGACAAAGCAGATAAGGATCTAAATGTTAGAGGAAATTATATTTAATAAACAACTACGAGCAATGTCCGTTGTGCAAGATTAAATTGCGGCACTATATTTACGTTGCTCATGCCACCGTCATACACAATTTATACAGTACTTATCCCCAAGCACTTATAACTTCAAGTAGTTCTTTCGATGCATTCAAAACGCTCTCCATGTTTCTTCGGTATTTATTAATTATTTGTAGTGCAGTGTCATCATATGTGAAAATTACGTTTGTTTTATTTTAACACTGGAGACTTCACGACTTGTCCCGGATATTCCACATTATAAACAGATTATGTAATCATTGTAAACGTTTTAGCGGACCATAAAACAAACTAACTGGCCTAACTAAAGTCATAATCATGTAGTTTCGCTTAAATATATCAGCCGCAGGGATCGATGCAATATATGTAAATATATTAGATGTCATATCAAAATATGAATATTATAATTTGTCAAACTGTTTCTACATTGTTTTGTTTACGGTTGTGTCGTGCTTTGCAAGAACCGTGATATCCGTGCTTCTCAAATGATCTCCATTATTTCCACATGAGTAGCCCGGAATCAAATCCTTGTTGTAATAAAATATCCTCACAACTTTTGTACCTGAAACCATCGGAAAGATATTTTATGTATAAAATGATTCAATCTCAAAAGCCCAACATTTAACATTGCAATTACATATCTGTTTTGCGATTGACACACGTTCTGTTTATCTTAAGACTTCAGCTATCTAATAATGTTTGAAACGTGCGCTCTCGATAACGTTTTAGTTTTTTGTCGAATAATTGTGAACGTTTGTTCGCCAGTGAGGATGCGAACGTTATTCATACTTCACTCATTGTTTAGTAATAATAATAACAAAATGTTTCCAGAAAACGGCAAGCAAAACGTTTGCTCAATTAACCAATAAATATCCTTCTTTTGTTCACATTTATTCACAGGTTAATTGCTCATACCTGTTACATGATTGCATTATAATACGGATATCAAACACCATTACGAATTGATGGGTCGTATGATATTTGCATTAATTAGGCCTTCATGAAACCAGGTAAAAATTAAGTCAAATCACATTTGTTCATAGGATGATGTCTTGTTGGAAAATGTAAAATAAGGAAAGCACAACCCTCAAGTAAAGCTATTTATCCCAATCGTGTTTACACTAAGCAACTTCCGGTAATTATATTTGCAATAATGCATTTTGACATTTTAGCAGAAGTAGCTTCCTATTATATCAACCAGTATTTAAAAAATATTATTTTTTGTGAAAAAGGGATTCATGATTTGGCAATGGATTTTAGTGCATTACCGTTTCTTGAATCATCCGAGCGACTACGATCAGAATGCGAGTGACGGACGCTTTTGTGAAATCATAGTTGAGTTTCGTGGTTTCCTTCGAAAGTCAACAGTTATGGCATTTTGAATCACTAGGAATGGAAGGCTCGTTGATAATTAATGTTCCTGGTTAATTGTAATGGTGAACGGTATTTACGTCGACTACATGGTGGGTTCGCTAATGCTAAACGGTAATTTGAAAGTTTCAGAGAAGAAACGAGTAGTTCCCATGGGAAATAACAAAATTATGCTCTTAATTAATTATAATAAGCATCAATAATTTCAAAAGAATTGATTTTCCATTATATACTTCATCGTAATTGAAACATAAATCCAGATATGTGTGTACTAATAAACTAGCTTGACGAGTACAGTGGATATTTGAACAAGCAAAACAAACTATTGATTTCAACAACTAATTTACCAGTTCTTGCTTACCCCGGCATGATAGCATATGTAATTATAGATTCTAAATTTTTAATAAGTTCTTAAGCTGCAGGAAGCCAGTAGCTCAACACTACTTTAGCATATACTCCATACAAGTTGGAAATTGTATTTAATATATCGAAAATTGAAATATTCCTGAAATTGCGACTGAATATTAAATGAGAGCAAAATTTAAAAACAAACAACTTCCGGAAAGCTGAACTTGATATTTAATTAATTTATGCATTGATACTTTAGCGTTTTATCAGCTAATCAATCTTGTCCACTCATTTTTTGAAATTCTTCAAACTATCTAATAGTTTGTTTCTTTCCAAAGGCCACTACAACGCTTTTTTGTTAGTATTTCGGAATACTGCTGAGAACATCCGTCGAAACATCACCTGGTAGCAGTTGATTTTATTCCAAACTCTTCAAGAATGGCAACACCGTTCATGTGGAAAGCGTACCAATTTCAAAACTTTTTGTACGGAAAATACTTTTACCGCCATCCCATCTCCATTGACATTTCACAGGAAAGGTTCAAACTATAAAAGGATGGCCAAAAATTGATTCCATTTTATTTGTCTTTTGCGCCAATTAGTGCACACGTATTCATACCTTTGTACATCTTGCTCAAGTATTTTCTTTTCAGGCCACCAGACTCGGAACCACTTTTCTTGCTTCTGCTCAACTTTCTCATTCTTTGCGGCGCAACATACAAGCATACAAACATACAATGCAATTTTTTAATGCGCTTCTTCAATTTGACCGAATTCTAAGAAACGATACTCGCCCTAACGGTTACGCGCTTGGCTTGTCATTCAAAATTCTAGTCAAACGAGGTATTTCTACATTTTGAAACAAAATATAATTTTCTATTCTCCAAACCTTCCAGGTTTTCTAAACAAATAATTTGTTTATTTGAATTTTCAGAAGAGCACAACCTGCGACAACACAAGGACGCCGACTTACTTGGAAGGATATTGATAGTAAGCGCCGGAATCTGGTTCATTGTGGGGTTGTCAATTGGCTGTCTCATTGTCCTTACAGATGTGGACCCTCTCCGATATCTTACAGATGACTTGGTTGTCTCCAAAATTCTCTTTTCTAAAAGTCTTGGCATCGTCAGTAGATTTGTTGTTGCCTGCTGGACTGGAGTAGAAGTGGCAAGGTCCTCGACAATTTTTCTGCTATCAACTGTTTCACTAATTAGTATTGTTCACAAATGTTTGAAAGTCGTTGGAGCAATGTCTCCAAATTTGAGCTCCATGAATTCATACATACAATTGCGTAGCGTCTGTTAGATAGGAATGGCTGGGATTAGAAATATGGCTGCTCTGATGATGGGCTTTGGATTTGTTATTGGCGTGCTGATGACATGGGTAATTATTTCAGGTTGGAAAATGTTCCCATTGATTCTGTGGATTGCTTTGTCTGTTATTGGAGCGCAATGCCTCGTGGCAATAACAGTTACTCTTCCTATGTCTTGTCTCTGCTATAAGTATAGCAAAATGTTGCTGACCTGCAAGTGGTCTAAATGTTCAACTCAATACTGGAAAGCGGTACTGAGCACGAAATGCATTTCTAGATGTTGGGAATACAAAATATGGAAGCGGAAGCTGGATGCTCAACAACCAGTATCTATTCGTTACGGATCCGCATTGTTCGCCGAGAGCACGGCAGCAAACTATTGCTCTAATACGATTGACCATGCCATTAAATGCTCTTACCCGTTCAGATGTGGAGTGGTCATGGTCCAGGAAGTGCAAGGAGGCGTTTGATCACGTGAAGAAGCTCATCGTCTCAGCACCAGTCCTGAGTCACTTTCATCAAAACTGCCAATTGGATTAGCTTGCGACGCTTCCTCAGTTGGAGTTGGCTGCCTTATCTACCACAAGATGGGGGATGGCAGTGAAAGACCGATAGCCTTTGCGTCGAAGACCCTGTCCAAAGCGGAAAGAAATTATTCCCAAGTGGAGAAGGAGGGCCTTGCAATTGTCATTGGGATGAAAAGATTTATGCAGTATCTTTTCGGAAAGAGATTTACTCTCATCACAGACCATGCACCGCTCCTGGCGATATTTGGAAGAAATCGCGCTTTGCCACCGCTGGTAGCAAACAGGCTACACAGATGGGCGTTGTACCTTAGTGGCTTTGACTTCGACATCCAGTACAGAAATACACATCATCACGGAAATGCTGATGCGTTATCGAGATTTCCCTTGGAAGAAAGTTCAACAGCAGATGAAGAAACAGATCTCTGTGTGAAGCAAATTGTGGAAGAGAATCCAGTTACTTCCAAGAAAGTGAGGCAGTTCACCTCACGAGATCCGGTCTTGTCAGCAGTGCTAAGACAGACGCAGGCAGGTTGGCCCCAGAAGCAGAACCAGTTACCGGAGAGCTTAAGGCCATACTTTGTACACCGAGACGAATACTGTGTGGAAGAAGGGATTTTGATGTGGGGACTACGAGTGGTGGTGCCGCCGCAGCTTCTTTCCAGCGTACTGAAACAACTTCATGAGACTCATCCCGGAGTGGTGAGGATGAAGAGCATTGCAAGGCAATATGTCTGGTGGCCTGGCATTGATGACGACATAGCGAAGATGGCGAAGACGTGCACATCATATGCAGTCACCAAGGATAACCCAGCAACAGCACCACTTCATCCCTGGTCATACCCGGAGAAGGCCTGGCAGAGATTGCACATGGATCTTGCAGGACCCTTCAAGAATAATATGTGGCTAATTGTAGTCGACGCTTATTCCAAGTGGCCAGAGGTATTTCGGATGGGGAAAGATACCAAATCACAGAAGGTGATTAGTTTTGTTCGGGAAACGTTTGCAAGATTCGGTTTGCCTGAGACAATTGTTACAGACAATGGGCCGCATTTCGTGTCAAAGGAGTTCGAGAAATTTTGTAGTGATAACCATGTTCGTCACACTACAAGCAGTGCGTATCATCCCAGAAGCAACGGAGAAGCAGAGCGTTTTGTTAGAACTTTTAAGAGTTCTATGGATCGCATTGGGAACAATGAAGATGTCAGCCTGTCATTGTGTCAATTTCTCATCTCGTACCGGTCCACTCCCCATGCCACAACAAATGCAGCGCCTGCAGAGTTGATGATGAAAAGAAGCATGAGAACGCTCTTTGATCTGATGAGACCAGATGTCAACTCTCGAGTGCGGTACAGTCAACGAAAGTCGGTGGAGGAGTTCAGTGGAAGTTCTCCAGTCCGCACATTTAGTCCTGGAGAAGAGGTGTGGGTCCAAACGTTCTCAAAGGGTCAGCAGAAGTGGTTTTTGGGAAAAGTCAAGAAACCAGTTGGTCCAGTATCCTACCAAGTTGAAGTGGATAACCGAGTTATGAAGAGGCACGTGGATCACATGCTCAGTGGTGCAGCAGCGCAAACGCCAAGACAAGATGGTAATGCCGGAGGCTGACCAGCAGCAGAAGTTAACAGTCAAGGACGACCATGACACCATCTCCAGCCAGTACTGTGGTGATGCAGTCACCAGTGGTCTTGGACGGCAATCCAATACCAGCACTACAGAATCCGCCAGTTGGAGTTCAGGTCGAGACTCCTGTGTCAGGCCGTGGACCAGCCCAAGGGGGTCGCCGGTACAACATGAGAACAGCTCGGAGGAAGCCTGACTTCTTAAAATATAACTGAAGGTCAAAACTGAGCCTGACCAAAACATATCGTTAATACTATGAAAATGTTCAAATGCATTTTTATTTGTTAACTTTCGTAACATAAAATATTGATTTGTGACAGCTGAAAGTTCTGAAAAAATATTTCTTGTTCCACATGGACACATGTTCAACATACAACAACGTATTGATAATTACTGACTTAATTTGAAACCATGCTATGAACGTATTTATGTATTTGTATCAACATGCTACGTTAGCAGTGCAAACGCGCGCAAAATGGTAAGTAATAAGTACACAAAACACATGTTTCTTCATCATCTAAACAGTTAATTCCCAAGCAGCAAAAAATTTACCGTGAGATCGTTTCCGGAGTCAATGCGGCTTAGCGGACTGAGAGAGTCGACAAAACCGAACGATCCAAACATGACCTTTACGGGTGGACAGCTCTTGTAAAATCTTCTGCTCAAGAGCATGTCATATCGACTCAAGATCTTATTTGCCTTGTTTCCGGCCAATGTTTTCTGAAACTGAAGCGTTTCACTTGAGCCAGAGTAGATAGCAGCCATCATTCCTAGTGCCAGTGCTTGGAAAAACGTTCCCTCGGCGGCCACCATGCCGAAAAAAGAAACAATTAGCATGTTTTCGTTTTCCTTTTGAGACATTTTGATCACAGTTGTGACGCTCAGGGAAATGGCCAACGTCAGTGCGACCGTGATTTGTGAGACGATCCATCCCTTTTGAACGTTGTTCATGAATATGGAGAGCACCTGAATGGTCCTGTACATTTGATGCTGCTCGTCATGTGTACTGTCATTATCGTCCAAAGCCAAGTGGAATCTTTGTGTAAGACCAATCCAAACCCCATTAGGCAACTATTTTTTTAATTGGTTATGCTAATCGTTAATCAACTTACTTGTTAACGCAACCTATCATGCCAACCGTGCACATTAGATTAACTCCAATCATTGTAAATAATGTGATGTTTACCGCAACTGCCCACATCCAGTAGTTTGCCAGCATCACAACAACTTTAATTGGTAGACTCAAGAATGCGAGAAACGAAGAATGCATCAATCTTCCAATGACTGTGTGGCTGTCATGACATTCCGCCAGTATCCAGTATCCCCACAAACCCGGCTTACACGGATTCATCCAGTAGAGAACAAAGGTGCACGCAAACGGCATGACATAGACAATGGCTACTGGGCCATAGATACAGATTGGTAGAATCCGTTCCGTCAACGACTTGATAGTTTGATCACCATTCTGGAATCTGCAGTATTTCGAGGAGAACTGAAACAGACCATTTACGTACATGCAAATGCTGTCCGAATGCTTCAAGCAAATCCAAAGGGTGGCGTGTTGGCAAATTGTCAGCATTGTGCTAAACAGGTAGAGGAAATTGTCGATGAAAGTTAGAGTTCCAACGATTTTGGAAGGTTGGCATTTTTCGACGCCCTGAACGGTAAGTGTTATTGCCATAGTTGCGTGAAACACTAATTTCACAATGAGTTTCGTGAGTTTTCTGGAGCTGTGTTTCCGCAAAATCATTTTCCTCTTATGTCGGTCCCAATGGAATCCAACGCAATTCAGGGATTCTGCCTTGTGACAAATGATGCTAAAGATTTCGTGGTACTCGGAAATCACTGCAACTTTCCACAATCGAATATTCCCAGAAATCACTTCGTTTCGTCCAGTTCAAGTTATCCCCTAACTTTCCTATTTTGGTGCAAACTTGATGTCAGGCTAAACGTTGATTGCAGTTTTGTTGCAATCTATTTGCAATTTGGCAGAATGCGACAGAAATATTGTATCCATTTTTAACAGTTACGTCACTCGAGTGCGCATACCTACTTACTAAAAATAACCACTCTTACACAAATCTGCAAACTAGATAGTGATCAAACATCTTAATATATAACCAATGGAAGTCAACCTATTTTAGGAGCAATTACGCTACTTGTCTTGTTATGCGCTTATCAAATTGACGAACCGTAACAAGTATTCGAATGTCCCTAGTGAATAGAAACTGTTTGATCAGGTACAATTTTACGGTTATAGTGTAGCCGCTATATTATATAAACGCTGTTATAGATGTTCCTACTCCTGCAAATATAATCATAATGCTCTCCGATGTTGTGCAAGAAATCTTGTTATCCTTCTGTATTTTGATGTTGTGATATTGTTCATTTAAATCATGTCGGAAATTTTGCTAGTGAAATATTATTTCAGAGATAAGGGACATCCGTGTATTTTCGTCGAACTGATGTTCGTTGAAGATTACACTGGCGCCACGTTATCAATTTCCTACAAACAAATCTTTTATATAACAAATTGTAACACCGACTAAATACGTAACAGTTCTTCGTCGTCTCGCTCATGAATATATCATGTAATCTTATCTGATAATTACCTTGTTCAAAAGTTAGTCGAACTTTCGGGTTTTTCAGGAGACATACAACGACATTTTAGATTATTCTGATAATTTAGGACCAGCGCTAATGTCTGCACTTGCAGTTTCTAATTAACTTGTACATATTCTCAAAATAGAATATCTGTTCTGGATATAGTGGGAGCATGACGTGCATTTGATGCTGAAGTAAACGTCTCAATATAGGGATTTCCACCGAGCTTGAAGATGTAATGATTACACAAAAAGCTGTTGAGCTGTTGATTACAAATATTGAGAGCTTTCAAATGATCATATGGTGTGATATGAGGATTACGAAAGTCGTGTCTGTTGCAGGAGGGAGAGTTTCACGTGTACATTTCACGAAGTTGAAAAACAGCAAAGTTCATATCCCACAATTTGTGTACAGCAGTTTTAGCACTAATGGCATTCTTTCCCCGCATGCATTCCATTGAATTATGGGTAGTTGTACTGAAGATAATTATATCTAATTCAGTGTCGAATGCATTTTGTCGTGGAAATTGAATAGTATGCACAACGTAAGTTGCTGTTTTCCTTTTCCAATTGTTCTGTTGTAATCAGTATTGTTCTTTAACATTCGCTAATCCATGAATCACTAATTTTAGCCACTTTAAGTAAATCATCTCTTTGATTTTCATTACCACATGAATGAACTTTCTTTTACCTTTGCATTAATAAAACCGTTCTTATGGCTTTGTCGAAGCACGTCGTTTGATTCTTGCAATGGATAATGACAGGAAAATTCTCCCTCAGCCGAACTATTTTCTGTAGTCTCCATTGTGAAATTAATCGACAAAGGCCCTTAAATACCTTAGCAAAAACATTTTCGTACCGGGCGATGTTGCAAGAGGGAGAGATCTAAACACAATTCAATTCATTTTCGTTGTTTGAAACGTTCTTAACCATCTCGGGAAGGCATTCCTTCTAGCTCCAAGTTTCACGTAAACGCGGACCATTATATTCCAATGGCATATTTGCTAATTACAACTAACTGTTGTAAGATATAAGATATAAGATAAGATAAGATATAAGATATAAGATAAATGATAGATAGATGTTTATTTTTTACTTTCATCAATATTCAATATTTGCTGCTTTCAATTTCAGTATCTACATTGGCATATTTCCCGACATAATATCATGATGGAGACTGATGTTTCGCTTGAGGATTGCAAATGTTAGCATTCTTTGACATCATATTATTCGATCCACAATCATATGTATATAGTTCGCAATTAATTATTGTGGCCCAGGTAATGAATGTATTTTAATGCATATAGGTATATGAAAATTACAATCAGCATGCTGCTGTGTTTGGTCTGTAAACTGATTCCCATTTTCATTCCCCATGGTATTTCCAGCGATTGATCTTTGACATAAAAATTTAATTAAAAACTTTGAATTCAATGTAAAAAACATTGTATTAAAAACATCGAATTAATAAAACATTGAATTCAAAAGTTAAAAAACCAACTTTTGGTTCAACATTCGTTTAATACATGTTTTCCGATGGTAAGAAATTTCCATTTATCAACACCCATAATGCAACAGGACTAGTACAAGCTAGTAATCTGGTCTCCTTCGTGAAGTCCTGCGTTAAAGAACAATAACTACTAGAACGCATCTTGTACCAAATACCAGTTATGGGATTATTTTCATGTTGCTTTTATCAGGATACAGCTAAATTTGCAAGTTGCACTCTGAGGTTAAGTTTACATTATTGTTTGCCTGACCCGAGTAAAAATAAGTTGACGAAATATCTAAAAATCAAAGGATATTTAGTGTAAATTTTAATACCACGGTACGATTTCTCGTAACAATAATTGAGTCGTTCATACAACGCTTAGCTAAACTATGGTTACTATAGATGTTTACATCATCACAGATGCTTCGGCCAAATTTTCACCGTTGTAGGAAATAAATTATAAATGTAGTGCGGCCGCAGCATTATCAATCGGGTGACATTAAGAATTGATTTCATTAAAGTTTCCTAAAAATTAATTATGAGTTGTCGAAACTGGCATTGACATTTAAGACTAGACGCAATTACTACAATTTATATATGTAATTACCAAAGCAGTGGCAAAGATTGCTATCCTCTTTGACATTCGCATTTTCCCCTTTGCCGAACCTCATTGTCTTCTATCATCAGTTATGTTACTTTGTCCAGACAATACACAGTAAATTGTTCTGTCCCTTTCGCACGTGACCACCTTTATATCATCGGTACATGTAACTAAGAATCACAAATTCATTTGGCGCCATTGGCAGAATGCAGAGTTCACTTGTCATTATTGTGTAGTAATACGATGCAAGACAACAAGAGAGCGGCAACCTTGTTTGAATTTTTATGGAATCTCGCATATATGCTGTAGAAGATGTTGAAGATCAGCTTTCTCCGTCCGTGATCAATAAATATTACCTTGGAATTTTTCTGTTTGCGGGATATAGTTGCATTTATTGCAAGCATCTCAGAGATTCCAACATCAAATCTGCTCAGCTGTGACAAATTCTTATGGATTTTAAAATGCATTTTACGGCGAACTGTGTACTTTGTTTGATGTTTCTTTTGCTGCTGTTGATTCAATTTAGCTTAATTCGTCTTTTGTATTCTTTCATTTATATAGAAAATATGAACGCATCCTCGAATCTCATACTGCATGTTCCTTTCATAAATAAAAGTCAGATTAATGGCATAATAGGTTTTGGTAGGGTTTGACGTGATATGAATTTTCCTCCTTGCCAGAATAATTCTTTTTATTGTGCAGATAGGCCACAGATTTTGTAGTATTGCAGATAAATAGTAGTATTGCTCGGTAATCTATCGAACATTGGGGTAGGTTTCCAATGAAATAATTAGTATTTAGTTCCGTTGCACCATTTCCAGAGGAATTAGATTCAAGCCACAATTCTGCTAAAGAATTTGCTTCAGGTTACGGAAGGAAGTTCGATGAGATGGAATGAAAGCGCTTAAAAAGAGAACACATCTCCGTATTAACAAGCATTTCTCTGGCATACGTTTTTATTTGTTGATTCATTCCAATCACACATTTGACCTGATGGGCAACATGTACACTAATACCGTATGTAGTAGTAATGATTATTGATTATATTAGTTGACAGTTATTACGTAAATTATTGAAATATTTTTGGTAATTGCAGTGGACTTGATTGCAGTATTTGATACATATCCATCCAGCTCTCCTAAATATCTAATCTGATTACAAACCGTAAATCATGCATAATTCCACTAACCAACTTTCAGATTATTCTTATATTAAATTTAAGTAGAGCAGAGACATTATTAGTAAATTTATTAATTAAAGATTAGTAAACAAAAAATAAAAAAGTTGACAAATTAAAATTGGCAACACATGGGGCTAATATCATATTTGAAGCGTTCTTGTCTTCTACCTTTAAGCAGTTTGAGGTCTACGTTCCTTAACTTGAAACTTGCTTCGCAAAACTACGGTTCTGCTCAAGTACAGTAATTAAACTATCATCAATAAATGCCTACACTAGAGTAAAACCTCAACAATTTCTATTTTCAGGGCATCATATCAGAATAATTTAAAGTATTTGATGACATCACGTCAATACCAGAAGCTTAGCTAACGTCTCCCCACCAAATATATTTGGTCGATATTAATTCAATATTCTCCATAAGCTATATGTTTAATGCAATTTATATGTATATTTCAACGTCAATACATGAGTAGTCAAGCTCAATGACATGACATTCTGACGAAGATGATGTTGGTGTTCCAATGTTATTAGGAAAATTGTTGATTGTAAAGAAACAGAATATTTCCTTCTTGGTTTGATTTCATTTGGTACAAAATTGAATTTAATTTGTTCTGCATCTTTACTTATTATTAAAATTAACCTATACTTGAATGATACCTGGCATGATTATACAATTAATACTTAATCCATGTAAGACTTTCGAAATTGTTGTCAGCTTTCGTAACTGTCTTTAAAATGTAAGACTGCAACGTGAAGTTGAGGATTGGGGTTGAGTGCATTTTGTATAAACTGCAAACATTTCTTTTCACAAAACAAATATTTACTAATCCAAAAGCCATTCGGAAATGATAATAGTACGGCAGAAGAAGCAACAGGTACGTAAAAAGTCATCGGCATTTTGTAAACTTCTTCACTGATTTGGATTATTAGTTACATTCGTAATGTCTCTTGCGATTTTCCAAAGTAAATTCAATCACTAGTATCAACTGTTGATGATGCAATTGTCAGGAATAGGTTCTGGAAGGTTAGACTATAAACATAATATATATATATATATATAATAGGTTCTGGAGACCCAACGAATTTAAAGTTTTAAACTAAGGTATGCCAATTAATGAACACACGTAGTCTAGATTTGTTAGCGTTTTGGTTCATACTTCTTTCACTTTCTTGTCAACTTGAATTTTAGCGCTTAACAAAAAACCTACCAGAGAGTGGAATCAGAAAGGAAAGCAGTTTTTTGTGGAAATTTATGAGTTCAATGAAAATTGTTTTTACTCGTTGATCAGATTGTCATTATTGTGAATTTTCACTTGGTTATAATTAACTAACAAGAACTTTAACTAAGGTGCATTGTATCAACAATTTAGTATTACAGACCCAAATTTCTGTACTACATACAGCAATCACCTTGATACGCTCCATACTATTCCTGGCAACCTGACAGGTTAATGTCTTCGGAACCTCCAGGTTTAGGTAATGTGGCGTCGAAGGTTTACAAAATCAAAGTTCTTCTTAAAGTAGTAACGAACTTAAAGGCTCGTTCATCTCCACACCAACTTCAAGTAACACAATAAGAGTGAAAAATATTTGGTTTTTGACATCATGGTCAGAGTGATATCAATTGAATAATGTTTTGCTTTGTCTGCAGTTGTGTTAGTCTACGTATTAATGAATTCATGAAAATGAAGACATTAACTACTATCAGCATTTTGCAGAAACTCGTCAGAAAGATTAAATGTGTCAGTGATCATTAATAATATTTGTAAGTGAATGGATAATTGTGTGTTTCAGTTTGGTATAGAGCACGTGTTCGTCCGGGTCACATGTGCAATAAACTTCGAGAACCACGCTCTCCACAACTATGTATCAGAGTCAGGGTCCATAATTAATTGTAATAGATTAATATGCGTGGATTGCTAAATGTTGAAGTCCATACGTAATTGCTGGCATGCCAAAATATTAAATTATAAAGAAGCTTACATGTCCACTAATACGCATTGTTAGAGTGAGCGCACGAGATTGTACTTGAGGTTGACAATAGAAAAGTTTAATTTGAAAGGGACTGCTGGGACCGGATCAGTCATTGAGGTTTATTCAATTGCAATCTACAAACTACAAGGTCGTACCTCCCGTTCGAAGCTGTCAGGACAAAATTACATTTGGTTATTTATTTAATTATTCAATTTAAGCATTTTAGAATCATTTCAAAACTTTACGTACGCTTCCGAACTATTTGCCAGTGAAGGATGTTTCAATAACGCATTATTGGATTTGATAGAATAAACTCGGAACAACGTAGAAAATTAAAGATATTGCTTACGCGGAAGAAATGTGGTCTATTGTTGATAAGTGGTCTACAAATGTTTCTAGCCAACCAGATGTGTTACGGTTCCCGACTGCTTAATTGTTAAATGTTCTTGGCGGTGTACGTTACAGTTTTGCCGTCATTATCAAGCCTGGGCAATTATCGCTAAGGAATCTCTGAATGTGCCAATATTAAAAAACAAAGCATTTTCTTATGAAAGCTCTGGTCGACGCGATCGTTGTTTCAAGACGGTTCAATGTGGCAGTTTCCTGTGAACGGATGATTTTCTCTCTTACACCATTGCAAATTTAGATTACAATTTTCCTGTTATTTTTTGCTGCTTTTGTAGGATGTAAAAATATTTGTGGATAACCCTTGTCTCTAAAGAATCATTTGGTTTGCATGAAATCACCTAAAAATTGTTTAGTCTCCACATGCGGCGGGGCATATAATAAATTACCCACTCGTTGCTGGCCAGAAAACCACTTGGTAAAAAATCCACGTTGTCGGACAAAGAAAATACGCGAATTGAGTTGATTTATTTTATTGAATCAATCAACAATATTCTACCGAATAATTTTTTAGCATGTTGAAGATTTTGTGCGTGACGATAGCGGCAAAATGGTAAATTGGACCCTTTAATTGTGTTTACATACACCTAGGTTATGTGAATAAATGATTTGCTAGGAAAATATGAACGTGATCATGTTCTCCATAAATACAAAATTTCATGATTGCCTGCCATTTTTGTCATGGCGAAATGGCCTACTGCGCTGTCTTGTGTCTTTATGTTGCAGCATTTAGATGAGCCCTCCTTCATGTATAAGGTGTAATGTAACGCATATAGGGATGCCGACATCAACTTTAACTATTTTGACCGATCTAAATTAATGACAGTTATTTGAATTTGGGTATTGCGGTTTTCATTTAAACTTCTCGAAGGAGACCAGTTAAGTGTCATTCGTTTCGGCAAAATGATTTTTCCCAATGGATAATCTGAGTATCAGAGAAATAAGAAAGAAGGGAACCGAGCCGTCGGATATTTTGCCATCTATTTGTATGATGGCTTATCAAAACGTGGCAGTTTTTACCTATTGGCTGAAGAAGCAGGTGACCATATTTTATTGTCAATTTTTTCTCCATTAGGTCATTTTTGGTGGAGAATTCAATGACGAAAACAGTTTTTGGATATCTGAAAAATTCTTTAGGGACGTTCAATTTTATGGAAAAAGAGTCATTAAAAACAGTCTGAAAACATGTCAACTACACCGCCATCGCCTTTAAATGGGATTTCTTATACGCGTCTATGACTGTCTACATTCCTTCAACCTTGAAAGCTATCGGGACCTAAACTTGTCCCGTTTCGAGATTTTCGAACATTTTGGTTATTTCAGAGCCCCTGAGCAACACGTATAAACGAATATCAAAAATTCAAAAGATACCGCTTGTTCGGCGTTTAATGGGAATTCCAAATCTGGTTTTAACGTTGAAATCGGCTAATATTTGGAAAAATTGTGCATGACCAAAAATGACCGGTTCTGGAATACATATTGGTAAATGGCGCCCGCTACTTTGCACCCAACATGGCGAGACTTTGTATTTTTTCGTTCTAAGTAACCCCAAACCTAATAACAAAACACTACCACAATCGGTGGCAAAAATTTTTAGAAAATTTTGCGGGGGGGGGGGGTCAATCAAAATAAATGAAACTCTCTGCAATTTCTGTCCCACAGCTGTAACTTACTTCGCATCATTTATTCCCGAACTCCTTGTGATAGTGGCTTGTTTTGGAGGGTTTGGTAAAGTATTTGGAGGCGGTACTGAATTGATGGAATATTTAAAAACAAAAATTTTGCCGCACATAGCGCAGAAGGATTGCATATTCGGATAGCTGCGGCATTACAAACAATAAAGATATTTTTGGGTAATGTGAACTATGTCAATGTGCAGGCATACATTGTCCTACTTGACTTTTGCGTCACACATATTGTAAACCTGCACATGTTGTCGAATCCTGTACGGAACCGATTACTATATGTCGAGCTGTTGTAAGAATATCATTTCATTAAAGCAAGTTCATGGTTATACCACGGTGACCAAATTGTTTTCATTTATACCGGATACTGAAGCAGAGACCTATCGAGGATAAAATTTATATGATGCGTATAAATTCAATGTAGCTTGAGACACATATTGATGGTTTTATGATAGTGCTAGATTATCCCTTCATGTTCCCTTTACATAAAAATGTTCAGCAATTTCAACCAGAGTCAATCCTAACGAGTGTAAAAGGTTGACATTACTACCCGGAGTTACGGATGCTTATCTAGTTGAAAATGCATTCTTATATATATTTTTTGTTACTGTTTGTAATTGCTTATTCTGTTCAGTTTATTTAAAACTGCACGCATTTCAATGTGGGTTCTATCACATCCATGTCGCCAATATTCACATCCTTTGAATACGAAATTGAACCTTGACGTCAGTATTAAGATAACCGCAGGTTGGAAGGAAATTTAAAATAAAGGTGGTTATTGCCCATAATTTCGTTTGGAGTAAGTGACGAAGCAGCAGCTGAGAATGGGGTTTCTGGCTCCTTTTGTCTATTTCACTATGGGGCTAGTTGTCTGCTTCTCTCACAGTCTTCCATCCGATACAGTGAATGTTCGTCATTTCATTTACTCATTGAATTTATCATTTATATGCATGAATCATGTCAACCTGATTTATGATGCATACTTAAAATTAATATATTTGACACACTTGGTAATATAGTTTGCTCAAACTCGTTGGAAATAGAGTTTGATTAGTCTGAAAAATTCTTGATTGTATTATAGTGGATTCTCACATGAAATGAAACAATGATTCTTTAGGTGAAGCACGGGGCCCAATGATATGAATAGGGGTTTAAACCGGTTGGTAACGAAAGGATTAAAACAAACAGTGGCTATCATCGACATCTAGTACTTGCATATTCTACAATCATTAAAACTAATCTATTTTTGACATTCAATGGAATAATTTTCACATGTCTACGAAGAAATTAGTTGCACGTTATCTAAGTTCCTTCATTGTCAAAAATCTCCGAATGACTATCGTGCTTTCAGCCATAATATTGGGACCGCAATTGCGGTATATTTGCTTGCCACAGGCAAAATCGGTACACTAGTTCTCGTTATTTACCTTCTATCAATAAACAACAAGGCATTGGTGGAATATACCGAAGCTATATTTTCGATATACACATGGGACAAGCCCACCGAAACGTCGTGGCGGCGTTTTACATTTACAATGATGTCGTAAAGGGAACATGTTTTGTGTTGTTAAACAATGCCTTCCAAATGCAATTCGTTTATTCAAGTAACTCAAACGTGTCCAAAAAATAATTATTGTCATGATTATTTTTCAACTAATTTGATTTTGCATATTGTTGTATTATTAGATACCCCCAAATTACGAGACTGCTAACTGTTTTATACGTGAACTAAAGAGTATTATTGTAAACGATCTACGCCACCTTTGGATTACTGCTACGAGTGAAGTTTTATTCATTATAAGGTTCAAAATGGGAATATTCTTTAGAAATATGTGTTAGAGCTTGAATAGCAAGTTTTAGCATTTCCGCATTCTAAAAAAATAAAATCATAATTTAGTATTATATGTATGTATCTTTCCACATTTACACTCGATCAGTTGGAAAACAAAGTGCAGTCTTTTTTTGTTTATTTGGTGTTTTATATCAAAACTGCACAGAGCATTAAACGAATAAAATATTTATATACATAGGTATTTATATAGGTATATTTATAGGTTACGATCAGATCCGATTGTATTATCAAAATATTTTTGTAATACCATCGCAGCTCGTATGTTATTTTCATAGTAATCAAGATATTAAATTAGTTTTACATGCCGAGAAAATGTTACTTCTCTAATTTCCTTGTTAGTAAGCTTACAAAGTTTGGGTAATGGATAGTCACCATACAAATCACATGAAATCAACCACTGTGTCCTCTATAACTGCCGGGCCGATGCCAAACGTATTTAAACGTAGCATAACCAACTTCGTTGGCCAAAATAAATAAACATAATTGCACCGGATACTATCTAGTATTTTACGCAAAATTGGATGCTATGAAATGAATACGCCAGGTACGAAGCAAATGGTGTTTGTATTGGTGTGAGGCAATCGTCAGCCATAAAATTAGAGAATGCTAATGTGTGTGTTTGGTACCACTAACGATGTTTGTAATGCAATCATCTTGATTTTTCAGTTTCCACTTTCAGCACATAACTGTACCGTTTTCGCGCATTTATTTTTAGAACAAATGTGACAATTTATCGGTTAACGTTTAAAATTGGCACTTTTCATTGCCAAACAGATACAGCTTAAAACTCTTTACAATGTGGGAATTATAAAGTTGGTAATATTAATTTCAAGAATCTCAAGTAGAAGTGTTTTTGTGCGCAAAAATTATGGTTCGCTTGATGTTATAGCGTTTGCAAATAACGAGAAAATGCTGGTTTTGCATTGAAATCATTTAGCATTGACAACTTTATTGTTAAGGTCAAGTGCTCCTGATTGCATCACACCAGCTTTTCCGATTTTCTTTTTGAACAGGTGGAAAGAAGGGATCAGACAGGTTTTGTTATGATAACGAAGTTGATTACATGAAATATTCGGTTCAAGAAAATATCAACGCAGAAAAACGAAAATAAATGTGGTCTTAGTCATATACAAATTTTTAGTTAAGGTGACAACGTTTAAATGGATATACTAAAACATTAACCAATGTTTTTTTTTCTAACATTTTCTAAAGCAGATAGCGACATATTGACAGGAATCTTCCAAATAGGACAGGGCGGAATTTGAGGCTTGCTTTTCACGCAGCAATTAGAATGTGGTATTGAGTAACGGAGATTTTAATTTTATCTCCGGATCCTAACAACAGAAAATTCTATATAACATTTGAGCTAACCTTAACACGTGTACATAGACACTTACCAAAAGAGTGTATTTTGCATAAAGGCGCATATCAAATTGTGGATGAGAATTGCATCTTAATGTGGACAGCGGCTCTGAATATTTATCACGAATCTACCTGGGATCTCAAAACTGCAGTTGTTTGGAAAATTGTATGCACTTTGAAACCGTTTCGCAATGCAACTTTCACGGTAACTACCAAGCACATGGTTATTCGGTAGCCATTGGTCCTACAGAAATAAAATGTATGTGCTGGATGTCGCAAACTAGATCTCTTCCAGTGTTCTATTGCTGTTTACAATAGGTTAGAAACAGATACACATCACACATATATTTTGTTTTGTTGCAAGTCAGTGTACGTAATCACTACCAATTTTCAGCAAAAGAATTATACAAAACATTTAGATAATTCCTTAATTAATTGTCAGGTGAGTTGATTACATCTAGAACATCGTCCAACAAGATATAACGCATCGGAATTATAACTCACAAAATTAATATCTTATATGGATCAGATGCAATCCTATCGAATATTATTACAAAATTTAATATATTATAGCTCCATTTGGTCTCGGGTCACGCCAGATAAATTCAGATGGGATCGGGAATTGCGTAACCGCATTTAGTAGAATATAAAGGAAGTGTGGCCGCTGAAATGTGAAATGTCTCTCTTTTTGAGGAATTGGCTCGCATGAACCGCACAAGAGAAAGCGCTAGGTGTCTACTTTCGTTTACTTTGTTTTCAGCATTTGTGCAATTTGTTAAATGCTATCCGGTTTGCGGTGGAGTATTTGTTTGATAATTTGTGCTTCAATAATGGTACAAGTTTCCAAAACGAGTATTTAGTTAACACGAATTTGATATTCCGATGCGTATCATTAATATCAAAGGAATGAGCTGTCAGCACAATGGAACTAAACAATTGAATTAAATTAAGTAGTATATAGATTCCATTATGTTATGTGTTTTGAAATCTCATTATCAATGCAAGTACCAACGCAATGAATCCACAAAAAGTTATGAGCAAATTGAATGATTTGGTCACGCATAAAGACCTTGTGGTGATTGTCAATTGCAGAATGCCGTCCCATTTTTCTTCTAGCCAACGATCATTAAATAATCTACAGGTTCCACATTAGCTTTGCATTGTCGATGATGTTATTTAAATTGGATTTAAGTCTACAACTGTTAGATTCATGAAGATGATAAAGTAGAATAAATTACCTAATTTTACATTATTCCTATTTTTGCTTCTTGCTATACGAGCAGCTGCCAGTCCCATAATTCAGTGATAGGTAACGTAAATTTTTGCAAGAGCACCCGACGCCCATTTTCAAACGTCAACGCGATGCTTCCCTATGTATTACATATATACATGGTTTTTATTTGTTTGCAGTGAAGGTCGGAAAAATCCCTACTCTACAGATAACCAGTTTGTAAAACGGTAAACCTATTTATTTGCACGGTAGGGCGTATCATTTTGTTCAGGTGAAGCCTGGTGAAGGGAAGCATGCCATTTTCTCTCTTTTCCTTTGAAGCAAAAACGAACTGCCCCTACCGGATTCGAACAGGGATCACTCAGCTATCTGAGCGAATCGCACAATACTGCGCTGCGTGTGCATATTGGCTGTACGGAGTGGGCTTTGAAGCGTGGGATTAAATAAGCAAAAATTACAGATGGATCACGGTGATCGACCTTATATATTTTACAGATGCATCTATCTATACATTAAAATAAATATGCCATATTGAATGCACCATGAAAGTGAACGTAAATTTGTTACAATAAATTGTTTTTAAAAATGTTATAGCGTGAACGTTAGGGTTTTAATAAATTGACCTCTTGCCAGGTCAACTAATGTCAAAGAGTCATGTGACTATTGTCTTTAAATTCGAAAACCCCTGTGTGCCGAGTTGAAATCTCATGCAATAACCTCGATGTCATTGAATGACATGGCTGCTTGTTTACTTGAAAGTGGTTGGTGATTCAATTCAAAATAATGATACATGCCATTGCACCTGTGATATGGATTATAGATGCTATTTGTCAATATATCACGAACCCAGCTTAAAAATCCTGTCAGCTGTTTGCTAATTACCATTCATTTTACCCGAATGAACAAAATGGGACTGAACTTTAATGCATAATATGTCGATTCATTAAATTTTGGAATACTTCTACCATTATAGAGAAAGATTTGATACTCAATCCAAAACAATTGGATAATAATTGAACTCTGATGACCTTCGAACACTTAACAAAGTTAAAACTTTATGACATTTTTTGAACCTGCTGACTTTTACGTCATTCTGTACATGATAACTTTCAGAGCACCTCAATTACGAATTCCAATTGTAATTAAATACGAATTGCAATTACTTTTTGCAATTCAGTATATTGTAGTTTGTAATTGAAATACTTTTATTATTTCATGTTGATAATTTTATTGTACTTTTTTCAAAATTACAGCTCTAAATACATTTTTAACGGTATACAGACTTTTCAAATAATTAATTTTTATGCTTCTATTTTGCCTATGTGCTCACTGTTGGATATTCACTCTAAATGTTTATAGTTTTTATGATTATTATGATGAGGTGAGCGCTAATTAAATGAATGTTTAATTACGCATGGGAGTTTTGCCTTTTACTACGCACTACTATTTATTTAATGGACAGTTAGTTTAATTGTAACAAGAAATATTAAAGATATATTAAAGAGCACGTCGGCTCTGTTCAAGCAGTAAAGTAGGTCTGTGGGATCCACTCTAGAGAATCTGTGAGCTGAGATGGAAGCATGGCTTTGGCATGGCTTCAGTATCTGTGGATCTCAACAGAGGTCGTAAAGAGTTAGTTTGGGTGACAGAAGGCTACCCAAATATACTACACTCACCATTTTTACATTGAAATTCTCGATGAGACGATAGTTCAACTATACATGACAGTATTTGTAACTGAAATACATTGCATTTTAAAAAGCATTTTGCATTTTGAAATTGAAATACATTTTATTTCAAAATGTATTTTGTAATTTGTAATTGAAATGGAAATGGAAATACAACGTAATTGCGGTTTTCTGTTATCTTTGCAGCTATAAAATTCAAAATATCTAATATTTTGTTGTGAAAGCTCACTTTGCAATTCCACAAAATTTCCTTACCTTGCTGTGTCACTTTAAGGTGCATCACAGCATGATTAAATCCATACACTGAAAATATGAATTAAAAACTATGATTTAGCAAATGCCTTAATGCTGAAGGAATTTACAAATATTTTTGGTTTGACTATAGGAGGGAAGATGGAAGAAGCTACTAGACAAGATTCCATGTCCTGGTATACCAATTCTCGAGGACACCATTGATGGTTTTCATAATAATTGACACGCAACCATAACTCTTCATCACAGAGTTATTATCAACTCATCCCAAACCCAGGTGGTCATGGAGAATCTTGGGTAATTATAATTCAAACGTGTTCCATAGAATACAACTGTCGGCGTCAAATTTCTCACTGATCGCAGGAAGCGGTGTTCTTAATTACATTTTTCCAAGGAAATTTGTGGCCACTATTGTTAGCTGGTTTGCTCCCATATACTGGAATGTAAACGAACATCTTATTAATTGCTTTCTCACAATTCCGTTCGCTTAACAGAGTGAACAAACACTATTCTGGTTGTGTGGTAATAAGGGTAATACATAATGCCTCATGTGCAAGATAATTTCGCATATCTATTACCAATAACTTTTTTACTTTGTTTTGTAAGTGACTACTTACACTCTAGGTGAAACTGATTAAAAGAACGTGAGCTACGCAAGATTTCATTATTCAGTTTTCAGAAGAAACGATCTCAATTTCATAATAATGTTTATCCTAGGTATAGATGAGATTGATGTTTCGCTTTTGTTGAAGCTAGGCTAAAATTGGCACACTGGATTTGCTGGTTCATCAGAGAATAAAATACTGAATACATAGTACCTGTTTTTGTACGATATAACATTGTCAACAGACATTACAGAGCGCATTATTATATACTATCGTATTGTACTAGCTGGTCAGGTTTAAGTAAGGCCACAGCATGCATCACAAGCAACTTATGTATGGCACTAACTAAAGCTTTTCTCAATTGCCGCCCATAAATCCCGTCAAAATAACGATTTACAATTACAAAAACAGCAACATCGTTCCGGGTCCTGCAATGATACACAAATGAATGTTGAAAATTTCTTTGATCTCGAAATCACAGAATCATTATGGAAAATTCAATTTCCTCCGCCAATTTGTTTCAACAATCCCCTTACTAGCCTTTACAGATTATCTTTACAGAAAACTCGGCTACATTTTTTGGGTTTTGACAAAAACCCCATCTTTGGTGATTTTTTTTGAGCCAAAAGTCTGGAGTACATCAAACATCACTTCATTTTTCCGTAATTTCTGTTGTAGAAAAATGTCTCCTGCCAGTGAAAGTACACATAATGTAGAAGGTTATATAATTCATAAAGTAAACTAAATTATCACATCATACTTTTTCACAAGAGAGTGAAGATTTGCTGCGGAGTTTTGTACAGTGGTCTTGTTCAAACATGTCTGTGAGAGAGTAAATATAACTCAAAAGAAGATCAAATAAGAAATATGTTAAGGAAATATAAGTACAACCTAAGAAATTGTAATGTTGGTTGCAGTTTGTGCCGGTTGTGTTGAGGTAGTGAATAATGTTTCGCAAATTATTTTCATTGTATGAATTTGGAATCATTTGTTGATTATACGGACAACTTCGAATTTATTGAGACCCCAGATGTCAAACTGCATCCACCGATATGAGCTGTTGAAGGGATTTCGGTCGGTTGTGGCATTGATGTTTATTCATTCCATGAACACAAGTGCAATTTCAAAAATGTGAGCAAACCCTGAGAAGTAGAATTAATTAATTTTCTAAAAATGTACATAGATTCACCATTGTTTGTTTGTTGTTGTCGCCATGGTACAGAAAAAAAGTTCTCTTATCGTTTGTAATATCATTTTCTGATCAGGTGTATGATTTATTTGATCAAAATCGGGTAAGCAATGATGCTGTAGTATAATTTTAATTATTTGCCCGTCTCAATAAGTCTACCTTGAGAAGCCCATGCGTCATCTGCCAACGATTTGGGGCCAGTGGAGACAAGTACATGTGTTCAATTGCATACACTTATTCTCTATTCGCCAGAGACAGGTGAAAAGACAAAATCTTAATTAACTAATTAATGTAATTACTTAAATATTTAATTAGTTTCGCCACTATGCATCTACCTTATCTGATTGTGAGCTTATCTAAATTTATCTTCGTGTTTGTAAAAATGCCGTAATTGCAACTAACCTTAAAGATTGTGATAATGATTAATTCTAAATTAATTATATTAATTGCCCAATATTTAATATTTAGGTTGAACAAGTAATGAATGTAGATTAGTTCGCCGTGTAATAGTTGCTGTATAAATTCAAGTAATTAAGTTATTTTTTCCATTTTTAACAATAATTAATCAATAAATTTGATAAAAGAATAATATATCGCTATGAAATGTATTCAAATTAATGTTAGCATATTAGCAAGCCTATCCACACAATAGTTCTTTTGACAGAATTGAATTTTCAATGACAGATAATTCGAAGGAAACAAATTGTAAACTGCCTCCATGGGTATTTATATAAGCGTAGGATATCAGAGCGTAAAACAACACATTTCTGCGTTCGCTCTGCACTCTGAAGGAATGGAATACTTTATCGGAGCAATTAACAACCTATCAATTATTGGCATGTATTCAAATTGCAAAAAAATATATGCAAAACACTTTTTAAATATAAGCCAACCTATCTCTAAGAGTTCAGCTACATAAAATTCGTACGATAAGAAGAGGTACAAAATATCTTTTGTGGTTATTCAAGTGCTTACACTTGCTAACTTTGCTGCGATGCGGTTAGTGTGTAGATTTAGTTTTGAGAGCGTCAAACCGGAAGATGGAACGCGAGAATTTTACCGATGAATTTGAACACCCCCCCCCTAGATTTGCTTCTGTAAATTTATAGGATTTTATTGGACTGCTTCAATAAATCCTGTTTCTTCTAAGCTCCAAAACGCTTGATTCACCGAACATTTTAATGATGCTTATTAAGTTACGTATACATTCTAAATAAATCTTAATTGGTAATTTGTCAGTCAATATGAAACCAGCCTGCGGATATTGATATTTCTTTATTTATAAGGTCACTAGTGCTTGCGTCGTAGGTCATTGTGAAAAAGGTCTGACCAAACAAAACGAGCATAAGTTTGCATTGCTGGAACTTTTCCAGCAATGAACGACATTTGTATGAACGATACATACTAATTTAACTGATTTATTACCTTTTCGCTGCATATGACGGCGTCTTCTCAAACTGTTAATAATGCCTGGGTGCTTGTGAAATTGCTTACATAATTATGTTAATTGGACAAGCTGACGGCGAGGAAATAATTCGACCATTCTTTACGTTAATCATGTATCTATAGGAATAGCTCAAAGGCATTTTAAATCAGGTCAGTCCTGTGGTTATTTTATTGTCGGTGTAAAGGCTATCATAACCAATAAACTGCAATCTAAGTATAATAATCAAGAAATCAAGCTGAATTCTGTGCCACCTCAGCTGACTTTTGCTCTTTGCTTCCCTTCTCTCTCCTTCTCGCGTCATCATAGCAATGAAGGGTATGGCAAAGAGAGCGAAGCATCTCCAAAAATTTAATGCAGGAGAGTATACCCCGCTGTTGCTATGTCTTTTAGATAGCAAGCAACGGGAAAGGGAGAATAGACTCACGCGGTCTCTCTCACTCTCTCTCCTACACAACACACACACATACACAACAGCCAGCAGCAATGCTCCACTTCTCCGTCTCTCTCCTTCTCGCTTTACAACGTGGAAGGGTATACACAGAGCTACCCCAGGTTGTGGTTGTATGTGAGTTAT
This sequence comes from Sinella curviseta, assembly GCA_004115045.4. Classification (NCBI taxonomy): domain Eukaryota; kingdom Metazoa; phylum Arthropoda; class Collembola; order Entomobryomorpha; family Entomobryidae; genus Sinella; species Sinella curviseta. The sequence goes on along the minus strand of CM023201.3, from coordinate 9,083,647 downwards.
TTTGTGTTGTTGTGAGTGGCTATGTAAAGAGATGGAGTGGCCTGGCGCGTTTACAGCATTTGAATTTTTAAACAAGTGAAGGGTTATTACAAACGTCACGATCATATTACTACTACTGTTGTGGCATGTTGTTGTTGTTTGCGGGGGTGCTTTTTGTTGTTGTGAGTATGTAAGGGATCGTGAATTTAGTGCGTCACGCTCAGAGGGGGGATCGGGGGTCTCCGGTGAGCGTGATTTTAAATGTTCAAAGGGGTGACCTGTAACAGTGACATGGTGGGAGGGGGTCTGAAAAATCGGTTTTTAGCCTGACGTACTAAATGTGCGATCCCTAAAGAGATGGCGTTGGTGTCGTGGAGCATTTCCATTGGATTTGGAAACAAGTGATGGGTTACTGCAAATGCAATGGGATTTTGCAACTGTAATGGGTTGTTGCAAATGTTATGGGATGTTGCAAATGTAATGTAAAAATGTAATGCCAAAAATAATGGGGTTATCCTCTGGGGCCACATGCTTGCTTCGCTGTATATATGCTGAATGTTGCTCTTGGTTGTATTTAAAACAATGGGTAAACAAACGAGCAGCTACAGCTGTGTGTACTACTGGGTATCTTTTGAACGAACCGCCAAACTTGGTCTCCTTATGGGGATAAATGGGGATCAGTGAGACAACTGACAGCAGGAAGTGGGATCAATCAAAGACATGCGCCAAAACTGATCACGGTTGTACATTATAGAGATGAAAGCTTTTTTGTCAAGTTCGGCTATCCTAACTGATTTCACAAACCTTATAGATTGAAATTGGAACTGCGATCTCTTTAATTGTTGGCGACTTAGTCGCCAACGGGCCCCCTTCTAGTTTCACTATAAAGATCATTCTTAATGTTTCGCTGGTAAAAAGCATACACTCTCACAGACTATCGAACTTTTACTACTTTTTTTAAAGACAAGCGCTCAATCACTGGAGTGCCAATATAGCTTGTAGTATATAGCGAATTAATGGTGGGATCATTAACGAACCCCACGTTTGGGAAAAATTGGCATACGGATGAGCTGAAAATCACTCATTGTGCTTGTATTTAGACAACATACACCTCCTGCTACACTTGCAAGGAAGCAACATAAACTAGTTAGCATTCCCGTGACGTGGAGGATGTTCACCAGTCATGTGCTAAATCGTACTAATTTTAACAGCAAAGATTATTTCAGTGTTCGTAATTCAGCAATGTGAATCTTCTATGCAATAGAAAATAAACTAATTGAGGATATGTTGGTCAACTAATCCGCCATTTCGATACTATTCATGCACAAGGAATAAATTTGTATTAGAGGTACTTCCGTGGTCTAGTTGTCTGTATAGCCAGAATATTAGTAAATATGGAAAAACATGTTTCGGTGGGAATTCCACATCCACATCTACCAGAATTGACACTAACAGCAATGGCTGGCGCATAATCCTCGTTCCCACTCACTCGGAATATAACGTAAAATCAAAATTACACTCCCAAAATCATAATGACACATTGGCAGATAAAAAATGGTCATATTATGTACGTAAATTTTTCACAAGTAGAATTAATAAAATACTTTGACTAGTTGGAATTTCAATAATGTTCCAAGATTTCGTCTGATCAGCAAATGTCTCTTACATTGGTATATTAGCAAGAAGAAGTGACGATAACGAAATGTCAATTTAAGCAATAAAAATGTTCGTGAAAAATAATATGACAGTACTTTCCATAATTTGCTCACATCTGTTTGTGATACCTTGAGACCTTTTCACGTGAAACAAATTCCATTTTGCACCCATTTTTACAACACCGTCAGCCTTTACGCATATTATTACTTTGGCATTTCGCTTCGAATCTTATTGAAATCAAAGGAAGGCATTTCTAGGTAAAACTAAAATCACCTAAACATAAATGCAGGGACCATAAATCCCAGCCACATGATAGTTTAAAATTACATTTGAAATTTGAAATCGTACTGCCGTCAGAGTTCAACTGTGAACCAGGTAATAAAAAGATACGCTGGAATATTGTGAAATGGTTGTAATTGCAAATCAACCAACTTCCGGCGGAATGTTCTGTAAGAAGCTCCTGGAAATTGTTGGAGTAGTTTAACCCACCTTACATTAAATATTGTTTACAGATTCTACTGTGATTCCACGTAATTATTTCTACCCAACTGCTCGTGCAATGATGTTAGCAAATTAGTGAAATAAATAATAATTGTAGTTGTTACTCGGATCATTAGAATCCAAGGACGAGTCACGAATTACTCCCATGTGAACCTTCACTTGTAAATAGTGATAATAAATTGAAGATGGGCGAGTGTTCTATTCTTCGATATAATTGCATTTGTAGGCTAGTAAGTGCTCATGTGTAAAACACAGCATTTTATTCTTTGACCAACTCAAGCAGGGCTGTGCGTGAACTATAATCTATTGGAATACCATACATGTACCAATGAGCTTTTGTGAATTGTTGATATCGATTCTGTTTTCATCAAACACAGTCGGCGCTTTTATACAATAATACTGCCCATCACAGAGGGTCAAACTACATTTCCACCAAGCAAATATGTTTGCCCAACAAATATTATTTGTATTTTGGCATTTAAACGGAATCTCTGCTTATTAGAAGAATTATAACAAACACTGAAGGAGCAGGAGTGAATTATTTATGAATTAATTTGCTGAATTCGCGCATAATTGTTAATTTAAAATTGCGCTTTGTACTGTTTTTCTAAAAGGCGGATAAAAATCCTCTATTATGTCTCTGGGTCTTCCAATACAATTGGAACATTGCTCTTAAATTCCGTCTACTAAAACCAACCTGCAGCAACTACAACTATCCCTCTGCCGAGCCAACCTTAAATACAAATATCAGTAAATTGAAAACTGACCAGTGTCATTATTACTCAACATAAAAATTCGTCGTCAACTAGCTTAAATCATAAATGTACCACAATTAAATTTATAACGAAAATAGTTTGCAAGTCCATGAATGCAACGTTAACTGACAATTTGTTAATGTTAATTGATTTTCCTCATTCTTATGCCATTTGTATTGGTATAACGGGCGGACAATGCTTCATGACTTTGTTGTATTCACTTGGTCATTAGCGCAGCACTTTTTGGTGCACCATGAATAAGACAGTTCTTTGGTCGTCAGTAGTGCATTAATGCAGTCGGAAACTTGCAGTCCAATGAACAACTAGAATTTAAATTAATCACATTTTTAACTCTCTCCAGCAAACAATAATAGAAATCGAAATTATCAACCCTAGCGTCCAGTATTCCACATTGTGCAAATCCTATGAAATTCATGCGAAGTGCTTTTAATCGAAAGTGTGCATTTTTGTTGATTGATCGTGAAATAAAATAAGAGAAATTCGAACTTTTAGAGTAGTGTCGAGTGACCTTAATGCATTCAGTTCCGAACATCAAAGATTTTTTGGAGGGTAAGGCTTGGGGGTTTCATATGTTACACATGGATGTACTTTCCGCATGCTCAACTGACCACTGTTATTTCACCCATAATTCTTTAGTCACCTGAATAAAATGTAACGAAAAACTCAACCAGACCTGTCAGTAGTGGAGGTTGAGGAATCTGGGTTACCGATTTATAGGAGTAGCAGTCACTCGGACAATTGACGGCGTCATTGTCACTCAACACAGTCGGTAGTTTGAAATTAGCAGTATATAAATATGTGCAGTAATTTTAATGATAGCGGAATTATTTTACGAATATCATGATTTATTTAATCCCGAATAAGAACAATGCTCACGGAATCAAATAACACAAAATGCTGTAACACATACAATCGACACACCTCACAAGTATAAACATTCGATGATTCTACCAATAAAACGTTTTCATGGTTAAAGATAGCGGCGAAACTCGGATGTATCCTGAGACGATTGCGTAATCACTGGGTACGTGACTAAAGAGCTGGCTTTGGGTTGTTCAGGATGTCTATCGTTTTATATTAGTAATTATTTAATTTTATTAAACTGTATCTTTAGTGTACATTGCAGTATTAAGTTGTTTGAACCTTTTGCGACGATGCTTTGTGTGGACAGGTTCCATTGGAAAATACGTACGAGACACTATTACAGTTTCTTAAATTTTATCTCAAATGTAGGATTACTTGACGCATCTAACTTTACATTTGAAGTTAAATAAAATCCTACGCTTTTAATCTTAATAATCTAACATAAAATCGGTTATTTGGTTAACATAAAATAAAGCTGCTTTGTTTATTTACAGTCACTAGGAAGCCAATCAAAAGGGCATTTGAAATCTGTGCATGCTTTCATGATCCATCATCTCAGTACTTACAGTTTGACGTCAATATTTAGCAGAGGTCATTCAAAACCATCATATTGTATTACTGGTGTAGATGACTAGATGTTTTATTAGAGAAACTAATTCTCGTAGCCGATTGTAGATGCTGTTTCAAAGAATATTTATTCTTTATGATATTTGGCAACAACAGCAGTTAATCAACTTATTTATATCCGATTAAATTAACTCTCATATGCAGCAACGGAAGGCTACGTATAACAATCCGTGACAACCATCCGACTGAACGTTCACATTAAATTGGAAATATCTGTATTACTCATTTTCTAAAAAATGGGGCTTTTCTTATTTTAATTTTAGCATTTATTAAGCAATAATATGTTTGGACTTTCAAATACTTATGCGTATGAAGTGCTTCTTTATATTTTATGTCTGTAGTCGAGAGTGTTGGAAATATTTGGAGCAAATAACTTATTAGGACCTGATTGGCAAGATAAATTGTATTTAAATATTTGTAGTAAATGGATTTATGGGCTCAATCATTTCTGATAATTTAAATACAAAGTTTACTAAAGGTACCTAAATATATGCAAAGAGCACCAATAAGTCGTTTGTCGTTACAAAGTTAGAATACAGTTAATGGGAAAACAAGACATAATTCGGTTATAGCCAAAGACAGTGCAGAAATTTCCACGTTGTTTTATATCATTCATATCGTCTCCAAACTATCAATGACTTTCCATTGTAGGTCATTTTGTTCCTCCGCTGCATCCGAGGTATAACAATTGCATTTTATTGTTTGAAAGTAAGCGTAAATTGTGTCGAAGATGTGCTGAAACATTGTTATCGATTTAATGCTTTTATGTATGCTTTTAGATATGTATGTATGTTTCGAAGTTGAACTCTAGACTACCTGTTTGGTTTAAGCGCCATCTATTCACTCAATGGCTTCAGGTTGAAAAACTTCCCATGTAGGTTTTCCAGTGGAATCCGTTGATAGGTAATCAATATGAATAAGGTCGTTGCATATTGCTGCATAAATGACAATACAATATGTGGATATTTATTTGCTGTTCGCAACGTTAAGCGACAATGACGAAACCATGTATCCGTCCACATACTTTTTGCAAATTACTCATGGCTAATCCACATTTTCATTTGTTGCCGAGTGTCTAAAATTAGTTTTGGAAAATGACCTTTCTTCATAAACTCGTGATAAACATTTGACAGATGTATTTGCAAAATTGAATAAGCATGTCTGAAATCACATGAAAGCCTTCTCTAACAAGGCAACGTTTCCTGTTGATTGTCAGCCATGTACCTCATGTCATAACACTGACCGGAGGTACGGGAGTCGACGTGTTTGTGATTGTTGGGGTTGACAAGGGGTCAAAAAATGTTATTGTATAAATGGATAGAGGAGTTCAAGACGATCAATTTTTGCCAAGGCACCATAGGTTAAATCGGCCAACTATCGGTGGGGTTGACATGACATGCGTAGATGTGTTCATGGAATCTCATTTTCATTATCATAAAATTTCTGACTGACTGATTCCTTTCATCTGTTTCGCTTAGGACAGGAAATGATCCGTTGGTGTGATGTTACACCAATAAAAAAGCATCCATTAAGATCAGTTTGGTAGTCTGGTACCAGCTTAACAGTTCTTGTAAGATCACCACAGACATGGAAAATTTGACATATTTTCTCCGGATGACCAAATTTTCTCCGACCATATTTCAATGCAAATAATCAGTTTCATAGCGTTTAGTCATTATCAATTGGCAGTTTTAGACTCGTATATTGTTATTGTGAGAATGCATTGTGAAGAAGCTGATTATATTCTGTAATTACTCTTAAAATATTTAATTTTCTCCATAATATCAATTTTTCTCCAGCGATTTTCTCCGGATGTCATCCGCGCATCCGCGTGGATTTTCCATGCCTGGTCACCAAGGTTAAGCAACGGGCCTCAACTGAAACTGTAGATGGTTGACCGGTTAACAGCTGGTCATGCAAAAACAGGAGTAAGGCGTACATGCTGCGTCAGTTGTCTGCTTTTAATGTTAGACAAATTGGTAGACACGATCTGGACTATATATGTATCTGCTGAAAAATCTCACTTACTGATTGACAGTTAATGAATATTTATTATTGCAGTAATCAAATTCACAATAATAATTACTAAGGATTAATTACTAAATAATAATAATAATCACGTAAGGATTTTTTCCTATTAGCCATGCGGAAATTGTGGTAATATCACACGATTCTCATCTTGGCTTCAGATATAAAATATTTATGGCAGAGGTTCAAACGATCTATGCCACATTTTGCATTACTACGCCCATCGGTGTTATATACATTATTAGGTTTAAAGTGGAGCTGTTGCTAGTAGTTCATGTGGTAGAGCTGGAATCGCAAGCCTTACAAAAAATAAAAATCGTAATTTACTAATTTATGTATCATTTCGCCTTGAAACAGGTACTGGTGTGACAGGTATTGAACATTTAATTATCTCACTCGTTAAACTGGTTGGGGGACCGTACATTTAGTACGTCACGCTAAAAAAACGATTTTTCAGACCCCCCTCCCCCTCCCCCCTGTCACTGTTACAGGGTACCCCTTTTAACATGTAAAATCACGCTCACCGGAAACCCCCCCTCCCCCCTCTGAGCGTGACGCACTAAATGCACGATACCTTGCCTCGGAACTACATTTTAGTGTATTACTGGCTAATATTTATGCTTGTTTCAAAAATAAAAAAAACAAGTGCAAAATTATTTCAGCTGAAATGTAATACAATATCATGCCTGAGAATGAGATTAACGTTTGCAGTTATTGCATCTTTACCTCCCCCATGTCCCCTATTCTCTTTATCATGTGCTGAAATTCTGTTGTTCAAAAAGTTTTGATAGATGTTTAAGCCATTTGATGCTTCCACTGTACCACGGAGGAAATAATGCTTATCAGGTAGTACAACGTCAACCTTAGCTAGAGAAGAGTGATTCTTTAATTGAATGGTTTTGTAATATTAAGGCCGATTTCCTATAATAAAGCCAAGTACGTAAGTTTGTGCAGTTGTACTGCACCATTTCCAGAGCAAGAGATAGAAGTGATTATAATGAAAACCGAGTCAATTAGGTTTTTATGTTGTGGTGTAGTTTTGAGTAATCTTAAACGTCCTCGTTAACATGCATCCGAACGAACTAGATTACAAGCATCCGTGGCAGATTGACAGCAAATGGAATGAGCACAGTCAACAAGAAGCTATTTTTACCACCAGTGGAATAAATTATCATTAATGTACTCCTCAAGCTGTACTTCAGCAATGTGCACCAGATCGAATTATGGACAACGATATACTTATATTTATATCTAGCTGAAAATAGAAAATTGCTTTGGAGTAAGCGCGGCAATTGCATATCAGCGGATAATTTGATAGCATATGTGTACGAATAAGAATATACTTTATGTAGAGTTGTTTCTATGCGTTCATCTTTCTCGCTGCTTAAAATGAAAGCTTGTGATGGACATATTGTAATAATCTGCAACCATGTTCGGCTTGCACATTTCAGCACTTCTGCCTCATCAATGATTATGAAACCAGTCGACCTATGATTCGAGCAAGGGGGCCATGTTTAATTCGCTGCCTTAGTTGTGTTTGCCGTTCCTTTTGACTACGTGAATTAACTGAATGTTACCTAATAACTGACCCATGGTTCAATCGAAAACCTAATTAGTTAAAATTCTACATCAGTTCATTTTGATGAGACTACAGTTCTCGTAAAGTTTGATGATATTTTCATCTGTACAGCCGAGACGGAGATTAAAGGCAACAACTAATTAAAGAAATCATAGCACCTTCTTGATGAGCTGCATCGGAGCATGACCGTGCAGAATGTTGATCGAATTACCGAGCTGAAGTGAATTGGTGAGCACCAGTTACACAAATTTCTCTCATTTACGTATTACTACAGCACCAAATACATTCAATTTTATTCTTGTTTTGCATTACACAAATGTAGATTGCAAAGAAGAAACATTGTTGTTTCTATAAATAGAAAACGTGGTATTCGAAATTTTGTCCTATACTACGAGTTGTAACATTTTATGAGGATAATCCGCAAATAGCCTTTCGCTTTCGAAGTTGTGGATGGCAAATTTACCATTTTGACTGAGTAAACTGCGAAGTTATAACTTGTTGAACTGATATTCGAATCGCTGTTTTTCTGTGGTGTCAGAATAATAAAATATAAACGCATCGATTGCTGATTGATTGTTGATTGATGAGAGAGATTATTGCAAAATCGCTTGTATAGCAAATTGGTATTCAGTCTCGTTACGATTGACGTCAACGCTTAATAGTATAATCTATAAATGAATTCATAAACTCTTTTTCTTGAAGCCAAATACCGTTCGTTGACATTTAAAGACAAAAGAACACGAATTGATAGTAATAATATTTTTTCAATGAAATTGTTACGGTAAATAGGGAGCGACTATTGATTTTTCATGGAAATCATTGGACATAGAGTCTTATTGGTAATGTTGGATGAAGCCAACAGAGTCCTTCCTGGCTTTACGTTTTAGTTACATCCTTGGTTGTTTCTGGTAAGCTGGTACTGTTGAGTGCGAAGAATGGCGATACACAAACTCAAATATTTTATAACTACATATTTACTATACACCTGCACCAGCAAAACCGGTTGTAATCTGTTTATCGAACATTCCAGTTCACCCATTTGAATATGCAGTGAAGCATTATATTATTGCGGTAAATAGATTTAATGTCGAAACACGACAATTGCACGTTTTGTATATTCAAGAAAGCAATACAACGAGTAAGAAGATAACCGATTTCATGATTAATCATGTCACCTCAATATCAACTGGTTTGTAAATATATGCAGCAATTATTGCATTAGTGGTAGCAAGATATAAAGCAGAGAACGCCAATTGTAAAACAAATATATTTCCAAGGCAACAGTCGCCGTAAATTAGAAACAAATGCTGTCGTATATGTAGAACATTAAAGTATCGGTTAAGCGTTACATTTTGAAATACTATGGATCATTCGGTTTTCGATGTCTTAAGATAGACTTGATTTTCAGCATTAACTGTAATGTGAGCTTACTTGGTTAAGAATGTGAACAGAGTTGTTTCTATGAAGTTTAAAAATATAAAATTTAAATTTAATATCTCAAATTTGAACTGATCTTAATAAGTGTATTCCAGGTAATAACGAACGAAAGAGTCCATTCTATTTTGTAGAATCGTATACTAAATATTGGCATAGCATTGCACCGTAATGTACATCTGATATCTCATACTCCATTATTAACGCAGCATTGCCACTTGACATCGATTTCCTAATGCTGTTTTGGTTAGTCAAGAAACGCACACGAACATTATTTAAATGAATAATTTGACAACTAATAAAATCTCTCTTCCATTAATCAGTTTTCAAATTATTTGCCTGCAGCAATTGTTACCCATTGGGGACCATTGCAACGCAGCCAAGTGTGTGGAATATATCATTTTAATATCAATTTTTGATGGAAATTAAAAATAAAAGCATTGTCGTCGGAAATCAGTAATATTATATGTTAAGTTCGGTGCCATCATATTGAAATACACGGATCTTGAGATTTTCCACATATTTAGATATCTAGACATATCTAGAAAGTCTGGGAGGACTAATTGGGTTCTTTTTGCTTGTGATCGAGAGTCTCGATTTCTCTGAATGTGTCTCGAATCGAGACACATTCAGAGAAAGTGCTACCTCTCCAAGTTTCTTGTTGTTAGGTTTTCAAATATTTGTGTGATTGTTACTCACCATACAAATCACGCAAAGACGACCAATGTGTACGTTTTACCTACCGGGTTGGTACCAAACCTAATTAAACAAACCACGCCAACTTCATTAGACGTATTAAATACTATATAATCGCATCAGAGACACTCATGTACTCTACGTAACATAAGAGGCCAAGAAATGAAAACGCCAGACAAAAAGCAAATTATGTTTGTATTGACATCAAAGGATATACAAAACAAGAATGCTAATGCTTATGTTTGGTGCCATCATCTCAACTACTCTTGATTCTACGGTTTTTATTTTCAGCATGTCTATAACTCCTGCATTTCTGCAGTTGATTTTGAGAGTAAATGTTGCAATTTGAGCTTACACTTTAAAATTTGCAGTTTTCAAAAGCAGTCATTCACAACTAATAATAAGATAAATTCCATATAATGCACGAATTATTTGTTTTGGGTGTAACGTTGGTAAATTTAAATTCATGAATCTCAATTCAAAACGTGTGTGCATACAAAAGTTATTGCTCGCTTGATGTTACAGCTTTTGTTAATTTATGTAACGGTAAACTCTTCATTCATTGCTCTCACCTGCAATACATTTTACATAACTAGTCGCGTTAAACCGCGATGGAGAATACCTAGCTGAAACGATTCGTTTTGAAGTGACGCCATCAAATGGCGCTCTAAAACGACACTTTCAAATTGCGTTCATAAATGGCGCTTTCAAATGGCGTTCATGAATGGCGTTCATAAATGGCGTTCATGAATGGCGTTCATGAATGGCGTTCATAAATGGCGTTCATGAATGGCGTTCATGAATGGCGTTCATAAATGGCGTTCATAAATGGCGTTCATGAATGGCGTTCATGAATGGCGTTCATAAATGGCGTTCATGAATGGCGTTCATAAATGGCGTTCATGAATGGCGTTCATAAATGGCGTTCATGAATGGCGTTCATGAATGGCGTTCATGAATGGCGTTCATGAATGGCGTTCATAAATGTCGTTCATAAATGTCGTTCATGAATGGTGTTCATGAATGGCGTTCATAAATGGCGTTCATAAATGGCGTTCATGAATGGCGTTCATAAATGGCGTTCATGAATGGCGTTCATGAATGGCGTTCATGAATGGCGTTCATGAATGGCGTTCATAAATGGCGTTCATAAATGTCGTTCATGAATGGTGTTCATGAATGGCGTTCATAAATGGCGTTCATAAATGGCGTTCATGAATGGCGTTCATGAATGGCGTTCATAAATGGCGTTCATAAATGGCGTTCATGAATGGCGTTCATGAATGGCGTTCATAAATGGCGTTCATAAATGGCGTTCATGAATGGCGTTCATGAATGGCGTTCATGAATGGCGTTCATGAATGGCGTTCATGAATGGCGTTCATGAATGGCGTTCATAAATGGCGTTCATGAATGGCGTTCATGAATGGCGTTCATAAATGGCGTTCATGAATGGCGTTCATGAATGGCGTTCATAAATGGCGTTCATAAATGGCGTTCATGAATGGCGTTCATAAATGGCGTTCATGAATGGCGTTCATGAATGGCGTTCATGAATGGCGTTCATAAATGGCGTTCATAAATGGCGTTGTGAATGGCGTTCATGAATGGCGTTCATAAATGGCGTTCATGAATGGCGTTCATAAATGGCGTTCATGAATGGCGTTCATGAATGGCGTTCATAAATGGCGTTCATAAATGGCGTTCATGAATGGCGTTCATGAATGGCGTTCATAAATGGCGTTCATGAATGGCGTTCATGAATGGCGTTCATAAATGGCGTTCATGAATGGCGTTCATAAATGGCGTTCATGAATGGCGTTCATGAATGGCGTTAATAAATGGCGTTCATAAATGGCGTTCATGAATGGCGTTCATGAATGGCGTTCATGAATGGCGTTCATGAATGGCGTTCATGAATGGCGTTCATAAATGGCGTTCATAAATTGCGTTCATGAATGGCGTTCATGAATGGCGTTCATAAATGGCGTTCATGAATGGCGTTCATGAATGGCGTTCATGAATGGCGTTCATGAATGGCGTTCGTAAATGGCGCTCTAAAACGACACTTTCAAATTGCGTTCATAAATGGCGCTTTCAAATGGCGTTCATGAATGGCGTTCATGAATGGCGTTCATGAATGGCGTTCACGAATGGCGTTCATGAATGGCGTTCGTAAATGGCGCTCTAAAACGACACTTTCAAATTGCGTTCATAAATGGCGCTTTCAAATGGCGTTCATGAATGGCGTTCATAAATGGCGTTCATGAATGGCGTTCACGAATGGCGTTCATAAATGGCGTTCATGAATGGCGTTCATAAATGGCGTTCATAAATGGCGTTCATGAATGGCGTTCATGAATGGCGTTCATGAATGGCGTTCATAAATGGCGTTCATGAATGGCGTTCATGAATGGCGTTCATAAATGGCGTTCATGAATGGCGTTCATGAATGGCGTTCATAAATGGCGTTCATGAATGGCGTTCATGAATGGCGTTCATAAATGGCGTTCATAAATGGCGTTCATAAATGGCGTTCATGAATGGCGTTCATGAATGGCGTTCATGAATGGCGTTCATAAATGGCGTTCATGAATGGCGTTCATGAATGGCGTTCATAAATGGCGTTCATGAATGGCGTTCATGAATGGCGTTCATAAATGGCGTTCATGAATGGCGTTCATGAATGGCGTTCATAAATGGCGTTCATAAATGGCGTTCATGAATGGCGTTCATGAATGGCGTTCATGAATGGCGTTCATAAATGGCGTTCATGAATGGCGTTCATGAATGGCGTTCATGAATGGCGTTCATAAATGGCGTTCATGAATGGCGTTCATGAATGGCGTTCATGAATGGCGTTCATGAATGGCGTTCTTAAATGGCGTTCATGAATGGCGTTCTTAAATGGCGCTCTAAAACGACACTTTCAAATTGCGTTCATAAATGGCGCTTTCAAATGGCGTTCATGAATGGCGTTCATGAATGGCGTTCATAAAGGCGTTCATGAATGGCGCTCATGAATGGCGTTCATGAATGGCGTTCATAAATGGCGTTCTTAAATGGCGCTTTCAATTCATGTCACCTCTTTTTGACCCCTGTAGGTCAAAGTAACCCGATTTGACTCATAGTTCCTGAAGAGAAAATGATCACGGTTCATTTCTCTATCAGAATCCACGAAGAAAAAAATTTGCCATTTAAAAAGCATGTGACCTCTCTCTGACCCCTACTCCGACCCCTGTTGACCTATTGACCTAAAAGTCTGGCCATGTCTTCCTTGTCACCTAAGGAACATGTGTGCCAAGTTTCGACAAAATCCGTCAAGCCGTTTCAGAGTTATAGCGCGAACAGACGGACAGACAGACGGACAAACAAACTAAAATTATAACTACGCTTCAACTTCGTTTCAGCTACGTAATAAACAGAATTGGATTCCATCCGTACATACTAATTGCGCTATATTGACGCACTGGGTGATGATGGGCAGTTTGAATCGTTCAAATTGGCGGGAATCTGGTTAGCTATATATGTAATTAATTGTTCAAGTTTAGCAAATGTGTTGTACGAATTCCCGAGCTTCCTGTTTCATATTTGTCGCGTTGAGCGTTACAGTAATTACCTTCTGCAAAATTCTTCATTTATTACGATGTACTGAAGGATTTGAGGAAAGTTTGTATCTTATGAGTGCCACAGGCCTAATGTTGCTCTATAGATTAATGACCATCAAAAATATAAGAATTGGAATTAATGTCAGTCAACCCTTTCAAATTTCAGTTCCATAAATTCGAGTATTTAATTACATAGGGCGTTAATTTGAATATCTTTCAGATAAATAGGTAAGTGAACTTATTAAGTGCAATAATTTTTAAGACACCTAATAATTTATAGAAGTGTCCGTCAATTATTTTAAAGGGTCATTATGTTTTGTGTTGTGGGATAGTTGGTATCACTCAGGTTTAAGAACAACTTATTTCCAAAAACTAATTCTAACAATCTGATCTTTTCCGACTCTAACATGTACGTTAAATGATTTAGCCATTTGAATGGACGAGCAAGAATGGAATAAGAATTTGTTATTTTCGCGCCCGTAAGTTAAAACATTTACACACAATAAAGTTAAATTATGACTAAATTAAGATGGTATTAGTAATTGCAAGCTTAATACAGCGGAAAGAGAGCCACTCAGAAACTACAAATGGATGGATTCTCGATTTCGTGATTGGCAGTTAAAGATATGAACTGTAAACACATCTGGAGAGTGGCGAAGTTATACTCGGGCCACGTTAAATAATCTCATAGCTATTTACATTCAATGGCAGAGAACGGAGACACCTCTGTTTATTTATATTCCTAAAAACCCCATAGTGTATATGTTTGACTACTAAACTATGCAGATGGCTATACGCTCAATAAGTGAACAATCGTTTCGAAAAACATGAAATGCCAACAGTATAATGCTACTGATACTGGAATTACATTTTCTCTTTATGAATTTGGGACAGGTTTTCATTCTCTTGCAACTCAGACCCATACAACGCTTCCGTCCCTAGTAGCAAATCCTGTCTGATTGGAAACTTTAAAAAAGAAAATTATAGTATTTATAAACGTTTATTTCATCGTTTAAAGTTGTTGTTTTTGTTAACCCTTTCGACGTATTATAACAGCAACCGCTATTACACGTAATCTCACTAGTCTACTTTAACAATGATAGTCATTACAGTAATTCTGTCAATTTCAACTGTAACGTTGAAATAGTGCCAAATGGATTTAGTTGTTTGTGACATAGCTACAAAATTGTCAATGTTTGGTGCACGGCATAGAAAAATGCATCGATGTGTCTTGAATTGTTGGCATTCCCTTGCAAGGATAACCATTCGTTGGGTATTACTTTAATTGGGATGATGCACTGATTTCTTCAAGTGTATCAATATACATACATATAAATTCAAGGGTTTACAATTTAAGAATATGAAACAATACAATTCCAATTGTTTCTTTGTTATCAAAATATAGGAATAATTACATTTAAAACTTATGGTAGTGAGTTGGATTGCGAGTCCGATTTAACAACGCTAGTAAAGGACATTTGATACAGTACCCGGAAACGTCATTTATTAAAAGTGACCTCTACAGCAATACTATTAGTATCAATATCAGAAAAATACTTCCAAGCAACCTACAACATGTAGCTCACACCCAGAGAGGTTATTGTACTTTATTTAAGACGATAATTTATTGTTAAAGACCTCTCCATAAAACAACATAAGTTTTATCTTTTGATACAGTTTGTTCATTTTGGTTAAAATCTATTTGTTTAATACTTATATGATTGTGAATAAACTAAATTATAATATGCCAAACGTCTGCATTGACGCCAGCCTAGAAACGAGTCCAAGCATACAATATTAATGTCCTTACGCAAAGGTGAATACTGAATGTACATCAACTAAAATCCGCGATGTGGCTACTTGAAAAGGATAATTAGTGTAATCGCATGGTCAATCATATTTGAGCAATAGTTTGCTGCCGTGCTCTCGTCGAACAATGCGGATCCGTAACGAATGGATATTGGCTGCTGAGCATCCAGCTTCCGCTTCCATATTTTGTATTCCCAACATCTAGAAATGCATTTCGTGCTCAGTGCCGCTTTCCAGTATTGATTTGAACATTTAGACCACTTGCAGGTCAGCAACATTTTGCTATACTTATAGCAGAGGCAAGACATAGGAAGAGTAACTGTTATTGCCACGAGGCATTGCGCTCCAATGACAGACAAAACAATCCACAGACTTAAAGGGAACATTTTCCAACCTGAAATAATTACCCATGTCATCAACACGCCAATAACAAATCCAAAGCCCATCATCAGAGCACCCATATTTCTAATCCCAGCCATTCCTATCTGGCAGACGCTACTCAATTGTATGTAGGAATTTATGGAGCTCAAATTTGGAGACATTGCTCCAACGACTTTCAAACATTTGTGAACAATACTAATTAACGAAACAGTTGATAGCAGAAAAATTGTCGAGGACCTTGCCACTTCTACTCCAGTCCGGCAGGCAACAACAAATCTACAGACGATGCCAAGACTTTTTGAAAATAGATTTTTGGAGGCAACCAACTCATCTGTCACATATCGGAGAGGGTCCATATCTGTAAGGACAATGAGACAGCCAATTGACAATCCCACAATGAACCAGATTCCGGAGCATACTATCAATATCCTTCCAAGTAAGTCGGCGTCCTTGTGTTGTCGCAGGTTGTGCTCTTCTGAAAATTCAAATAAACAAATTATTTGTTTAGAAAACCTGGAAGGTTTGGAGAATAGAAAATTATATTTTGTTTCAAAATGTAGAAATACCTCGTTTGACTAGAATTTTGAATGACAAGCCAAGCGCGTAACCGTTAGGGCGAGTATCGTTTCTTCGAATTCGGTCAAATTGAAGAAGCGCATTAAAAAATTGCACATAAATTTCGTTTCCTTGTGCAAGAATGAGTAGGTTTAATGCTGTAATGTATGTTGCGCCGCAAAGAATGAGAAAGTTGAGCAGAAGCAAGAAAAGTGGTTCCGAGTCTGGTGGCCTGAAAAGAAAATACTTGAGCAAGATGTACAAAGGTATGAATACGTGTGCGCTAATTGGCGCAAAAGACAAATAAAATGGAATCGATTTTTGGCCATCATTTTCCAGTTTGAACCTTTCCTGTGAAATGTCAATGGAGATGGGATGGCGGTAAAAGTATTTTCCGTACAAAAAGTTTTGAAATTGGTACGCTTTCCACATGAACGGTGTTGCCATACTTGAAGAGTTTGGAATAAAATCAACTGCTACCAGGTGATGTTTCGACGGATGTTCTCAGCAGTATTCCGAAATACTAACAATAAAGCGTCGTAGTAGTGGCCTTTGGAAAAACACAAAATATTTGATAGTTTGAAGAATTTCAAAAAATGAGTCGACAAGATTGATTAGCTGATAAAATGCTAATGTATCAAGGCATAAATTAATTTAATTTCAATTTCAGCGTTCCGGAAGTTGTTTGTTTTTAAATTTTGCTCTCATTTAATATTCAGTCGCAATTTCAGGAATATTTCAATTTTCGATATATTAAATACAATTTCCAACTTGTATGGAGTATATGCTAAAGTAGTGTTTAGCTACTGGCTTCCTGCAGCTCAAGAATTTATTAAAAGTTTAGAATCTATAATTACATATGCTATCATGCCGGGGTAAGCAAGAAATGGTAAATTAGTTGTTGAAATCAATAGTTTGTTTTGCTTGTTCAAATATCCACTGTACTCGTCAAGCTAGTTTATTAGTACACACATATCTGGATTTATGTTTCAATTACGATGAAGTATATAATGGAAAATCAATTCTTTTGAAATTATTGACGCTTATTATAATTAATTAAGAGCATAATTTTGTTATTTCCCATGGGAACTACTCGTATCTTCTCTGAAACTTTCAAATTACCGTTTAGCATTAGCGAACCCACCATGTAGTCGACGTAAATACCGTTCACCATTACAATTAACCAGGAACATTAATTATCAACGAGCCTTCCATTCCTAGTGATTCAAAATGCCATAACTGTTGACTTTCGAAGGAAACCACGAAGCTCAACTATGATTTCACAAAAGCGTCCGTCACTCGCATTCTGATCGTAGTCGCTCGGATGATTCAAGAAACGGTAATGCACTAAAATCCATTACCAAATCATGAATCCCTTTTTCACAAAAAATAATATTTTTTTAAATACTGGTTGATATAATAGGAAGCTACTTCACGACTTTGAGGCAAATGTCAAAATGCATTATTACAAATATGATTAGCGGAATTTGCTTAGTGTAAACACGATTGGGCTAAATAGCTTTACTTGAGGGTTGTGCTTTCCCTATTTTACATTTTCCAACAAGAGATAATACTTTGTACAAATGTGATTTGACTTAAGTTTTTACCTGTTTTCATGAAGGCCTAATTAATGAAAATATCAACGACGCGCTAGGACCTAAAGTATACCGCAACATCCGCGTATTGTCATTTTATTTTTGACATTTGAGCTTACAATTAGCTTGGTGAATTTAATTTTGTCACATTAATTATTTATTACAATTTAAAGGCAGCTGCACGATATTTATAGCTTGTACATTATTGAGTATTACTGCAAAATTGACCACGTCGTAACAGCAGTAATTGTCTTGTAATCAATCTTTGGTATCTCAAAATTTATAAATGTTGATAAGAAAACAAATAATTCAATGTTTTATAATTAACCCACTGAAAAGTTGTAACGAATTTTGTCGAAGTTGTAGTCCGCTCTCGTATTCTCAGGAGATTGTATTAGCTTATAGAATTGTAATGTGTTTATCAGTAATAACAAATATTATCTTGAATCGCTGATGATTCCTTCACCAATGTGATTTTCTACATCCTATAATAATAAGCGCTGGGTAAACAGCTGGTACGCCCTAGAATCTCAATGAATAAAGGAAGATGATAGCTTAAAGAAGATACAAATCTATTTGCTAAACCAATTATCTACTCGGCCGGTGTAATCGTCACGTTTACATTTCTTCCATAAACAGTCGGAGAGATTTTTCTTACAGCGGAGTCGAACGAACGGGATTGTGGTACAGTTCATCAAGACTATTCCGAGCACGTCTCTGTCCCTGTCTCGATACAAAATGTGCACAATTACTGAATATTTAGCAAACGGGTATGCGTTTAAAGAAAGTAAACTAGTTCAGTTGCGCAACAGCAATGTATGATCTTTTCTAAAAAATGTACCTCGTTTAATTAGTATTTTGAATTACAAGCCAAGGATGTATCCTTTAGGGCGAGTATCGTTTCTAAGATTTCTGTCAATCTCAGTAAGCGTATTAAAAAACTTTAAAAATATTTCGTCGCCTTGTGAGAGAATGACCAGGTTTAATCCGGTGACTAACATTGCTGTGCACAAAATGAGAAACTTGAGTAGATGGACGAAAAGGGGTTCAGCGTCAGTAGACATGAAGAGAAGATACTTGAGCAAAGTGTAGAAAGGTAAGAATATGTGGGCGGTTATTGGTGCAAAGGATAAGTAAAACAGAAACAATTTGCTGCCATTTCCTTCCATGCGGACGCTTTCTTTCAAAATATCCATGGAACCGGCATGACGGTAAATGTATTTGCAATACACAAAGTTTTGAAATTGGTAAGCCTTCCAAATGAACGGCGTTGCCATTCTTGTTGTGATTGGATAAAAGATCAACTAAAACTTGGTGGTTTTTCGATGGTTGTTCTCTATAGTATTTAGTAGTTTCAATAAGCCAATACAAGCGCAATAGTGGTTAGAGCAAACAAATGCATAGCATATCATGGGGAATGTCAGATTATGAGTCGATAATATTGTTTAACTGGGAGAATGCTAAAGTATCAAGGAATAAAATAAATAATTGGACATTGTATCAGCTTTCCGGAAGTTGTGTTTTAATTATACGCTTATTTAATATTCAATGTAGTATTCAACTCCTAGTTTCTTACCGCTCATAAAACTTATTAAAATTCTAGAATCTAAAATTATATTAAGATGTTTAATCTAAAATTAAGAACCTGTCTTATCAGCGCAAGATAAGTAAATTAGTGGAGAGAATCCATAGATTGTTTTTGATCGTTGAAGTATTCACTATACTCGTCAAGCTATTTTGTTAGTAGATAAATATCTCCATTTATTTCTCAATTATGATAAAACATAATGCAAAAACATTATTTGTAATTATTAATTTTTATCATGGTTGATTAAATAAATAAACATTGCCTTTCGCATTCAGGCTAATAATAATTGGTATCATCCAAGAGAATTTATGAATGCCCGATTTTTCATTCTCTCACGTAATTTTCGTTCCTCTTCTGATATTTTCAACTTTCCTTTCATATTACCAAACCCACCGAGTAGTCAACAGAATTGCTGTCCACCATTACAGTAAGCCTGGAACATTATATATCAACGAGCCTTCCATAATTGGTGATTCAAACAAAAATCCACAACAATTGCCTTTCGAAGGAACACATATAGCTCATCTAATATCTTATTCCGAGCGTTCGTCACGCATATTCCATTGCCGTCGTTAGGATGATTCTGGAAACGGTAATGCACTAACCATCCATACTCATTACTGAGCTTAATATTGTAGCAAAACAATATTGAAAAAATTGCTGGTGAATATGCAAGTATGGAGGTATTTCACAGTTTCCCTGTCCATGTTAGAGTATATCGGCGGAAATGTAAATAACTGTAATGTAACCTGAAATAATTACCCATGTCATCAGCACGCTAATAACAAATCCAAAGCCCATCATCAGAGCAGCCTAATGTCTAATTCCAGTCATGCCTATCTGACAGACTCTACGCAATTGTGCATAAAAATTTAAGGAGTTCATATTCTGAAACATTGTGCCAACGATCTTCAAACATTTGTAAACAGTATTAATTTACGAAAAACCTAATAGCAGAACTATGGCCGAGGACCGTGCCACTTCTACTCCAGCCCAGCAGGCAAGGAGAAATCTGCAAAGGATGCAAAGACCGTTAGAAAAGCTAGTTTAGGAGGCCATCAACTCATTTGTCACATATATGAGAGGGTCCATATCTGTAAGGACAATGAGACATCCAATTGCCAATGCCACAATGAACCAGATTTCGGTGCTTTCTATCAATTTCCTTCCAATTATGTCTGCGTTCGTGTCTCGTTGCAGGCTGTGCACAACATCTGAAAATTCAAGTAAACAAATTATTTATGTAAAACCCTGAAGGGTTTTCCGCTGGAAAATATAAGTTTTTTTTCGTGTAGAATTTATGCTAATATAGTAGTGTTCAGCTCATGGTCTTCTGCAACTCAAAAACTTTAAAAAATAATAGCCTAAAATTCTATTAATTTTTGTAATCTAAAACTTAGATGCAGTCTTGCCATGCTAAGCAAGATAAAGTAATCTAGTGGATGGAATCATTAGTTTGTAATGACTTTTTTAAGTATCCACTGTACTCGTCACGCTATTTTGTTACAAGATAAATATCTCGATTTATTTTTCAATTTTGATGAAAACAGATAATGGGAAAACAATTATGTTTGAAATTATTAATTGTTTTTATGTTTAATTAAATACATAAGTCTTGTCCCTTCCCAAATAGGCCAATGATAAGTTGTTGCATCCAAGAGAATTGATGAATGCCCGATTTTTCATTTTCGCAATAGCGTTTCGTTTCTCTACTGATCTGATGTTTCGAATTACCATTTCAAATTACCAAACCCACCAAACAGTAAAAGAAATACTGAGCTCCGTAACTACTAGCCTCGGACATTAATTATCAACGAGCCTTCCATTCCTAGAGATTCAAATAAAATGCCACAACAATTGTCTTCCGAAGAAACAAATGAAGCTCATCTAAAATTTTGTTACGAGCGTTCATCACGCATATTCCGATCGCTGTAGTTCAGATGTGCCATGAAACGGCAATGCACTTGACCTACTTTGTCAGCACAACAATAGTAACGTACTGAAAATGCTGCTTGTGGATAACATTTTTAACAACATTTTATGAGCAACCGTTAAGGTCAATTACTATATACTACTTGCGTGTGTATTCTTATAATAATTACCACTTATTGTACCAGGAGGCATTCAAAATATGTGTATACACTGATTATATTTTTATTGCGTAATTGCAAGTGGACTGATATGTTACCTGCAAGAAACTACATTTTGTTCCAACTCAATCCAATTCGCTTAAAATAGAGTTTTCCAGTCACGCTCCATCAAATTCCGAAATGTCACCTCTTTACGTACTAGTCCTGTTTCTCATACAGCCCACAATTATAACCCAAACATAATAGGTCAGTGTCAAACATAATCTAAGGATTGATTATTGCTCCACCAGCTATCTCAGTGATTTGAGGTGTTTAAGTTTTTCGTATGAAGTACAGTATTTATTGACCTATTTGTAATTCGTCTGATTTATTAAATGGTTTGACTATTGATTACCGTCAATTGGGATTTTTCAAATTTTACAGCATCCCCAATTTATTCATTGTCTATTGTCACTTATCACACACACACATTTGTCATTACTGATTGTAAATAGTAATTAACTTAATGACAATAAACATGTTTATAATCAGTGAATATACAGTTTTTATGTTCGCATTTTCTTGCGTTTATTTCTTCAAAATATTAATGATTTATAACCTGAAGATCCCACCAGTTTTTCTAACCTGGTAACAAACAAATCACTAATCGAGTCAGGAATGTAATGAATGGTGTCCCAATATTCGTTACATCTAGCTAATTTGAAATGTAGTGATTACAAAAAGCATCCACTCCAATCAGGATAGCTGAATATGTACGCAGTGAGCAAACAGTTCTTCTCCAATAAACAGATAACAAGCAACGAAATTTACACTAATTGGAGCACATTTACATTCAACAGCCTTTCCAACAACAGCAACCAGAAAAGTGGATATAATATCTAACTGTATAAATACTTTGGTACACCAGAGTTTTCTGCAAGCGTCGTTCCATTCTCCCAACCTAATGTTAAATATTTCATGAAAATATTTCAATTGATGTTCATCTGTATTCACGTAAATACAGCGTAACTATCACTATAATGGCTTGGTGGGAGAAATATGGAAGTAAAAATTATAAATATCATTCGTCTAAACCAGACGCATTTTTATGAGTTTAAATTAATTCCACGCGAATCCGATTTTGGGATTAAAGCTCAACCTTGGCATACGTAATTTGTATCTACCTATGTTTATTGCGCAACACAACAAACCAATAGGATAATGGTCATAATGAAACATTATTTCCGTCACCAAAGGTGTGCGACCATACTTGTCTCCATTGATCAAATGACTGGATTGAAATTCTGAATGTGTCTAATATAACCAAAATAGATCGCTTCACTTGCTAAATAGTCATCAAACTGGCCATTTCTGGAGTACATTTATATTATTGTAAATACCAAATATCCTTAATGTCAGCGTTAATTTACCCAGAATCCAATCCCATCCAATTTTAGCAGAATGTAGGTATAATATATTATGCAAGGCACAAGAGTTGTGCTTGTTTGACATTCAAATTTAAATCAAACACCTAGCAACATCGGATCCACATAGGCAACCTAGTGCTTTATTATAGTCTTCTGCGATCTAGTATTACATAATGGCGTTTCAGTTTGTCATTGATCCTGAAATTCGTTCAGTTTTGGGCGCGTGCCATATGCTCGCTGCAGGTTAAATGTTTCAGCACATTTTACCATTAAATCATATATTGCTCGCAGCTGAATCATTTCATTGTCCACTTTATTTTAAGCAACAACTTGTAAATGTTGGTGTATCTGTGTGACCTCCAGATGGGGAAAGGTACGGCAACCAGTTATCATAAGTAAATCGGTCTTTCGCATTTTGGAAACTCGGTAAGAAAACAACATATATTGTTGAGTGCTGACGTTGTCATGCAAGAAATGACATTTAAGCTCATTTTTGGTCACATTTTTTAGCCTCCTGCCACTTGTCGAATGGACAATGGTCTATTTGTCAGATAATTACTTTTTCATCAACAGCACATATGAAATCTATTATCTTTCCAGGAAATTTAAATGCAGTGTGATGCGGCCATCAAGCTAATAACCAGATATAGAATTGGTAATGTGAATTATCATTCATGAATACGCTGAACACCGGGTTTCTATTCTATTAACTTACGCAATCATTTGTGTGAAGCTACAAACTGCGTGCATAATCGCAGAGTGTATAGCTGCTGATATTTAAAATGAGCTCAAGATGAGCAGCATACTTAGGTGTAATATTTTATTTGCCAGTAACAAATGATTATGCTGAGAATCCTCCTGCTCCTGTAGTCAATTTAACATACGTTGGATTATTATCCATTGTATTGAAGAGGTGACAATATTAAATGATCTCATTATTCAGCATCGTAAATGCAAAATAATAATCATATATAGAGGTAGGCTTAATTTGTGTTAGGTTAATTTAGGTTAGGTGAGGTTTGGTTGAAAAAGGAAAGAAAAGTGTTCGGTTAATACTAATTTTGATTGTGGCTTATTAGATTTGTGGCTTTCTGGATATCATTGGATATCTGGTTCTTTGGACTTGTGGCATTTTGATAGCAATCGAATTCAAATGAACGAACATTCAATTTGGAAACTTCTCACTCGTCAAAATAACATGAAAACCACTCCATCATCTGTATCACAACCCATCAGTCCATCCGTTCACGGTTTCCGTAAGTGGCGTTAAAGTTACTGCGAATAGATGCAATCAATAATAAAAATAATTTACGTTCACCTGAATATATGTGGAGTTGTGAGGACGCTGCATTGTTTAATCAATGCCTAATGTTTCTAGAACTAATTAAAAATCTGCAATCGTTTCAAATTTGTTATGAAAATTGGACATTTGTTTTGGCAGTATTTAATAATTTATTGACTTACATTAATTTGGCGGCGGAACGTTCAGGCCCTAACGTGTATTTCTAACGCTACTTGTAATGCTTATCTACATTTGATATTTATCCTGAAACTGGTGCACCACGTGAAAGAGCTCCGTCTTGATTGACAGGTGTTGTTAAAAATTACGCAGGCAAGATCTCTTATCGTTGCGTTATTCCAAACTGGTTGTATATTGAAAGAATAACATGAACTAATTCTGCGATATCGTCGTGAAATTGAGATGGGACGTGAATTTTCCGGTATTCAGTTAACTTTTATTTAGGGTTAGTAGTTAGATAATTACAAATATTTGATTTTGAAGTAGGGGCAAATGTCGGTTTCCTTTCCTAAAGTTTGTTAACTAACAAATTTTACAATTAATTTCAAGCCTTCTTCATTCTCGTACTAAATTCGTACGGTCAAAAGTTTTGATGGTGTATGGTTTCATTTGTTTTTGTTTCCGCATCACGTATTTAAGGAAGACTTGTGATTGAGATGCAGTTGACAAGTTTTTTTTCGACAATTGGTATTATTTTAAGTACAGTCTATTAACCTTAGAAGTGTGAGTTTCTTTATAGATGCCAGTACAATAAATCAGAACACTCAAATGGTAGCAACACTTTCCAATTTTAGGAATAGCCCATATAATACTTTCTTTAAAGTACGACTCAAAATTACGTCTGACAACGTCCAGCATCCCTCCCCGATTTATTCTTTACCCAGTGTGGAAGGGAGGAGACGGCTTCAAAATCATCGAAATCAAGTCCCAAATGCAGTTTGTTGGAAAAGATTAAATGTGCATCTTAAATCAAACCACACACGTGCGTCTTTTCTATTGACATTCTGCTGTACACAAAGAGGTACTAATTTATATCACAGTTTCTACTTGGTAATTGACAAGGAAATTAAAATGTCTGATATCAGAGAAGTCTGAAGTAACAATGGCATGGCATGGACAGAGTTAGTAAGCAAGACAATAATTTGATCTTGAGGAAGTAATGGTTTCGTAATCACCCTACGAAATATGACTGAATAAAACAATGAAGACTAGGATTGATATTTCTATATTTCACGGGACAAATTTGATGTAAATTTTTACTGGCTTTTCAACTTCACCGACTGTATAAAATCGGTTATTTAATATTTGGTAATTTAAAAAAATGTACACATTTTGTACTTGCATATTGCTGCAATTAAAATAGTCCATTTTGTGACCTTAGAGTAAACTTAAATCAACTTCATTTTAACATAAATATTGATCATTACAAAACTTAGCGTATCCTTCAAACATGTCGTTAACCATGCACTATCTTTGCAATTAGTTAATTCCTAGTGGTTCACATATTTCATTAATGGCGCTACATTAAAGCTCTTCAATTTCCAGTCTGGTAAAGTATCTGAGAGTTACGGATTATATCTGTAAATGCTAAATGCATTTTCCTAATACATATATATATCACCAGGTTTCACACAGGTCTCTTAAATTACAGGTCGACAACGTATCTTAACATTATTGCCGTAATACACGAAACTGTGCGCTACCAGTATTGGCGGAAAATGTTGCTGACCAATGAAGCAGATCAATAAGAATTTGGAGTACAATTTTGATTGCTTAGTACTTACCTAGTAATAATGATACACACTCGAAGTGTTTTGAAAATTCTAAATATGAGACCAAATTATATTTCATAATTACTTATTTCCAAGCACTTATAAGTTCAGGTATAGTTCTTTCGATGCATCAAAAACTGTTCCCAAATTTATTCGATATTTATTAATTATTTGTAGCGGTAACATGGGCAAATTACGTTTGTTTTATTTTAACACTGGAAACTTCTGGCCTTGTCCCTCATTCAAGATTAGAAGCAGATAATGTAATCATGGTGAAAGTATACAACAAACTAACTGTCAATGATTTGATTAGCTCATAATGTATATTATCGCAATAATCTACTCCCATTCCTCTTGAACATACAACGTATTTTTAAACGGAGCCTGATTACTCAACTTTTGAAATTCTGGGCAAACCAATGCAGTCATAATGTATCTGTCGTCGCTTTGAAGCTACTTCAATTTTGTCCAAATTATAATTATCTCAACAGTCAAAAAAGTAACTTCTGCATAGAACTAATTTATATACTGCAATATTATTTGTTGCTGCTACATTTAACCGTCGTACTAACTGGGCAAATACAAGAACAGAAGTTGTTTAATATACCGAAAGACTGTTTAATAATAAATAACCTGAACGATTGATAGCAGGTTATGGAGAATAAAACTTATGCACCAGTTACTTAAAGGTAAGTAAACCGGAAATACCGTAAAGCGCACAACCAACACTTCCACCTATTGATCCATAATTTTCAGCCAGCGTGAATAATAAAATTAATGGAATTGACGCCATCCATTGCACATGTGCATAATGTTGATTTGTGAAAATTCGCGAACTGTTTAATTCGTATATTATTAATAAGGAAGTATAAAAGTATACAATTATCATTTATAAGAGTATGACCAAGTCATAGATAAATGGATAAAGAAAGTTATGAAATGCAACAATCTGTGAAATTTCAAATTATTTTATTTATTGCCATGGATCCGGAAATTTATTCCACTTAAAAGCTGCTAACCCTCAACAATCATATATATCAATTCGTAGTAACGTATCTGCAAGTCCACTAATTGCTTTTATTGTGAGAATGCATTGAATTGACGTGGAACTAGTGACAAAATTGATATGGTACAAGATTTTGCTGGAAGGCAATCGGAAAAATTATGAAGAAATGGATGTACGCTTCATTTACTTTTTCAATGCGTTCCGGATATAAATTTTTCTTTTGAATAAAACGCACAACAACTAGTTAGTGATTGAAGCCACGCATTTGAATATAAATGAAGTAATGAACATGCAGGTTTGTTTAAATATATCAGCCTCAGGAGTCGACGTTGACTGTGTCATGCACAATGCTTTACTTATAACCATCCCATGTACATACGATTACTAAATCGCGTTTAGCCCGCTAAGGTTCTAGAAGTGTTGAAAGAGAGCCACAAAATCATTGGTCACACTGATCTCTCCAAATTTTTGAAACAAAAGTAATGCAATTTCCTTCTCATAATCGCTTGGCTTGCCATTTTCGGAGATTTCTGCGAACTAGCTTTTCACAATTCGGACTGGTTGGACGTCCATTGGCTTTCTCACCTGGTTGTATAAAATATATGCTGAGCACACAGTTGACAAACAAGTTGTTTTAGTATGTTATATTATTATAACTTTTTTTACAGATTTTAAGCTTCTTTCCATTTCTAGACGCTTGTATTCATGAAAAATCTTCAAGTCTGAAAACACTTCAAACCTAATATATTGCAAGTCCACTTCCCTAATATTTGAATTTGTCCACTTATCAAAACATTTTTTGAGCGACTCACCCTTGATTGTTTGCATGATACTTTGAAGCGGATAAAGTATTCAATTTTTATTCGGTTCAATTGAGATTGGCAGTTCCACGTAAATTGGTTTTTTTATTTTACACATGATAAAGCTCAACCACTTCATTTAGATAATACTCATGCAGATGGCACATTTACACAATTATTCTAAAGGTATTATTTTGCTATCGAGTAACTTTTATAGACAATTGGCTTTTTGACTATATGTTATCTCCAATCATAAAATTTATTCACTGCACATGGGCGATATGGCTGCATAATGGAAATCCGTACTACCACCATAGTGACAAGAATTCCAAACACTTGGGTAGTGTGATTAAGTATGTAGTCTTACTCTACTGTATCCTCGGCGCCACTCGTATAACGGGTGACAGAGACCAGCTTTTCCGGGTACTCCTTGTTTCCATAGAGGAAACAGATGCAAGTCACAATACAGCTAAGTAAGTCACAATGTTAAGGTCATCATGATCTATCGTATTAACTCCAATGGTCAATGTGCACAGCAATGAGCTACATTGCAAACATCTAATGCTATTTTTGAAGAGAATGGAATGAGTTTATTGAATTACTGATAACTGATAAATGATTGATATTGAAATGCAAAAAATAATTGTTAAGATCAGGAAAAAACTTGAGTATTATGCTCTGAATTGCCATTGTTATCAAAAAGATATTATACACCATGAGTGTTCAGCAAAAAAATACAGGCGATACTTGAAGAAGTTTCTGTACTTGATAATTCTAGTTTGCTATAAAATGTAGTGTTTGGAGCCTTAAATGAGTTGTTTATTAGATTCGCTCATTCTTAAAGAATCGACTCATTCTCGTAGCTATGAATTAGCTATTTGATTAATGTCCAAGCCATGGATTTATATAATCGGCAACCAAGACACATGCCATTTATGAATCAAAGGGCTTACAATAATCATTAAAATATTGCGCTGCATGTTTTCATCGAACTATATAGCTATGAACTCGCGCCATAAGTAAAACTGTCAATGCGCGAATCAACTACGATTGTGCCTACACATAATTGTATGTAACAGCGATTGATTAGGTCTTTGTCTTCATGAGCAGAAACTTAATATCTATGTTGGATGCCGTTGACCGAATTACTCCTGGCCTATTGCTTTTTATTTGCGCAGGTTTGAAAAACGCAAAGACCTTTCCTGTAAAGCGAGGTATTCTTGAGTCTACATACGCACGTATTGTAAGAGAATCCCTCTCGTTCATAATTTGGTAATGGAATATCAGTTGTGGTAAGGTAGTCGTTTGCATGGCACATCACCAATCGAATTTGTCACAAGTATGTCGCAGGGACGCAAGTATCAAATTCAAGTTCTGTGATTCAATCAACAGCAACCATCGGACTTTAAAAATCGGCTTGAATCTCTTCAGATTTTTAAATTTTAAGTGCACTTTCTATTGAAAATTGTGTTCTTCGAACGAGTTGAAAAATATCGTTGCCATATATACCCAAAAGGAAGTAAATTTCCACGCCACAACATTTCTATTTGAACCAAATTGTTTCCACTCATAAGAAGGTTATTCATCATCAGTGACTTGATTAATAAGTATTTTGGAGTATTTACATGTCTTAAATACTTTTACTTTGTATTGAAAAACCAGCCACTCAGCTATTGCAATCTTCTAAGTGTATGCCATAACATATTGAAGTAGCAGTTACAATCGGCTCCAGTGTGCATTGCACTGAATACTTTTCATGACACGATTGTCGAAAATTGTTTACTTCTTGTCTAGCTTTGGAAAGCAAACAGCGGTAATCATCCATCATGTTAGAAATTCAGTTGATATAAATTTCCCTACATGAAACATGTTTCCCATGTTTTCGGAATTCATGATTGGACAATTGTCACCGTTATCTAAACAAGCATAAGTTAAACATGTAATCATTCACCTTGTAATAACTTTGTAAAGCCCAATGCCAATTAAAGGGCTTTTATCGTTGCCAATTTAAATGCTCATATAATTATTAAAAATAAACTGCAAGTTGCACATTCATGGATTTAAAAATATAAACTTGCCAATCAGTTGGTGAGGGAGCGCAGCATATCGTCTTTGGACGTATACGGAAGACGTATACGTGAAAGCAGTTACCCATATCCTGTCCGTAAATAAATTCATGGCAAAGTTGCGTGCCAATCATCAATTACGCTTGACTTCAGTTCTTTTCCTTAATCAAAGATAAACACCAGCAATGGAATCTATGTTCAGTGGATTAAAATCGGATGATGGTTACCCGAATAGTTTTTTATTTAAACAAACTCCTTCATAAACTCGTAATGGAATATAACCTGTTGTGATAACACTGGCAGCACTACGATCAAATTGATATATTGGACAAAGTAAAGGTGACCGTATTAAATGTTCCTTTTGCGATTGAATCAAGGGCACAAATAA
Organism: Sinella curviseta; assembly: GCA_004115045.4. Lineage (NCBI taxonomy): Eukaryota > Metazoa > Arthropoda > Collembola > Entomobryomorpha > Entomobryidae > Sinella > Sinella curviseta. Next base: position 9,053,143 of record CM023201.3, on the reverse strand, counting down.
TACGTTGAAATTTTATTGTGTCGGGGCACGTGCATCAGAGTCAAAAGTAAATTTTCATGTACCCGGAAACTCAACGGCTTCCTTTCTTGTACCGATTTACTATCACTTGCTTTCTCTTAACATCAGAGTACGGCGCTATCAAGATTGACAGACAGACCATTCATGCAGCAAGCTTACATCATAATCTACACAACGCTACCACTGCAGTTCAATGTCATGGGATTTGTCTTTTTAAATATTTTTTCAAGGAGAAGGCAATTTACCCGAAACCGTGACTAGCATTCCAAATGGGATAACAAGCAAAAGCTGATATGCGAAATAAATTTGTTCCGTGAGACATTGCATTGCATAGCCGTCAAGAGAAAGCTTTTCCTGCATCTGTTTAGATATATATTCATTGTTGCATAATATGAACTTTGCTTGCTAACGTCTCAGTTGTTGTTTATATACTTTTCATCATGCTCGTAAAAGCGTTGTTCCTTTCCATTAAAGATACGCAAGTTTTCTAATACTTATTTTGAAAAAGGTTATGCATAAATTAGATCAAACGAATGCCACCATATGTTTACAAGGTTTATAAAAATGATACAGGAGTGGAAAACTGGAGAGATTCATTCGTATTTCAAATGTACTTGGAATATGGACAAGCTCCATAGTTAGGAACATAGGCACAATAATAGTAAAAATTAATAAATAGTGTTTAGGAAACGTAAATACGAACGTTTATGATTTGTATTTGTTATGTTGCTTTTATCGTGTGAACAATTCCGCATTCCTATTATTTGTTGAGTATTGTTTCTGTGTTGGGTAGCGTAACATCAAACACATAAACTTTGCTTTGTTTCACTGCACAGCAATTGCAGAGTTGCAGCAAAAAATCCAGCCGTGAGTAACTTAATCACGTTTTATGCTAAACTCGTAACTTTATATCTTAACTGCAATTGTCAATTTGTGCATACAAATTGCATTCCATTCAAGTAATCCGATACTATAAAGGAAAGAATGGAATGAGTTAGTTCCACATGAACTGATATTGAAATGACTAGCAGATTCAGATAGTCAACGAATTTTCCTTTCTGCTTTACGCATAAAATTGCAACCGATATAATTAACGACTCTATGTCAAGAGTACAATCAAACCGGATCTGTTGCAATACTTCAAGTTCATGTTAATCGATGCAAAGGAGCAAGATATCTTCAGTAATAATAAAAGTACGAAACATTTTTGACGACAACAGATGAAACGCAAGTACTAAACGAGCCTTTCACTTAAGCTGCTACTCGATTTGTTCTGAAAAGAAAAACAAATCAAATTGCTACAGCTAAACACATTTCTCCTTATGCTTTCATTACATGATCAATGGGAAACTTTTTAAATACTGTAATATTGATACATAGAATGTAATGTGCTTTTGTTTGCGAAAACAAGTGGATGTAAAAATTCAGTCCCACAAACTGAATTACGCACGGTTATCAATTTTAAGTTCTCAGCAGGTCGAAGGTTGGCAGTCTGTGCATGCTTGTTTTGTAGGTTATGTTTAGCATTTGTGGTGAAAACCAACTGGATTGCAACACAATCAATTATAGAATTATAATAAAATAATAACATACGAATTTTCCGTTGTGGTGATAAGGTTGATATAGATTTCGTCCAACATTTGACCAAATTTTTATTTCATGAAGCAGGAAATAATGAGTTAAATGAAGGCAGTGCAATCAAAATTGAAACAAAAATATATTTTTAGCTATATCTAATCTTTATTGCTCAGCTTCTTGCATGTCAGGTTTTCAGCACAAAATATGAGACGAGGGTCAGCATTAATGCACTCATGCATTCCATGTAGGTTGGTGCATAAACAAATGAACGAAAATCAATAAGTTCCAACCAGAAACGTCCAACGTACTTACATATCCATTCCAGTCACCAGTTTCCATTTTAAAAGGATGGAACTATTTTGTTGTACAGTGCTGGCCTTGACATGCAGGAGAAATTGAGAAGGTCAGCAAAACTAATTTTGCATTATACTTGGAACTGTCAGTGCTACCACTAAGAAACTGTACGTCGTCTTGGGTGTCCAGCAAAACAAATCACAAGGAACTAGTATATTTCATGTTTATGTTAACGATGCAAGAAAGATCCAAGTACATCAGTAAGGACACTAAGCATTTTCTTTCAACGATACCAGATGTTACGTCAGGACACGACAAGCTTCTTGTTTGTACTGTTAGTCGATTTTTCACAAAACAAAACAAATTACCCGATATACTGCTACAAAATATACCAAGACAATTTGGCGCCAAAAGTTGAAAGAACCTAAGCTTGTGCCTCCAATATTTGATCCCCTGGAGGACTGTCAAATATTTCTTTTCTTGAGTAACAAATGGAAAGTCAATCTTTGCATCTCCGATGTAGTATGAAATGGGCAACATACAAGGTTTGAAATTGAATGTGTAGCATGCTGTCTTTTACAAAACTGAGTGAGTGCAGATGAAATTCCTTTTTACCGACCTTGGAAACAATTTATTAGGCACTGTCAAAACATGTATGCAAATGAAAGCAGAAAAACTGTTTCAAATCTCTAACACAAACACAACCAACAGTCAGTTCCTAGTTTTACAGACGGAGAAAGGTGTGTGTAATACAATTTTTGGCTGCAATCAAATGCAGTAATTTGTGAACTTCGAGAAGGCTAGACTAACTCGAGGGACGATTTTGGTTTAGGGGACTACTTTAAATGCTTTTGTAGCTACCAATTCAATGTCAACATCAATTAAAGTTCGTGCCTAAACGCATTAATGTCGTTAAATACGATTATACCATTAACAAGTTGGTACTTACGACAAACGCAGTTTCCACGTCGTCACAATATTATATTCACCTATTACCAATTTTCTTGGTAGCAGGTCAGAATCAAGTAGTTTTCGGTGGTCGCATATTTTGAACGTTGAGTTTTAAATTACCTTTCATTAGTGGTTTCAAACGCTAAATAATAAAGCCGGAAAATGCCATTCTAGCAAAAATTGTTGGATTGCACCCAAAATAAAGAGAAAGACAAAATTCCGCCCTAATGACGAAAAGGGAAAGCACACTCTTGCCCCTCTACATGTTCAATATAAAACACGATTAACCTAAATAACTGGCTGATACGAGAAACTCATCGCATTTGTACGCAGGGATTGAAACGAAATCTCTCCGGATGCCCGAAAATTGCCTATGCATGTATACAGATGATCCACTTGAACAAAATAATATACCGGTATACTGTGTTCGTTAACGATTTTGCAAGGGGCACAACAGTTTCAAACATCTACCATTAGTAAATAGTTAGTTCTTGGTTTGTGGGACTGAGAAAGTTACTATAGTTCCAAATAATAATTGACTGTTATTAAATGACGCAGCGATACCATTAACAATTACTTCCAAAACCAGCTGTAAGCTTTCCCGTCGTAACGACATTTTAATCACGTTGTGATTCTGTTACAACACCAGGTCTCTTGGTGCAATTGAAACATTTGTGATATTAATTCCTCCGATGCATATGATGAATTGTTTGTATTACGTAATGCAGTCAGAGACACTTGTACATTTTCGCCTATTCTTACTTGTACATTTTTCATTCGCAATTCAAAAGCAATTCAATGGTAAAAATAAAGTGCATTTTACTTAATGACTCTACAAAAAAGAAAGAAAGAAAAACTTCGCTTATATTTCACAAGATACAACATTGTTGCCTGACTTTGGAGCCCGTAGATGATAAGGAACTCCGCATATCTCTACGACCATACTCCGGAAAAATAGATGGGATTTCCGCAGCAGAACCAGCACTACTGGTAGAGCCAATGCTTGCACCACTTGTACGCTTTCGTCGGTCTTCCACGTTAAATTTGATATCTTCGCGTTTGCCGGCGTCCATCTTGTAAGCTTTGTAGTACCTTTTACGTTTCCCAGAAATGGTTTTGGCTAGGGAACATATAGACATAAAATAAAGTTAACGTTAGAATAGGATTAGTAATGAACAGTTTTCTTATAAATGTAAATAAATTTGCTAGAAGTACAAGTTTCAAATCTCGGTGCTCCCGCCGAAGCCGTTAATAAACCAATCAAAACAGGCGTCCCGTTGTTCGTTGCAAAACGTTGACATTGTAGGCGTGGTTTTGAGGGATGAGGAGAAACCCACTCTGAAAAAGCAACTATCTTCTGGCCTCATCTTGTTTAGTCGTTTCTCGTCCCATGAAACCACGCCTACAATGTCAACATTTTACAACGAAAAAAGGGACGCCTGTTTTGATTGGTTTATTAACGGCTTCGGCGGGAGCACCGATATTTAAAACTTGTACTTCTAGCAACTTTACCTCAATTGAAATCCAAGACTGATGCTGAAAGTATGTTTTAACGCTGATGTGTTGCTCGCTGTTGCTGCCATTTAAGAACAAGATTGGCGTTTTTATACAAAAAAACTTATATGGGTCGCATTTCATAAAACGACACGAAAGGAGGCATCTCGGTTTGATGCAAAGTGTCTCAAGGAAAATATTCCAAAGCTGCAACGAAAATGCAATATATAATTTTAAAGTTGATAAAAGTAAAGGCTAGTTTATGCGCACAAATGCTATACGTAAGCGTGAATTGGTGCAACTTATCACCACAACTTGTAATGTGTGACGCAATTTTTGAACTTGACTGATTTACGAGCATGATATGAACCCCTAACGTATCCTTCCTTGTGGTTACTCGCGATCTTGCGGTTTCAACGATTCGTTCACCGATCCACATTGATGGCTACATTGACTTTGAAGTTGGTATGTTCCAAACAATATGTCCATGGCAAAGTATTGTACCGAGTTAGTTTGTCAATTGCAAAATATGTGGATTCGATCATCCCACTAGCCGCTTGTAAATTCCAATTACGTTCTTAAAGCCTTTCCTTCAGATTGCACAAAAATCCAGTAGCCGTTCAATTCACCTTAATGAGGTACAAGAATTAATGGCGCATTGGCCGCGGACAGAAACAGTTTGAACTAAAATTTTACTCGACACTACCGCGTAATGAAAAAGCTTATTGTAAAGGACTTCAAGGATAAAAATAACTAGGCTTAAAGAAAATGGATTTTATGTTTGGAATCACGTTTTTCAATGGTCATGCAAAAATGAGAGAAATACTGCCTTGCAGGTTTCCTCTAAACCTAGTAATGTATCACTAATCCTCGTAGAAAGCTTCACAAAACCGAAAGGGAAAGAGCCCACCTACTACGTAATTTCTGTTCACGTGAGCATAAATTAAGATAGCGAACTAATTATGCCCATTTAACACGTAGTAACAACCAACATTTGTCCCGTGTGCATTACGTTAGCTGCTCAAATAATATCGTCTGGCGCCTTGGAAACCACTGCAAATTTGTCAATTGCGTACGCGTCATGAATATACGACTTCATTATTCAGATTAATGATTAATTCAATTATCATTTTCTTGCTGTGTTTAATGATTAATACTTAATCTGCATTTATTTTTGAGAGCTAGATTAACGATTAATAAATTAAATTATAAACCTCTAAATAAATCTGAACCATTAAGCGGGTATGTAATGACCCGATACCGCTGTGTATAACCAGTGGTAAGCTTATGAAAATTTGAATGTAAGTTATAATAAACCTGCTGTAAGTTGCAAGAAATACGTAGCTGAAATGAGCAATTACAACAGGGCGACATTACTGAATAAAGACAGGCATTTAATTATGACAAGTTCTTGGTTATATTGCTCCACCGTCGGCTGGTAATATACAAGTGACCATATTTTATTTTTTTTATTTTTTTTTTATTTATTGACTTTACTGCAGACACAATATCGTATAGTAGACTTTACTCTAATTAGGCATTACCCCAGGTTCCTAGAGATCGACTTACACATACGCAAGGTCCATATCTCTAAACTACTCACTTAACTATGGGTTTCCCCGCGACAGTCTGAGAGGTATTACTCCGATTTCTGGGGCGGGAGTCATCACCCACTGTACCCGTTTTGGCTAGAGGTCGGTTCGACACCTCTTTTCCCCTCTAGACTGCCCGACAGGCCTTAGGTTGGAAGCAAAGAGAATCCTCCTCAACGTGGGATCGAACGCGGTTCCTCCAGTCCTAAGTCCCAGTCCTTAGCCATCAGACCAGGCCGCCTGCCTAGAATATGATTGTAGAACATTGAGAATTCAGGCTAGTGCTACTGGAACAAAATTAACCTGCATCAATTTCTATCGGGTTCAGCTTCACCTCCAAGCATTTTGTACATTTTATCGATTGTAACCTCACCGTCTAAAACCTGATATATTTTTACCGGTTTTATGATCGGATATCACAGACACATCTTACTACGGACATGTACATTGCTAAACATTTGCCTGATGTTTGATATAGTTTGATAAACGTGTGCCTGACGCTTGCCACAGGACGATGTCATATGCTGTTTATGTAAATTTGGAAGTGATAACGGTTTCTAACGGTTGTTGTTAACCGATCCGCCTCAAAAATAATTGGCTTCTTTCCCTTTGCCCTATGAACATTTATGGCAACTTTGGTCCGAGTCGGACCATGTATATGGCCATGAGCGTGCTCACGGACGGACGGACACACACGCTGAAATCATGACAGCTTAACAAGCTTCAGCTACGTAATAATTAAGCTCCCGTTTGGTGAAATGGTTAAAGCAATGTTAACGGATATTGATTTACCGGAGATAATCAAACGCAACCACAGAGAAAGAGGTACATTATTTCTGCAAGTATGTCAAACTAAAATATGCAGGGTGTTACTCTTTTTAAATGATGATGACTGGCTACCTGCCCACAAATTATTGCGCAACAAACAGTTAGCTTACTTTATGTTGATTGACTGGTCAGTTAACTGTCTCTGTCTCAATAACACCACTGGACCACGCGATGGGCTGAATTCCTCCGACTTCCTTCACTGGCAAAGGCACTGATGACTGGTGCTGATTATGATGGTTACAGTTCAACAGATGACAAAAACAAGATGTTGAGCATACACACGGCAGGCAGACTTTTTTCAATAATAATTATGGTGTATTTTTTTATTGTCACTGCATATCAATTAGCTCTATGCACAATTAGGTATACTTTATTGTCGCTAGGCGACACAACTAATTAATAGGTAAGCAGGGAAAAAATAATTAATTTTAATTCAACAAAAACTATAATGAACAACGCTTACTTTCTAACCTTCTTCCTCAAGCCAAAAAACCATAATGCCATCTCCTTCTTCTCTTCTGCTCTTTTCTACACAAAACCACATGCTTTCTTTTTTCCCATTTACTTTTATAGGGAACTAAATTATCCTCTTCTCTCAAGAAAGATCTCTGCGTACCCTCATACTCGATTACCGAGTACGTACGCACACTAACTACTCACATTAACTAACTGCTCCTTGTCATAAGTATTAGAATCAGTTGATCTGACTTTCATAAATGATTTTTAACTCTTAAAGGTACAAATATTCATTGCATTTTCCCACAAATTTCGAAATAAGTCCTCTGAAGATTTGTTTAGTTACAGATGACAAAGCTGACGGTACTCACTCAGAACAATTCAAATCTATGCAGAAGGGGGAACTAATTGTAGCCAATAATGAATAAAATGTGCTGTTTCGAAGTTTGCGCAACAAGAAATGTCAGGGTGTTGTCATTGTTTTATTTAATGATTATGAAAACTCACGCTCAAAAGTATTTAAATCATTCACGTATATAGTCATAAAATGATCAAACTTAACGAGTAAGAAATGAACGTATGTAAACTTGAGAAGACGCATTTTTCACAAATATAAGCATTTTAGTTGAATAAATACATAAATTTTTCGATTGTTATGAATACCGTATTTCCGGAATTTATGACCTCCCTTTATTTATAGCCTTCCTATAATTATAGCCTCCTTTTAACATGGAAAGGATAGGGAGCTTATATATTACAGGATAGGCAGAAAAAGTTTCGACTTTGAAATTTTAGCCGGGCTATAAATTCCGGAAATACGGTATGCATATTTTTCATCCGTCATAGCTGTGATACGCGTCATAGCTGTGTGAGCTAGCGAAAATAAATGACGGTCTTACGTCATTGGGTTATTCTGCAACACGTGCTGAATGATTTCCGTCCTGCCTTGACAAACATGTATGTTAATATTTTGCCTCAAATCTTCCGTGTACTTTGCACACTAGTGATACAGAAAGGGGTGCTGTAAATAGCACAGTTATAATTAATAATTAGCTTATTAGAAAAGGCATACAGTACTTACACGGTGACACAAAGGATGAACACATATAAAATACTAATACACTAAATTACTGAGTCGGCTTCTGAAGTTTCAGAGGGAATGCCTCTTTTGTTTTAAACGAAATGAACACTCTTCCTTTTCGAATGACTTTCCACGTTTACGTGTGTGATTAAATCGATTCTTTCCACGCATGTGTAGAAGTTTCAAATACTTATCTGCCACTTCGATTACCAAGAAGGCAAAAGCAACTATATACAGCCCAACCGCAAGAATTACAATGGCATGAATATTTTTTAAAATTATATGGTCACGCTGAACGGAAATTTTTCTCTGATCTGTAAAACCCCACTGAAGGCCCTTTCTATAGACTTCAACCCGAGATGCCCATGCGTTCCACTGATCCATCAACCCACTTTGCAAAATGCGCGCAAATGTGTTCAGTATCCAATCCCTGTTCACAGCGTATACCTCAAAATACATCATTCGACTCCAGAAGGCCTCCGGAAATTGGAAACAGTCACCATTTAGCTTTCTTCCAATGCGTTTCTTAAATGCGGAACGCGTTACACCTATGTCCTTTTTGTTCCCTAAACTCAGGGTTTTCTGGTGAGTATAATGCTCAATATCATAAGATCCGGGAGTATAAAATCTTGATCCCAAGGACTCGTTGATTCCATGCAAACTAAAATAGTGTCCAAAGTTTTCACTAGGAGATCCGTACATCGCTTTGTGTGTCTTCGTCCACTCTATACGAAACCCGTCCTGCATTGCGTCAGTTACGGTTTGATAAGTATGCGACGTCTTTGGTGCCAATAGAATGCTCACTATACCCTTTCCGTAAAAAGTGCATAGAGACCAACTCAACAACGCCAAATATAGTGCCAAATACTGTTTTCTTCTTTCATAGTAGGCAAAACCACACAGGACTTCAAGCACCGTAGTTACATCGCCCCATATTGAGCACCGATAAGGACTGCGCAATTCCCTTTCAAAATGTACAACGAGAGCCAAGACAATAAACGTAAAGAGCCAAACTGAGGATGAGAATGCCTCTAGCCACAACGAGTATGCAATCATGAATCTGTTTACATGTTTACTAGTTAACGAGCAGAAATACAAATGCAAGATTTTGTTTTCAGTCAAACGCCAACCACTTTCTATAAAATGGCCGTATGTACGTTTTCCCAAATGGTTGATTCTGTTCACATCCGGGATTATGTACTCAGAGTCTATTGAAAATTCATACATCGCCCTGCCTTGATTATTATCTGCTAGAAATGGATCGAAGTCATCAAAATCTAATGAGATATTATGAACCCTTTCCATTTCTAGTGCAATCATTAAACCATGCCTTCCGTGACAATACATGTGTGGGGTTATAATCAGACTGGTGCACTTCGTTCTCTGTCTCATGTTCAGTTTGTTGTACAATCCGGAAATGTCAACTGAGACTTTGATACGTCTCTCACGAGCATTCCAGTGCACCATTCGGTGCAATAATTCGGGATTCAGAAGGTAGGTGAAAAATCGGGGTAAATAAATGTCATCAATGTCGCAAGCTGTCTTACAGGCGAATATATAAACCACACCACGTCGCGGGTAATCCCTGGCACGCATAATAACCTTCATTGACGGTAATTTGAGGTCAGCACCATAGGGATCAAATAACTCATACATATCACTTGATATCGTCTCTGTACTAAGAAACACGAATAGAGTACGTATGCTTAACGAAAGTTGGTAAAATGTACGAAATACTGCCGAATTACTTACAGGTGCACCAAGTGGTGACACGATCAAGTGAATTGGTTGCATGAACCGGAACGAAAAATTGTAAATTGAGTCACCTGTGTAATTATTCAGCACCATGTAAAAGAAGTCGTGTAGATCCATGTGGCAAATGTCACCAAAAGAATTCAGTAGTAATTCATAATGGGCCAGTTTATAATCAGCTGCGCGGAATAATCTTCGTTGAGCAATTTTGAAAATTCTTGACTCACAAACGCTGTATTGCTTGACTGCTGTATTCCGATGGTTTGATTTTGAGCACTTGCCAATACATAGTTGAGCTACGAGTATTGCAAAACCGTACAACACAATCGGCCGCATTTTGTTCCGAAGTTACTAAGAATTGGATTCTTCAGTTAATATTGAAGTGCATGGCAATCCATTACAATAATAGTCGTTTTCCGAAAATATTTACTGCTATTGAGTTTAAGTAAAACGCAATGGACTCAGCGTGATTAGTTACCGTGCGCTTTATTTTATGTAACGACGGCGCAAATCTGGAATAAAAGTATACACATTAATCAACCGGTATGTAATCTGATGCCAGCTTTCAAGTTACTAGACTGTAAGAGAAATGATTAGTCATAGGGAAGTACAATATAGCCTCTTGCAAAATTTTATGTCTTTTTTGTTGCATGACTCTAATGTTCGTAATGCAGTCTGGATATCCCCACGTGCCAGCACGCCCCGGAGTATTTTTCCGTTCTTTTCCAGTTATGTGATCAGATTTCGGGTACTTCGAGTTGCACAATGACCACGTTCGCATCTATCAAGTATTACATTCTGCAGTTATGATACTGAACTATACTTCATGCGCACGTAAATTTATCAGCCAGGTTATTACAATGGAGATATAACTTGCTTAATTACCAGGCGATTTTTCTCTCTGAATTTGTATAGAACCGAATTATTAGCACATAGATTGTTTTTCCCAGTCTGTATTCTTTTTTTTTTTGAACTGATACCCATTTGGGCAGGTGGTAGCGTAACTACCTCTCGTAAGGATTTATGCATAAGAGCCGAATCGATATGTTCATATATTATTCAAAAGTTACTGGCCTTCCTCTGGCGAGACAGTTTTACACGAGGATGTCTTGAATAATAAACAAGTTGTTTTCAGCCAACCAATTCCTCGACAGTGCAAATAATTTATATAAACCTATAACTGGATGTAATGATGAATGCCTGTGTAAGAGTTAAACTACGTTGTATGTTTTAAGACTCTCACCCAATTGCGTCTGAAATAAAAATATAATGTAATTGAGATGCTCGAATCGTGAGGATTATCATCATCATAAAAATGGTATCACCAAGTTATGATTCCAACTTAAATGTATACCTATGTATTGTTTTAAGATGTTTTATTTATACAATATGTTCAATTTCAGCTGTTTATCATCGGGATACATTAAAACTCTACCCCAAATGACAAGCATGTCATTCTCTAAGCAAGAGAAGTTCCGTGTTCTTGTCCAGCAGTTTTTGTTTAAATATATAATTAACAATAAATCATTTTTTTGTCATTTGAGTGGACGGACACATGAATGTGTTTGCGTTACGTGATTACAAAAATTTCTACATACATACTAAATGGCTGACTTTTACCAATCTAAGTCATTTTGAAATTGTTTTATATGCAATTTGTATTCAGTCTAGCTATCTCATTTACTTGTAAAATTATTTCATCCATTTGATATTCGATATCCCTTGTCATCACTTCACCATGTTGAGAGTTATGATGACGGACTCAGTATGCTTATTGCACCAATGAGTTTTTGACGAGTTTATGTTTTACGGAGTTTCTTTTGGTTTTTGGTTTGGTCAACAAATTTTGGAATTTCGTCGCACCTCGACATTGCAAACTTCCACCCTCCTTCAACAACTTCACGTATTTATCTACAACCTCGAGGAACAGCAGAACCAAAGCAAGGAAGTAGAGCACACTTATCACAATCACAATGGGAACAATTTTTTGAAAGTCGATCTGATCAATATGTATGACAACATAGTTGTGGCGATTATATGTGAATTGCAGTTCTTGTCTGTATATGCCGTCCTGGTCATACCAATACCCCCACAGGTTAGTCAGCCCACTTTCCATTAGACGAGAAAATGTTACAACCATCCAATCTCTATTCACAGCATAGGCTTCAAAATAATACGTGCTCTTCCATAATTGCTCGGGAATTTCAAAACAGTCGCCTTTGGACTCACCAATAATACTTTTAAACTCAAGTCTGATTGCCTCTATGCCCGGGTAATCGATTATACTTAGTGACTTCTGGTCGGTGTATTTCTCCAGGTCGTCGTCTCCGGGGAAATATACACTGGTATTAATCAAGTGTGGAACTCCTCGAGAATTGAAATAGTGATCAATGTATTTGTTTGGTGGACCGAGCAACTCATCATATATGTGGTTCCAAACAATTTTGAAACCGTCCACAAGTGCGCCAACTATCGTTTTATATGGTCGTGGCGTTTCCGGCACTGACAATATGCTGGTTATTCCGTTTCCGTAATAGTTGCATAGAAACATACTCAGTAGTTCTAGAAGCATCACCAAACCCAATTTCTTTTTATTGGAATAAGTAAATCCGAAGAATATTCCTAACATTGTAATTAGTTCACCAATTAGTGAACTCGTGTTCGGATTGTAGACCCTTCTTTCAAGAACCAAAATGATAGCTAAAGTAAGTACAGTTAGAGCCCAAACAAAGGATGAAAGTGGTTCTCGCCAAACTCCAGAAATTAGCTTCAAGCCGTGTGTGTCTTCCTCAAAAATCGAGCAGAAATATAAGGACAAATCTCTGTCGATAGCAAAGCGCCAGGAGCTTGAGTGTAATAATTCGTACTCATGTAAATACTTGTCATCAATACGATTAATTGCGGGAATAATATATTGAGATGAAATCGAGAACTCGTCCGCTTCTGTGTTTCTAGCATGTTGAAATGTTAGCAGCTTATAACTGTAGTAATCTAACGTGAGGTTATGAACACGTCCAATTTCTAATGCCAGCATCCATGTAAAGTGCCCATGACAAGGTGGTGTAACTCCATATTTCTCCACACACCAGTTTATTTCTCGCAGTTTGCGCAGTTTCCAATAGAAATCCTTGTGTACAGAAGCATACACTTTTCTGCGGTTTCCATTCCAAAACATGTTTTTATGCAAAACTATTGGGTTGAGGAGATGCTTGAGAAAGTGTTTGCGGTGATGTCTACTAATCACACAATTCTCTTCGCAAATGAAGGAATGTATAAAGTTTCCTTTTGAGTGCATCCTTTCTGTAATGACCACTCTAAGCGACGGCAAAAGTATATCGACAAGGGTAAATCGCTCCTTAACCTCTTCAATCCTCCCTTCAGTGGAAAGAAAGACAAACACATTGCGAATGTTTAAGGACATTTGATAGAATATTGCGATCTCTTTAAAATTGTCATCTTGAGAGCCAAGTGGTGCCAGTATAAGACGAATGGGTTGAATGTGTCTATAGGGCATATCATTTCCTATGTACTTGCTGTAGTTGTGCAGCACCATGCCGATAGAGTTTTGTAGATTCATTTGACACTGGTTTCCAAATGAGTACAAGAATAATTCGTGCTTCGCCTTCTTGTAACTGGATGCGGCGGCAAGAAGTTTTTGAAACGTTTTATAAACTCTTGAATTGCACATTTCAGTGGAGTGCAGCTGTGATTATTGTGATGCGGCAGAGGAGCAAGAAAGTGGTTGAAACACGAGATAAACCCACGTGATTAATATGCCTGACCTCATTTTAGTACGAGCTTTCGATTCACCTACTAATAATATTACTGCAGTTGATTTAGATCATGTGTTTGTTGAAATGTTAAGATATATATGGCAATGTTTACACGTAATCTTTAACGCATGAACGACCAATATTTTGAATTATACTTATTTCAGGATTCAGGATTCGTGTCCCCACCGTGTGCTAAGAAGTAAATAGGAGTGAATCTATATATTTTTCTTGTGGGAATATGAATTACGGTTAATTGTCGGCGCACTCGGTCGGTGCTGCTCCTCTAAAAGCAAAATTTGAAACAAAAACTGCTTAAATCACGTTAAAAGTCAACTATGGCGGCCTGAATCTATACGAAATAATATTTGTCGTATTCGGGTTAGGCGGAAATAGTAGGGTACTGCGCTAAAGCTCATGTGTTTGTTTGTTCGTTTACCAATGCACAATGGCTTTACTTTGTACCAGCACACCTAAACGTTTAAGCGGAGTTATACGCCACGGAATTACGGACACATTGGCTTCGGGTACATATAAAAGACTAATTTGTTTTGTATAGTTGATGAGTCTGCACGTGCCGCCACGCCTCCAGGAGCAGCCTAGTACCCACTCCAGCATTGCTGCATAAGTTTATTGCTGCTAAGAATTTTTTATGGACAAGATATTTGATACATTAAAATTTTTCACAACATAGGATTCTCATGTTAACAGGGTTCGATTTCAAAACACATAGTGGTTAGCAAGACGGTTCTCACATGCTTTCTTTTAGTCACGCGTTGGATTAGGCCCGGAGTAGGCGCGACGCCGAATGTCGCCTGTGACTATATCATTTACATTCAACACTGGAATTTCCAGTTTAATGCATGTGTGTTTAGAAATTGTGAAGTTTTTTGCTCTCCTGCTGAAAATCTCTTTATTTCAAGTTAATATGTATTTTTGTTGCCCGACTGCTGGGAATTTTTATTGCTTGTACACATTTATTGCAAACCCATCCTCAGCTACTGGAACCTGAACGTAATATGATGTCAGGTGTGCTGAATGTTCATGTCTGTGAGTTTCGATAATGGTTGCGCGACATGCGCTGCAGTGGTTGATACTAGCTGATTTAATCAATTTCGTGTTCTCAAAAATGTTGAACCTTACTTAACCATGGACGCGTAAATTAAAATGTATCAATTAAATGACGGAATTAGTCTGATGTGGGAATATACGTAGCAAGAGCGATGCGCATTGTATTCTCATTCCACGGACAATATTCAATTAGAGATGGTATTTGAATATTTCTTCAGAAGATACTCCGTTTTAATTACGAAATTAGAACGAGAATAGAAGTCATTGCTCAGCCAATTCAAATAACCTGGCAAAGTTGAAAATATATCTAGTTAAGCAAATTGATAATTTGTTGATACTATCAACTTCAGTCACTGGCATGATTGTTCATTACGTAGCAAATCATTCCCGCACATTGATCTGTCCTAGCTGGTGATTATTGTCGCTATAAATGCATGGTTAACAGCAAACGCACTTTACAGTACCATTCCGATATATTTTTAAAGGTGATCAGAAATTCAAACGTGACTTAACCTCGTAATCAACCAATCCAAGTTAAACAAAGAATGACAATTCTTAGTTGAAAGTTGTTCAAAGCACAGTGCAATCAAGATAATGTATTATATAGCCAGGCCTTGGCCTCTGAGAAGTGCTGTTGTCTCTGTCAGTGTCACCTTTCTTTATCATTGGGACTCATAAAACATCTCAAGTACACAACGTACGGTTTATTGATAGTTTTCAAAAGTATAAATTATTGGTGTTGGATGGCTTTGTGTATCATCTTAATAATATAGTTGGAACAACAACTTATTTCAAATGCCACCGGAAGGGGCAAGGTTGTCGTGCAAGTGTAATATTTTGCAACTTAGACAAGGAGACATATAACTTTTCAAGTTACAAAGTGTCACCCAGATCACATAGCCATCCTCCCAATCCGGGAAAAAATAGTGAAGTACGAAGTGATCACAAGTGCAAAACTCTGGTATGCAAAAACAATTGACTATTTGTTAACTATTTCCTCGTATATGCATGACTTTTTTGACTGAATATATGCCTGTAACGTGGAAAATAAAATTTGTAAAATATGTCCTTCTGTTTTGTAATAAATGACTTTGTAATCCATGTCATTTGTAAAAAAACTTTGTTATGTGAACCGAACACGAAATAAATACCTCTTGGCTTGCATTATTCATTTACCTAGATTGTCCAATAAAATATGGCGCTTGCTTCTTGAGGAAAAATAAGCTTTGTTAATTATATGTGGAATTGAGAAAGGAATGTTCACGACAAGCTGCCCCTTATTAACATTTTAGACATGACGCACAAATATATCAATGAGCAAGCTCAGAAAAAATCTGGAACCGCTGCGAAAATACTCTGTTTAGCAACCACGAAAACACTGCATGGAATTCAAGCATTTGATCTGTTAAATATCAACAGTGCCTTAGACAGTTTTGATGAAATGTTCTTTGTATGGACTAACCTATGGAAGATATGAAAGTAGCTGAATTAAGCTTAGCAAAATCGTTGCACATATCCATTCAGACATTCCATGATGATTTCGGGGGCTCTGCTAGCATTTACGCGAATGAATCACGATCATGATAACATAGTTAGTTCATTTAATCCAAATGTTGAGTAAAGTGGTGGGAGTGGACAATATTGAATTTTCAATTCAATTACAAATTTGTTCGATTTTCTAGGTGATATTATGGCCATCTGATACCAAGCTTTACTTTACTGCCAATTGGTGTGAGAGTAGGTAAATGCCGGCTATAGTAATATCGCATGATTTCGCACTATTCTTTCGGGCAGGTCGTCTGGGGATAAAATGGCCGCTGATGTAATTGTTCACTTAAATCACTTTTTAAACAGAGAAAAACACATAAGCTCGAAGCTTAAAGACATACACCAGTGTCAACATGTACATCAGATTAGCCAATATGATCATAGCGATTTCGTATCCTTACGTAGTGAACGTATCATCGCAACATTCAGTTCATCATCATCAGAGTTTGACCAACATTAAGACTAAACGTAGATTATCCACTGATATCGGATCTTTGCTTTCACAACCCGTTTTCCAGTCGGATATATTACTGGTAGTCGCTATGATATTACAAGATGATATTCTTGAAACAGCATAGAGAGATCAAACAAATGATCTCGACGAACAAATGAGTGTGTGAGCATATTCCTTAATTATTTAAAACCTAATAAGTAGAAAGCGAACATAAACTATGCGCAATCTAGTTGATATTTCGAACTACTTATCAACGTCACACTTCATGTGCCATGGAAAAATGAAATGATTTTACAATTGGTCAAATTTTCAAAACCAGTGCAGTTTAAGGATCGCCAGTTGATCCCTGCTAACCATTCAGCACCTTTTCCGATTACAAACTCTATCACAAATGAACATACTGAGTTCTTGATTGAGTATCAAATGGGCATTAACATATAATTCCCTGTCACAATTTGGTATACGGCTATTCAAAATGGAATGAAATATTTCCTTAAATGGCTACCATACAGGTGATAGTTTTGGCTCCAATGTTAACTCTTGATTCAAGAATTCTCTAATTTTAATCTTCAGAGATAAAATTTAAATCGTTCTTAATCAGCTGAACGACATTCTGATTCCGGCACAAATATACAACATCTAGTTACAGTGGAAAACATAAATATCGGCAGTAATTCAACATATGGCGCCAAACATAAAATTTAATTTTGTTCGAGTTCCAGAACAAAAACTTTTTATTAGCTATCAAGCGCAACTTGTTATTTGAAGTATATTTTTCTTGTCCTTTGGTTGGTTTGCTTCAAATTTTCTTGCCGCCAAGGTAAAAATTGTTGCGTATATTTACAAACCATTTGAACGGAAGAGAAATGAGTAATCAACAAATGGGCTATTCGTCGTTTTCTCGGCTACTCGTCGTGTTTATTATTGAACTATTCAAAAATGGCAGACCAAATATAGCTGCGCAAAAACTAGCCACACTGCCCCAAATCTATTGCTAGGATTAAATGTGCGCACTCCTCAATTGTGGATTGCACCAGTTATTAAATGTAGGGAAACTCCTCGTTGGTTTTGTATTTTGAATATTGATGGTTACATCCAACTACAAGGAATGCACTCGAAAGACCTTTAAGAAAGAGAAATCGGAACACCTGAAGTGACACTGTTGGTGATACCTAACCTTAACAATTAAATTGTAAATCTATGTCAGTTTTCAAAAATCGACCAGTAAACTCCTCACATCTGGATATCATTCCGGGCTGACTTAATCTCGTTATTTTAGGTCTGCAGGTCTGACATCGAAGAAAATGTGACTTCCTTATGCTTCAAACAATTATATATGATGATTTTGCAGAAACGGTAAGATTGAAAGATTTTCCTTGAACATCTTTGATAGAACTAAATCTGAAAGGATATTTGGTCCCTACAGAACTGATGATTACCATTTCATTACACATAGGTAACGAGATCAACATATTGCACCGTGATGCTCTAATGCAACTCGTCATGGAGTAATGATTTCTTTAGTTATACCCTTTGTTTAGGATTCCATCTCCGTCTAGATTGTATAGATACAAATATCATTAAAATTTTATGAGCGCTTAGGGCTTATCACAATGCATTTCTGTAAAATATTAACTAATAAATTATTCGTTAGAAGATTATTGTGTCGAGTGTTGTCAATGTGTTTGAGACTGCGCATACTGCGTTGTCAGTACAACGAAGAATCATAATAATTTGTAAATGCAAAAAAAAATCATTCTGCGTTTTTCAGCTTGCATTCAGTCAATATTAAATGAAGATCTAGCTTAGATACACAATAATAATTGGGATTTGCCGTACACGAATCTGAAAAATGCAAAGTGCTGCAAAATATGTTCAACAATATCTGCAGATTGAGTTGAAAATATCGCTCTAATTTTTATACAGAATGTGTATCGTGATCATTGGTCATTGTAAGCTGAAATTCGCAATTAAATTTGTTCTTCAAAACCGATAAATGAATTTCAACTGAATGGTACACCAACGGTTCGTTACTTATATACAAAAGTTATATCTGTATTTGTTTTCATTTGTATGCTTTTCCAAATCATTAGATGGCTGATAATTTCAGAAATATATTTCCACTGCTATTACTGCTCATTGTGAGATGATGATGATTGTTTCGTATGCTTCTTACATTAATATTTTTAAGCTTTTTACATTAAATTGAACACAATAGAAAACCACAAAAAAAACCAGCTAGACGTGTTGCATTTACATTATTTTTCGAATTGGACTACCTTCGTTTGAAACGAGATTGCAATGGTAATTTATGCATCTTCCGAGAGTCGGGGCATTGTGAGACGTAAGTATGTAACATTACGCGCCAAAGTGAAGCTGTTCAAATTCTGTCATTTAGAATACATGGCAAATTTGACCCGCTCGTATTTCGGGTCACTGTGGGTCAGGGGGCCGAAACTTGGGATTTGACCTGATGTTGGTCTAACGTACCTGCGCACCAATTTTGGTGTCAATCGGTCAAGCCTTTTCGGAGGAGTAGCGCCCACATACAGACGGGAACGTGATCTCAGTGTCTTCCTTATAGAATCCTAGACTCTCGGAAGATAATAAATTGGTTGAACAGCTCAGATCCAATTTCCAACCTAGTTCTAAGTCGCCGGTGAGGTCGTTCTTGTCAATGAAATGATTTCGAAACCTCAACTGTAAATCACGAAGGCATCCTTCATCTTATGACTACTTATTAGTTTTGTTGGATCAGCAAATACATGATTTCATCAGAGCATTTCGGAAAATCTATATACTCATTTTGAAACTATCTGACTGACAGTATGGTTGGTCGGCAGGGTTGCTTAGTTATTTGTATTTATAATGGTGACATGTAAATGTCATGAAGTGCAAAAATACTAATGAAATTAAAGAGCCTGTTTTCCACTTCCAAGCAAAATCAAAAACGCACAAAGGTAATTACAGTAGTCAATAAACGGAGTACTAAAAGTATTGTTGTCACTAAACAGAAGCATTAGCGTCATTGCTTATTTGAATGTATTTATCAGCACAGATTACGTATTGAGAACATTGGTTAGTTGGAATATTTGAAGAAGTATTTCCGGTGCCTTTATGATCATGTCTACCGCTAAGATCAATACGACGACTTCGTCGTAAACTGTCCACAGTCAAATTCTCGTTGCAAGTTTTGTTTCCTGTGGCCAACGAAGCGTTAATGCAACTGTTGAAGTGAAACGGATGACAATTTCGGGTCGCCATAAATCAGTTGTCTGCCACATCTGATGTTTACACAAAATGTGCGACATTATTTAGCTAATAGAAGGTATAAGCACAAAAAAGGTAGAATATTTCATTGTTTCGTTCGTTCCAGTCTCAAACTGAAGACAAACACCACAAACAAAAGATTCTTGTTGGGCTGGCATTGATGTCGTGCGGATTTTGAACGTGTTTTCAAAACTGTGTCTGAAATGTTCAAGTTTAAAGCACTGAAATAGTTTGAAATTTTGCAATGCGCCATGGTCTAATTTTTATTTCGGTACAAATTGTGCAACTAACTATGGATTAATTTCTATTTTTGATGAAATTTTCAATGAACCATGACTTATTTTTGTTGAAATTAGACTTGAAGGCTGATGATTAAGAACTAAAATTCTTATTCTGCATTTGTTTAACATGATGCCCTCTAAATTACTTAACCCATTAGCTTGTACATGAATTAAAAAGCATTTGTACAAGAATATTTACTTGATTCTTGCTAAATAATCATTTTATCATTGATGGATTTTTGTATCTAAGCATTTCCGGGTGTACGTAACGTTGCTTAACTTCCACAATGTAATGGAATGGCTGACTAAAATTAATGGTTTCTGGTATTTCGAACTAGATTCCGATATATATATATTGCAATGCATGTACATCTCAACCTTTGCGATTTACCATAGTTGCAATATGAACATCACGCCTTTATTATCTGCAATTATATAGGTGCTTCCCAATTTTAGATCAACGTCGAACACGGTCCGTGATTATTTTCCTTATTCGTCACTAGTGAATGTCGGTAGATAAATGTAAATAACATTATTAGCAGGGTATACGCAACCGCTTCCGCGTTTCGAGAAGTAAAAATTGGTCATTTGGCATTGAACTTGTGCCGGAAAAGGGAAATTAAGCATTTAATAATTACACGACAGCTCCTGCCAGAACATTTCCCCATGATATGCATTTCACTTATCCCTTGAATAATTAATGCATAATAAGCCCGTAATATATGAGTGAGGTTGTCGGTTTAATTATTTCAACGTTTGAACAGGGAAGTCCTTTGTACCTTTATCAATCTCTTTGCTGGCATAGCTCGCTGATTCCATCCACCTTAATACAGTGTTTGCTAGAAGCTGTGCTCAGTACTTGGTGTGAATCAGTAAAGTAGTCAAGCGAAAAATTTACATCATGATTCTTTGTGAAAATATACTAGAATTGATTAAATTGCATCTAAAATATAACCCAATATTCGGCACTTCACCCGTCACCCTTGTATACACTAACGGCAAATATTCGTTGGTGTCCCTGCCCGCAATACAATGCCAGAAATTCAAGACTTTGCAGTTAACTATACTCACCTTATTCCTTTGGATGCAAACAGTACACGGATGGAATGGACGGTCGAAACTTATAAACATGGAGAGCATTATGTACGCAGCTGGAACAAGCATCATGCTTTCTGCTAGGATTGCAACCGTAGCACGGCGTAGAATGATAACCGAGTGTTTCAATCTGCTGCTCCAATTTGAAAGGCGGCATTTAAAGCGTAAGTGTAGGCAATTTGTATGAATGCGTTTGGTCATCAATAATATTTTTAATTAATAATAATGGTTTGGTAACGTAGGGCCACTACCGCCTGAGGTTTCGTTAAGAAAATCTCACCGACGATTGATTCATCTTACGCAAATTGTGGCGATTATATGCCCAATGGCAACATCGATTACTTACGGTCTTCAACGTTGGATTGCTAGCTGCTCGCCCGGAACTTTTGCCTACTTCGTATTATCACATTGTCACTTTCCGACAGTAGACAACGGCAGATTTGATGCATCTGTCGAATCGGTTCTGAAATTAACAATTATTTCGATTTGGTCTACCTGGCTGGCAATTGACATGCTCCCTTTCCTGTATTTTGTATATTTTGAAATATGCCTGGTTCCAGCGTGTTGTCTCATCTACTACACTAAATTCTGGAAAGTCGTCATTACTAACCACTATGTTAAAGTACACAAGGAAACGGTCATGCATGACTCGTTACCCAAAGATATGCAAATTTACAGAGAAATTCAGTTGTTGTCCAGATATCAGAATCTGACTCAGCAGGACCAAATACTACTGA
This sequence comes from Sinella curviseta, assembly GCA_004115045.4. Classification (NCBI taxonomy): domain Eukaryota; kingdom Metazoa; phylum Arthropoda; class Collembola; order Entomobryomorpha; family Entomobryidae; genus Sinella; species Sinella curviseta. The sequence goes on along the minus strand of CM023201.3, from coordinate 9,030,873 downwards.
TATGCTTGGGTTCAACCCTGCTTGGATTCATTATTTGCACATACACTTTAATTGCTTCTGGCTTCAACTTGCCAGCCGTGCAATGCTGTTTATTTCTGTCCGGCGTTGCTTATACATTTCTCGCAATGCTTGTGTGTTATGGAGTATTTGGGAAGGTATATGGCGACTCAATCAGACTGCTGGAACATCTCAAATCAAACGTTTATCCGTTAGTTCCTCGGAAAGACAAAAAGTGTTTTGACCGCTACACCTTGTCAATGCAGCCTGTAAAAATTTTCATGGGAAATGTGAATTACGTTGAAGAGCAAACACCTTTCGTCATTCTCGACTTTTGCATCAATCAAATCGTAACCTTGCTTTTACTTTAAATAATTGAGCTGAACAATCACTGCAATTACAACGTTGCGGCAGTTGTCCTTAAACTAAACATTGGTCCCAGATGTTGGCCTTATCCTTATTGTTATCCTTGTTATGACGATTAGTTTGATGTTAGTATTATGAATTAATGAATACCAGTTCTGCAAGCAAAACCTACATTTAAATGATGTATCAACTGTATCACCGTGCGATGCAAGGATTGCAGATGACAAATCGGAGATGGTGAAATATGTGAGTGAGCAGTCTTATTTTCTGCACAATTTCCGGAAGAAGCTGATCAACTTTCATAGTCTTATGTACCCTCAGTATGCATTATATAATGAAATAGTAATGTTAGTGTGAAATAAAATAATATTATTACACTGCTCTAAAAAGCATGACTAACAATTAGGAAAAATGTACACCAAAATGATTTCCTTCTTGTTGAAACGCCTTGCCTAGAAGTACAAAAGTAATATCTGAACGGCATAGTCGTTAATAAAGTTGATTGAATTCAGTTAGTCAAATTATCAACAAAGTTGGCCGATCAGAGTTTCACTTTAATGTGGGGGCAACTACGATAGATTCAACAATAAAACGTTACTTCCATTTTTGTTTGGATATGTCGCCTGAATTGAACAAAGTTTTCCGCTGACTACAAGTGCACTTGGGACATGTTCAAAGATCAAGCAGAGGGCACGGTTCTCGAATAGGTAAAGAAATATACCAGTTTGAAGAGCCCGTTCCTCTCTATCTGACGTGAACGTCTTGATTAGAGCAGTCAAGGAAAATGACTGGGCCAGGATTGTAAAAACTGTCAATGACACCAACACAATTCTGACAGTAAACCTTTCGGGAACAAAGTCTGCGATTTGCTTGATATTTGGCACATATTTTCCACTTGATTAAACTAGTTGGCACCAAAAATTTAAGAAGGATCCGTAAGCCCGTTTCTGAGATATGCAAAAAAAATGGTTTTCGGATCTTCAGTTTTTAAAATTTCTAATGTAAATTAACATGGGGAACCAGAAGGCAGAGAAGACCCCCCTCTCTGGTACTTTTCGAAAAAATGAAGTGTCAGCAAGTAAACTATGATGAGTTGGGAAATTCCAAAAAATCGAAATTTTCACCCCAGTATATTTAAAATGTGTGGAATCTCATAACAGGAAGTAAAAACAAGTAGGAAAAGCACCTTCTATGCCTTCTCTTTCCCCATGTTAATTTGCATTGGAAATTAAAAAAAAAACTTTGGATCCGAAAAACAATTTTTCGATTATCTCAGAAACGGCCTTACGGATCCTTCTGAAATTTTGGGTGTAAACTAGTTTAATTAAGGGGAAAATATGTGCCAAATATCAAGCACATCGCAGACTTTGTTCCCGAAAGGTTAACTGTGAGAACTTCTTTCTTTTAGACTGCAAGAATCAGAAGGGTTCTGTTGAGTTTGGCCAATTCACAAGACTGAACGTCACAGATATACTTCTGAAGCCTAATATTAAAAATATGTAAACCAATCCAATATTGAAATGACAAATATTTATCCATGCTTTTTTAGAAAAATTACTTCTTACATTTCTAAGTACTCAACAAATTTCGTAATGCATACCGTCATAACGAATGTAATTTCGTATAAGGTTTCGTATTTTGATAATGAAACTTACGAAAAAGTAAGAGTTGGGTGGGAAGATTGCTTAGGATAAATATTAAAATACAATGTTTACGACTACCAACAAGCTTTGCAATCGTTCTAGTAATTCATTTTAGCACCAGTTCAATACAAATCACCGAGGACAGCGACATATCTGTTGACGAATTTAATCCAATGTTTTTGACAATGCTTATTTTTGACGTTGAACTCATGACAATTGACTGACTTGCCAAAAATTTGATCACAGGATTTTAATGAAAGCTACATTCTATCTCTGTCTCAAAATTCGATAGGAATGGCGGCTGCAATTTTTGCATTTAATTATAAACGACATGGCGTATTTTTACAAAGTGTGTATTTCGACTTCAGGGTGTAGAAAATTCCCACCTTGCTCGGGTTTTAGCTCGGTTCATGGGATTTAAGCGGAATCCTACACCATATTATATGACTATATAAAAACGCTTGGAAGTGCGTAGGAATAAGTTTTGGCAGTTTCGTACCCGGCTGTTGACAATTCTGAAATCCTGTATCCAAAGTTAAACTGGAGTCTGTACCAAGAGAGCCATTTCGAAGCAGCGTATGTGTGGATTTATGGATTGGTCATTGTCATATATTATAATAAACATCTATGGATAGTTGTTTTTTGTGAATTATTAAAACATCAGCATATACTACGATTCAATGCACGATGCACTACTGACTTACACGATTTGTTATCCCCATCAAACCTGCAGTTCAAATGTCTGTCAATTAATCCATACAGACTGGACAGCGATAAGTTCAATTAAAAAGTATATCGTTTTTTAAATGGCCTTAGGTCAGCATACGCCTGCAGAATAGCAGCTCGTGTTCATTCAAATTGTCAGATTCAATTAATCGTTAATTCCTTCAAGCGTATCACAATAAATTGTAATTCCACTGTCAGCGCTTGGATTTGCAACTAAATATTTGTATTTTAAGACATAAAAGTTTGTGCGTACAGATACTTTCAATTCTACTTTGGTTCGTCTTTCATATAGTTACGCTACCATCACTTGAGCCTCCGTGAGCGTTATGGAAAAATTGCTTAGTAAACATACACAGACATTCGCTGAATACCCCAAAATCGTATATTTCATTGACTTATTTGCTATTACCTTACCTACCATCCTACAGTGCTAGCTCTCGTACAGTCTTCTTATAAGTTGATGCATATTGTTATCGCATCCCGTGAGTTGAGATTGAGCTAACGACACAATATACGTTATCGTACTAATAGTGTATTGTAAGTTGAATAATGATCTTTGGTTGTAGTGTTTCCTTCAAATGGAGACAATTCGCTGTCCACGTATACAACATTCAATGTATATTTGTCAGCGTATTTGACTAATCCCAATTAAGCCCAAACGGTCAACTGAGACGATATAATGACGTGGAGTCACAGGCATAACTTACCGGTAATTAATTTAGTTAAATGTGAGGAGATGCCTTAACAATTTCGGACCCCTATCGGAGCTTAAGGAAATCCCAAGTTTATTTAATTAAGGTGGTGAGTGTATATTGCTTCAAAATCCGGCGCAATGCAACTGCGTCTTTGTAACTATTCTACAATTTCATTTACTTTCATCCGCCTATTAATCTTGTACATAGAGTCATTTAAATTAAATTAGTTTTTTGTTGTTAAATGAAAGTTTCGACACAAATTGTATTAAGCCATCTTGCTGCACCTGAACTAAAAATTGTGCAAAATTGAAGTTCCTGTTTATTGAAGAACTATTTATATTCCTCAAGAATAATTAACGGTAAAAATTGTACTTATGCACTGGTAGAATATAGACAATCATGTGCAGGTGGTAGCGCATTTTTGAAAAAAAATATTAAATTGTATGCCGGGCTTGCTGTGCTTCAAATATTGAATCTCATCGGGAAAATTGAGGGTATCATTAAATGCGCACTGATATCAAAACCCCAAACCATTTTATGACTAATTCATACGACCATCCAGAATAGCCTTATAGAAGGACCAATTATTCGTATTTAGATTAGTATTGCTTTCGGTACGGGATGTTGGATTTAGTTTACAAATGTAACGTAAAATTGATTATTTTGAATTATTACTTATTCTATCAAATATCCTCGCTAAAAGATCAAACAATATCGCGGTGTGTGGCGCCACACGTTGTACGCGATTAAATGACGACAAAATTACCTTGCATGGTAAATAATAAGACTGATGCAACCACTATGGTGGACAGTCGTAAGAACGATGGCCTATTATTTTATCTTGCGCAAGAAAGTGTAACTTAAATATCGCGTGCTGCCTAGCAAAGCAGAATACAGTCAAATATTGATTTGTCTCTTTTTAAGGGTATGTAATTATAGTCAAATATTGCCGGACTATTAATTTCTGCGGGAAGTACAACATCCATTATTGAATATTATGTTATTTAAGAAATACAATTCTGTAACGCAACCATTTTTGGTTGTCATAGAGGAAGAAATTTAAAAATCCGTTTCATCCCATTAACCTACTTCACCTCAGAGTACGCATTAATTCTAGTCATTATTTAATTAAAACTTTAGCACGCGAATCAAAACGACAACTAGTCTCTTCACATCTTACAAATACAAGCAAATTCCGAATGATCTCAGTATTGATCGAATGGCATTATATTAATCATTTCCCTTTTGTCAGGCTTTTGAGAGTTACAGATGGTGCCAGATGTAACCTTTGTTGCTGGTTTTATTTTTAATTCCCTATCGGCCTAGGTTAATACAGATTTCTTAAACTATTTGTCGTCTATTAGATAATCTAAATTAGTAAAAAATAGGAAAGAACACCCCAATATTGGCCGCAGAAAATATTGCTGGCAAAAGAAGCTTCACTAATCTCTAAAGACTCGGAATACAATTTAGAAAGGACCCACAAATTGCTGTGTAATAATGATGAACACCCAACACCATTTGAAAGTTCTAAATGTCGATCACAGAATGGAACATTAAACCTCGGTTTGTTTACTTTTGAACGTAGTAGCGGAATCTGTATGTCCATAAAATAAAGGTCGGTACGTATTATATGGCTTGAAAACCATTGTATTGATGAGATCTTTGGTGCTATCAGAGACAATGCTGTTATATGTACTATACCCACTTATATGATATCATTTAATTATATGTGATGAAACGACCGTCCAATAATTGCTTCGGGTCAGTGAATTTCAAATATATTTCAGATAAGTAATTCGTCAGCGTTTTATGATATTTATCGAGTGCATCAAAAAGCCACAAACCATAAAAATCATAAAAATTGTTATTTGAAATGCTTAGTTTGTTAGGTTAGGTTCAATTTTGCAGCAATGTCACTTATTGGAATTTAAAATCGACCTATGACTGATGCTCGAATTTTCAGAAGCATGCCATTTGAGAAAAGTAATTTGGATTGATGTGTCTTATAGGTAAGGAATATGTTACTACAACAATCGCCACGATTATACCGAGCGCAGATTTTTTGTATATATCAATCAGTCTAAAAATATACATTGTATTATTACCCGGAAAAAATGACTTAAACGGCTTTCTCACGATATCCAAAACAGACACAATTCTACCACTGCTCCTCAGCCAATAGTCTACCAATCTTTCGGCTAATAATTTGAGTTTAAAATACGATAACGAGATTCAATACGGTAAATGCTCTTGAATTGCCAAAATCCTATGCCAACTGGTAAATTTTGGATTTGTAATTTTTCAGTACGCGAAATATTCATTTCGGATATTGAACAAAGTACTAAAATATATGAAGCATTTCGTAAGCCCAAAATGCAATGTTTTCAATGCAATAACACTACATTACTTAAATTACTTACGTACGTCATTTTGTATTTTCCGAGGCAAAGCTAAAACACTTGCATTCTTGCAACATTTGAATCAAAACTGAATCCATGGATGCCAGATCTTATTTTGCCCACAATGAGTAGTAATTCTTCGTCTAAAAATACAACAGAATATTAAATCCATTGCCGGATTTGCCGTATGTCAGATTTGGCCATGAAGGATTGTGACGCCTCTTCTTGTAAACTGGTATCTACATTCTTGCTGCAAATAGTTAGGTCGGAATCTCTGCAATAATCGAGCCTATTTAAAGTGTGGTTTAGTTTCTCTTAAATAGTATTAACGCTTGGCACAACTAGTAGGACAATTCTCTCGTTTTTGAATATGTAACGTGTTATAATCTCTGCCAAACAAAACATGAAAGCGCATACTGCGAAATCTACTGACATGGGAACTCGAAAGCTCCATAATAATGTACTACATGACGCAAAACGTAAACATAGGTTCAATGGTAAAACTCTATAGGTTTAATGACATAAACTTTTGCGGCACTTTCAATTGAAAGTATTTATTTTAATCACTTAACTTTCTTTACTTATGCCCTTGCCAACTACGCTACAATAAGTGAAGTGAATAATATGACGAATCATAAATGCAACTTCGTTAAAATTAATCATAAAAATTTCACCTTTCGTTCTCCCGTAGGGCTCGAGAAGTTGCATGTCGCATAATTGAACATCTATTCTATGTATGTCATCATTGCGAATCTTAAACGCCGTAACTAATCTTCTGTTCGCCTTTGGAATAACCGCTAAATAGGTTGACATTTTTCACCTTTCGGCGCGAGAAAAATCCCGATGGTAATTGTTTGTGGAGTAGGAAGCTGCTGGTTACTTTCTATGTTCCACCTCGTTTGAAGGTGTAAAAGTATAGGAAATTCAGTGAAGGTTGCTGCTTTCGTCTAGGCACGGGCGTATATTTACATAATCCATAACCTCTTTTCTTTTGGATTTTATAGCTATAAAATTATAACATGTATTTTTTACATTCTGTCCGTAAGCGGTTAGATGTTACGTGATATTGACTTTGCGGAGCTATCTTTAATATCATTTTCTTCTTTTGCACAACTCCAAGCTGCAACTTCTGTCCATCAGTTTATGCGACTTCCGAGAAAACATATATTCTCAAATTAGTGATGTAAAAAGAAGTAAACATGGATATAATTTGATATGCTTCGTATTTCGTCATGACCGTGTGATACTGTTTATTTTACTGGATGTGGTTTCATAAGTATTACTTTCTCCTCTAAACAATGCCAGAAGGATATTAGCTTACATAGGCATGTTCGCCATTCTGAATAAGTACTAGAGCAGTTTTTGTTTCACTTTTTTCAATTCATAAGGAAACTTGGAAAAAGGCCAATCCAATACCGGGTTTGCGCCTTTGTCTACCATCAAATTGGTCCTTTATATATTATCGATTCAATATTTTTCTAACGATATATTTTCTCACTTTTTTAGCCGTTGTATACTAAAGCCAGCAATACATCCACGAACTATGCGACAAAATTGTGTTGTCACTTTTTGATACGATTTCGTAATATTTGGTAGTATCTCAAACAGCAAAACAATCAGCGAAGCGAGTAATCCCCCGCACAACATTAAAAATTGCAATTGTATATTTCCTTTCATATTGGATTCTTTTAGGGGCACCTTGTCGTCCGAAGTAAACTTTTCCTCGTCATATAACAGATTGGGCCACCAGTTCCACAATCCTGATTCAACGACAGCCTTTTTTCTCCACAGCAGAGACTGGTCGATCCATCCAGCCAGTGTTATTGTGATTGACACGTTAGAGTACACCTCTTTCCCAACATACACATCATGCTTGCTCTCCTTTTGCAGTTGTCGAGCCATGGCATAAGCTCTCTCCTCGGGTAAAATTAGTGCTATTTTGTTACACTTGCCGAGTAGATTGCTGAATAGCGCTTCTTCTGCGTCCCAACCTTGTGCTTGCCGTTGGCTAACCAGCACCTTATACTCGTCGCCAAAGGTGGCATTAACAAGAGATTCTAGTACCACTGAATCAGATGCATTGGTTGACGCCGAGTCGAGCTGCTCTGATTTATATATATCCTCAGCAATGGTCAGGACTGCGGGATGTAGCCTCAAGTTATTCTCAATGATTTTCCACATGTCATTTTGATCACCATCCGCAGCAGTTTTCCACTTAACCACCTCAGATGTAGCGACCGTCGTGCTAAAATTCAGGACACGCAAGTAATGAGCTGAGATGATTCTACCCGTTTCTCTCCATTTTGAATATTTTCTGCCTCCCACAGGTTTATTCGGCCTGAGAGCTGCTTCGTTTAGTTCCATATCGAGAACTGCTGTTCTCGTGTAAGTGGTAAAACTGTTGTCGACTAGCTCGAGAAATCTTTCGTATGGAATTGGGTTTCGTTGTTCAATGATATTGTAGACGTTGCTACTTTTGTAACCGTTACTCAGCACTATTCACATGAGCATAAACAATCCTATAGGAAGCCTCAGATTTTTATTGTCAATGACACGCTGTCGAAACGGATCACCTTGCTCAACAAACACTTTCATAACTCCAATAATTCTCCAGGTTACACAAGCCGCGGATGCGAACCCATTTCTTAATTGCCCACAAAAGCATCAAGCTGGACATTCCCAAGTATATCCAAACACTTGCGGGATACACGTTGATACACTCTGAAAAAGCCAGGGGTCGCTTGCCCCGATACCCTCCGCAGCTGACAAAACGGATATTGGTTATCCGCTCTGGCAAATGTAAAGGTTTGAAGAGACTTTGTTCTAATGAATCCACACCAATTTCCATTATTGTCGTTTTGGTCAAGTCTTTTAACCGTTGGTACAGATTAGTTCAGTGAAACCGGCTTTGAAAATCCTAAATGTGAAATTACTCATCATGGTCTGGACCAAGTGTGATAGCTCATGGAAAACTTTGTCATGTGTACTTAATGCTGATTTGGGCATACGTGCGCCTTTTAAAAAGTGGGTATCACACTGAAGAATATGTTCCATCATTTTTGAAAAATCCCTGTGGTACAAGCTGTTTTCCCACAATTGCTGGAGATCCCAAAATGCGAGACGTTCCTGCCTTGTGGATCGTCTTGGAAATACCGTTAAAGGCAGTTGCTCAATATCGTAAAGCCTTTGTTTATACAGAGGACGATCCTGGAATAAACCCGCTTTACAATAATTGCAAGACTCAAACTCGTAAATATCGGAAACATATCCTATTACGTGTATACCATTTGGAATCACTGTTGTAACCTCAGCCGCAATAAATATTTTTGTATACATATTTGGCTCATATTCAAATTCGAAAATTTCAGGCCGTTTCCTAATATGTGCCAGTTGCCAAGAAATCAAGTCAAAATTATATGTCCAACGAGAGGCTTTGAGAAATAGAATATGGATTTGGGAAACGCTGGATGGCTCAGTTGAGCTGAACAATGCCTCCTTGTCAGAGACATTGTATCGATATACAGTAGCGGGCATTTGCGATGTCAAGAACCACAGCGGATAGATTTCAATCTGTACCCGACATTTCCAAGGTTTCGTGGATGCAGAATAGCGAAAGATATCCAGTCTCGTGCAAATTTCTCCCATTTTAAATAGGTCAGAACCAAACGTGTTTCTGGCAAAGTACTTTGATGTGTGGGCTTTGAAACAGTCGACATAAGGTCCTTGCCTCTGTGTTGTCTCATTTCTTGCCAAGCTCCCAAAGGGAACCCATAGCAAATTTAGATCTCGGTACTGAAAATCATGTGGGTTAGTCTTGTTAGCAACTTGCAAGATGGCCACTTGCAGCCGTCGTAGTACCAATGGTGTCACGACAGATATATCAATACCTCGATAATTGTCCATCAGCACGAAACAATTCAAGTTAGCAAATGCTTCAGTCATCTTTGCAATATACGGATATTCTTTGTTCTCCTCCGATTTTGCAAATGGATTCGAGAGCACAATAGTACAGGGACTGATTCGTTGCGTCCACCAGCTGTCTGCCTTCGGTACATCCATTCCGGATATAGTGAATTTATTATCCTTATCTTTGGTTGCTTTCGAATCAACTTTGGCCATCGTCAGTATCAAGTGGAGACTTGAGATTAGTGAGTAAAGGCTTTTCTTCATGTTTGAATGCTTTTCAGTGGCGCTATGCATTGCATAGTATGCAATTCCCGTTTCAGCCGAATAGATTTGCAGTACAGTTCCGACGAATAGAATCGTTGGCAACAACTTGCAGCAGAAAACTGTGTAGGTAGTTTGAAAGAGGAAACTCGTGTCGTAAAACCCAAGAGTATTACATATAATGTTTTGTACAGATGGCGATCAATGTTTTTTCTATTTCTTTTGGATAATTGTCGTCTGAGAGAATTGGCTTTGCGAGCCAAATAATTTCGTGAGGTAAGTCTTTCGGAAATATTGATTCCAGAGATAATTATTTTCGTGAGAAGGAGCAAAATGACTGAAATTGTGAGTTAAGCAATTTATAAAAGATTTTTATCGCGTGAATATCGCTTCGCGGTTGGAAATGTAGCATTAGAGATTCGATGAAACATTTTGCTCTTTTTTGAGATTTCGTTCGTAGAGTTCCACCACGAAGCTCTAAACGATGTCGCACCGGTCTCCGGTGGAAATTGATTTTTTAATGCACCGCAAAAAGGTTTTAGCTTATATTCTGTCATTCTAGAGGAAACTTGGACGAAAATTCCAAATCCATCCATATGCTGCATCCATTCCAAATGTCATCCGGGTTCCATTTTGAAACTCGATTTCAAAGCAAATGGTGCCCACAAACAGGAATCGTTTCGGTAGTACGTATCTCCGGCGATATATCATCCATATAAATTAATTCCAAATTTCAGTACGTCTTTCCAGTTGATATATCAAATAATTTATTATTGGTTTGTTTTGAACAGTATAAGTAAGGTAATGGAATAATCAAATTTAACAAACGTACATCTCTGGCCTTTCAAAGACACGAAATAGTTCCACCGCTTTACCAGTCCTTCCACGGTACACTAAGCGACGCCGCCAACGTAATACGACATTCCGTTTAATTCCACACAACCAACCGATTCGCTGGGGTCAGCCGGCTGCAGGGTGCATATTGCCGCGGTGCTGTTGCCGCCGTGCTGTGCCGCATATTGTAGTATTTGTTTTGTTGTTTGCTATATTAACTATAATGAACGATGTTTATAAATGCTTACATACTTGGAAACAACGGAAAGTTGTAAGCCCGATGGGACTGAAGAATGTCCGTCACGGACGAAAAAAGACATTGACGCCTTTATTTATGTTTCATCATCACAAGTAACAATATATTTGTTCAGGTATCATCCTGACAAATGACTGAGTTACAAACAATAGGTAATTAAAGCTGTAAATTTATTAAGATTCCTTTTAGTATGAATGAATTGTCTTTTGCTCGTTGCGACGTTTCCTGTTTCATTTGACAAACTTGATTTGCTTTCTGGATTCCCCCTATGAACGGTATCCATGTATATACTTTAATATAGTTATAAGCATTCAGTCAAAACGTATAGCTAAGATAAGTATTTTTTTAGAATATTTTATTCGGGGTTCAAAAATAAATGCCTTTAGTATTTTTACCGTCGAATAATATCATAACAAAAAATTAAAAAAATACGAGTAAAGTGATGATTTTTTAAACGTAAGGTGAATAAGAGGTAAACAATTATTTTTTGAATTAAGGTGGCGATTTTTTCCCGCAACTAACTGTTTAGTTTCATTTTCGGCCGCTCCATCGTTTTTTGTTTTGGAAAGTTATTAAAATATTATTTGGAGTCACACTATCACTGTTTAAACATTCCGCAATAACTGTTTTTGTTTGTCGGTAAGTCCGAATTCAAAAGAGTGATGATTATCAATCATGTTCAGGACAATTTCTGGTAAACGAGGACATCCCATTCACATGATGTCTTCTTAATCTTGGCCGGGTAGTCCCTGTGGCATACACAATAGTATTTACATGGCTCACTATTTCCTAGATTCACCGCTGCATTGTGTCTCCAAGCACTCTTCAACTCATCTTCAGACATCTTCTTCAAACTGATTTTCAAGTTTGTCTTTTGTTTCCATCAAATTCTATAACAGCCATGTTGATAACTTTTTCACTGAATCTGCTATCGACTTGGGGAACTAAATAGACAACTAATACATTGTCGATTGTGCATGCATGTCATTGCTCATTAGCACAAATGTGAGTATTTTTACCGAAAAAATAAATCATCACTTGTCCTGGATTTGTAATTTGTTTACTCGTATTCTGTTTACCTTTAAAAACTCATGCTTTATCTCCATTTTTTACATTTTTTGTTCTAGGATTTTTTGACGACAAAAATACTAACTTGATGATTTTTTGAGGTAGAGAAATTAGCTGTTTTTTTCTAAAATCACTCGTTGTATCCTTTTACCTTTCTGCCTAAAATTAAAGAAGCTTATGTTATTATTGTAACATAGTATGAGCCAACAGGAACTGAAATTATTATATTATAACTTCAAGTGGTTCATTCGATACAATTTCTTTTCTGATGAAATTAGTGGAATTTAAAACTGTTATCTGAAGCCAGCTACCAATACAGGATGACCATATGGGTATCAACGAGCTATGAAGCGGCCCCTGTGAAATTACATGGCTCGATTACTTATGCCTACTATTAATGGCCACCACTTTATGAGTTTCCACTCATCTTTCTCTAAAGTTTTTACTTTGTTGTAGTACACGAAAGTTAACATGGTCATAAATGGTTTTTTCTTGCAGATCGAGAACGTCCTTCAATTCAAAATTAAATACCATACGCTGATGTAGTGTATTTACCACTTATTATTCGGTAGATTATAGAGCAGAATGGCGAAGTGATCCTGTCACGTTGAACGTTGGCATATATTTCTTTCTGTTTTATTTTTTGTATTTTGTCATTCCCCGTCAGGGCCCACTACAAGTTCCGTGTTTCTTGCATCAGTACTTGACATCGTACGTCGATTTCCAAATTTCCGCTTGAAGTTCTTGCTGAAAATAAGGATACTAGAGGAGCCCACCCACCATTCCACGTCCGGACCTCTCGATTTCATAACCAGACAAGTGTACAATAAGAATACACTTGCAGTTACAAAAACTCTACTTTCGACTTAGAAACTCGTCGTGGTCAAAATTATATGAACATCAGTTATGATAATATGCTGGACTTTTAAGATCCTTAGTTCAGGTGCATTTAAACCATTGTGACGTTACTAATATGCGTCACAAATAATTAGCATGTGTCAGTCGTGATTGAATTATACTTGACTACCAAAAACGCATGTAATCTTCTGGAAAGTATTCCAGAGTTGACAGCCTTCCACATGTTTAAAAACATTGAAATATGTGGAAGACTCAACTCTAGACGTCCAGAAAGGAAATAGATTTGAATCTTGAGACAATTATATGTTAAAGGTGTACTGATGGACAGCTTTGTTTAAAAATATAAAAAGCTAATGTATAATTTAAGTATTCTCGTAACAAACATTAAACAAACTATAATTTAGAACACACAAATAGTGTCTTCGCAGCCAATTATTACAAAATGTATTCCAGTTGTATTACGAGTGACAATGAGTACAAAATGTGCTAAAGTAAAGACTTGGTGTATAATATTATCTTACATAAATGTGTAATTATTACTATGCAACTCCCAAAGACCTACAGCGTATATAGTTACCCTGACGCCGCAAATTGTAATATGAATGGTGCTTTCGAACATGTCAATACTGCAGATATATCGCACACAATTGTTTGATTAATGTTGAGTCTTAAGTAAATGTTAGGTATAAAGTTGAAGGGATAACTCCAGATCTGGACCAGATCATCTGGTGTTAAGAAAGGTATTTATCTGGTGTTAACTTATATTATATAATAATGGATTTGATTTAATGAAATACATGGTAGCAACATAGGGAGTCCAGGTTGCAAATTGTCGTCGTTGCAATGAATATAAGCACATAATATTATTATTGTTATTTGGCTTACTATTAAGCTATTACAATTGAATATTGTCCCTTGCATTGGTAGCTCACTCTCGTGCATCTATATCAAGTGAAAATAAATCTAAAGGTTATTTTCACGTCAAATAATTGAAGTCAATAGTAAATTTACCTAAGAATATGCATAGCTGAACGCTTGGCTCAGCAATACTAGAATCACTATCGGGATGTCCGGGCATGGCAGTAAGAAGAGGCAATGGAAACGAAGAAGTCAGAATATTGATTTGAACATCTTATTTTCTATACCAAATCCAGGAAGTAGGGTAATGGCTATTAATGGTAGTTGTGTCTTACACATTTTTAATTACATGCTACTAAGCGCTACATTATAATTTTCGACACAATAGCAACCTAGGATAGCAAGCCGGAAACCTGCAGTAAATTTAACTTTCAATGCCATGATATTTCAAATAACATCTTGCAGGTCATGCATTATCGGGTATTGGATCACAAATATTGAAAAGATAATTGTTCCTCAAAAATGCATGCTGCCGACGCAGCCATAAATTAAATCCGATGATACGGACGAGTTTCAAAAGGCCAAATCACACAGAATGTGGAACGGTTGAAGCATATTTAAGAGGTAATGCCCAATTCACAACTGACGTCGCCTTTGGAAGGTTCTCCCAAAAGCGAGTGATTATCGGAGAAAAGGGAATAAATTATTTATGCAATCTGTCCCGTAATTTAAAACAGACATGGTAGTATAGATGTGTATGAAATTGTTTTCCGCCGGCCTTCGAAGCAAATTTGCTGGTGCTTCTGGTGCATCTGTGAAGCAGAAAAATAGTATCAAATCCCCAAAACATCCAACAGTTACATCTTAGGAGACGGGGAAGGTGTGTTCAAAACAATAGTGGGAAGCTATCGATTGCAGTAATATGTGATATATAATTGGTTTGTCGGATGCCTACAGTCACGAATGTTACACGAGTGGAAGGTCTCAAGCGAAAAACATTTCTGGGTTAAAGCTAGATATACTTGAGCAGACAATTTTCAGCTGTTTTAGATAAGTAGTTGTCACCAGGGTGTAAATGCAAAGGGTAAACCAATGTATAACTCTTAATTAATTGAAAGCGTACGAGTGTGAATAATATAAAATGACATTCAGTCACTGTTTTGGTGGTTTAGACGTGTTCAATTTTCTTCTTCGACATGTAGATCTGCAGACTTTCTTGTTGCAAACTTAGAAATATATTGGAGGATACATTTGGTGATTTTTATAGCTGCAATTTTAATCTCAATTGCATTCACACGACAGGTCCAATCGCACTTATGTCGATAAACTAAACGTTGCATTAACAATAACTTATAAAACAATGCAGCTTTCACGTCACAACGATATTACGTCAACAACCTGTTACACATTATTTCGTAATAGGTAATAGTAAGCCATAGACAATAGAGGCGATGGAATTCAGTGAAGTTTTGATCTATCAATTACGCAACCTAATTTGTTGTAAACACAATTTCATTTTGATATCTCGGCAATCCGATTTTTCCGAGTATATTCAAATGCCCGTATTTGCATGGAAAATTGTGAGAAATTTATATTTTTACTTAGAACATTTAGCTGAAATTTTTGCACTAGATTACAGTATAATGTTTTTTGTTCATAATTTGAAGAACGACTCTGATGAAGTTTAGTTTTTTGACTATCCAAGAATCCCTATTTAGTTATAAAGATTGTTTTCATACTCTCCAGTTTTATGAAAAAGTTGATGGATAAAATATCGGCGATGTTTTGAATATTGGGATATGTCTCCAACAAAACATCCTGGTAACTTAATTGGTACTCATCACGCTGCATGAATTCCAGAAAAACGGAATAAAAGTCACACTGGAGCTAAGAAGCTGTAATATAGTACGCTGCATAGGGAACATATAATTTTTTATTCTGTCATGTATCCTGCCACAATGCTAGATGAGAAGACTTGATACTTGGTACAGCTACCAAACTCAAGTATAAAGCAATTAAAGGACTTAAGTAAACTCACAAATGTCATTAAATAAAATGGTCCAGTTAACCTTTGCTTTGAAAAATGAGTAAGCTTTGACCCCGTGACGGTATTAGACGACATGTTGACAAATATTTTAATAATAGGTTCAAGGCTCGTCTGTGGTGGATATGTGTAAGTTACATAATATATATACAAAACACAATTTATGCACATTACAATTTATAATGTAACCGGAGATACGTCAGAGGTACCCATTTATGCTTCCGTGAACAGAAATACACCTTCAGTTTTGCATGACGGCTAACATACTCCATTTAACAGCGTCTTCATATTGAAAAAAAAACCAAAACTAAATTACGCCTGACACAAAGACCAGTTGTATTTATTAACTAAGACACTTTCTGCGATTGCTAAAATTATCGACTTGTATTCTTTCGGAGTTTAACTTTTAATCTTTCTTAACAATCGAGAATGGTTTGTCCGTCTGCACACTCAGGGATCGTCCATTTAGTATGTCACGCCTCGAGGTGGGAGGGGCGGTCTCCGGTGAGCGTGAGATTACATGTTAAAAGCGGTGCAATGTAAGTAGGACATTTGAGAAGGTGGGTCTGAAAAAGTGACGCTTTGTGTGACGTTCGTAATGGACGATCCCAGCTGGGTTACTCTTCAGTTGCATTCGCAAGGCCGTACGTGCTCAGTCCTGTTTCTGCTCAGGTTTGCTCTGCGCAGCTCAGCTGTAGGTTTGTTTTGTTTTGGTTGTATTGTATTTACAGACTACTGAGCAAAGCAGATAAATACGTCGTGTAATTCTGGCATTTCTTATATGTAAACGAGTCCCGTGACGAGTCAAATATAGCATCAGTTTTAAAATCTTTGGCGTATCAAGGATTGATAAGGGGTCATGATAACCCAAGAACTCTCTGTAATTTTATGAAACTCATTACATATAGGTAAACGAGCCCCCTGATTTCAAATATGGTATCGGTTTTAAAATCCGTGGCTTATTAAGTACTGATAAATGGTCTTGATAACCCAAGAACTATTCGTAATTTTATGAAACTCATTACGTATAGGTAAACGAGCCCCCTGATTTCAACTATGGCGTGTTTGTAATGCGTGTTTGTAATTCAACGCTGATGTAATTATGCTCCAAAAATGAAGCTCAGATTTTTTACATGTGTGCTGAAATATTTTTATGTTGTGGTCTAGATATATTACAACGCTGACGCAACTTTAATCAATCAATCGGAATCGTAGTATTACTACAGCTAGAAATAATGCTCGCATTGCGAGCAACGGGTACCCTCGTTAGATTACAACTCAATCCGTTGGTGAGTGTAGCGCGGTCGTTAAATCCTACTGTAATATCGTTACGATGGAAGACATCATTCGTTTTCTACTGAAGCTAAATTAGTTAAGTTGACATTTAAACAACAACGAAGATACAAGCGACAATAACCAAAATGTTATTTGCAACGCATCTGTTAATTGTCTGTTAATAATTGTCTGTTAATAATCTGTTAATACTAATTTAAATACGGGGCAAACACTGGTATCAAAATTAGCGGTCATAGAAACTCTTGTGCAGATTGGATGCCGCCAACTGAATTAATCTTGGTTTGCCCGTCCGGATATTTGGTAGGTCAAAACATACGATTAGGAGCCACCTAAAATTACTGCTTGGTCAGCAAATCTTTATTTATCTTTGTCTTATCTTACATAACTGGCATTAAAATGACTGGCAAATTTAGAAGGTCAACCCACACGACTTGTTATGTATGTCACTGATATCATCAAGCAACCACACGACGTAATTTATGATCAGCGAATCAAGTTACAAGTTAAACTGCAGGCATATGTTTTTCGCTGCAAGAAAGCACAGCAATAAGCAATAAAAATATGAAGCACTATATATCCTGGATATCATAGGCAGTTCACGACGAAAAGCGCCTTTTGCTTGTATTGGCAGTCAATTGTTTACAAAGCAATTTCGTTTATTCATTCAATAAGTGATCGCCTGAAAGAGTCCCCAATATTTATTGTTCAGCAACAAAAGCAACGAAAGTCAAACTTTACATTTCCGATACAAAATAAAGCGGGCAACATACAAGGTTTGAAATTGAATGTGTATTACGTTACTGTTAGCAAAAATGAATCCGTGCAGATGCAATTGCTTTCGGCCAACCTTGGAAAGAATTTATAATGTTCCTCCAAAACATGTGAGCAAGCGAAAGCAAAATACCAGGTTCAGGCCTCTTAGACAGCAAACAATTATTTTTGACGTTTGGCCGAATTACAAAAGCATAGTGTGCTATCAACTGGAGTAATTTTTGAAATGATGCTTATTAATCTGAGCGTTACAGTAATAGTGGAAGGACTCAAGCCAAAACAGCTTCTGGTGCAAGCTAATTAATTGTAATTGAGAAGACAATGTATAGTTATGTTGTAGATAATTAGTTTCCACCAGGGAGTAATGTGTTAATTAACAGTCGTTATATTTTGACAACCACCTATTTATTATTTCGTGAGGAATGCAAGCATATCAGGAGAATTCGAATTTTGTAGGAAATGATAGTCAGCTATTATTTTCATGATTCGAACTCCTCCAATTTCTTGCGTGACATGCAGATCCACATCCATTGCATCGTTTTATTTGTTTCATTCTATGAAAAGTGATAAACGACAGACTTTATTCTCATAGGTACCACTTCAATCTCAATTGTAATTAGCACACTGACCGAAACGAAATACTGATGTACCTAAGCAAACTGAATTCGATAACAATTACTTATTAAAAACGCCGCTTTCACGTCGTAACGATATTACGTTGATCTGGCACCCATTTTTGATAATAGGTGTGAAGAACTTGACTAACTCATTGGGTGGGACCCCGCCAGACTGCAGATTGCACCCTCTGGGCTGCATAGCAAGGCTGCACCCTTTGGGCGGCAATTTCTAGGCTGCAAACTTTTAGCCCCCCTAGGCTGCAATTTCTAGGCTGCAAATTTTTAGCCCCCCTAGGCTGCGATTTCTAGGCTGCAAAATTTTAGCCCCTCTAGGCTGCAATTTCTAGGCTACAAAATACACCCTGTGGGCTGCAATATCTAGCTACACATTCAATCAATACGCAAGGAAGGTTTCCATCATTTCAAGGTTAAAAAATCTCGGCCATGGGCTGAACCGCATACCAATCAAAAGCCCTTCACCAGGGGAGTCGAATGACACCAATCTCAGGTGCCGAAAATGAGGGGTTCGGCCCTCACGGATAATTTCTCAAAGTGCCCCAAAAGCGTAATTTTACCAGCTAAACTACGCATTTACAATGTTTCACTTTGCACCAGTCAAGCGCGGGATTGATGTGGATGGATGATGGATGAAAAATGTGAGTCACAATATAAGTTGTGTTAGGTTCGGTTAAGTTAAGATCGGTTTAGGTTCGGTTAAGTTAGGGTCGGTTTAGGTTCGGTTAAATTAGGGTCGGTTTAGTTTCGATTAAGTTAGGATCGGTATAGGTTCGGTTTAGGTTCGATTAAGTTAGGATCGGTATAGGTTCAGTTAAGTTAGGTTGGATTATGATTCGGTTATGGTTCGGGACACCCGTGAGCTGTGTCATTCGAATCCCAAGGTCAGAGGCGTTCGATTGGTATAACGTTTGTCCCAAAAGTACGTGACCCGTATACTGAAGCATCTACAAAATAGCATCTCACGTAAACTATGCCACGATCCTATGGTGTAAGGAAGGGTTGATGAGTGCATGAGAAAGCAACAAATAAAACGAACAGAGACTTGGAGAGCAACTATGTATTTTGAATTTAATTAAGCGTAATGGTATTGTACATACAGAAATGAGTTTTGACCTAAAAGAGTGATATTTTGGTAGAAAAGTGGTATTCTATCATCTACTCAATGTTGTCTGTACTTTGTGTCTATAACACCCTTTTTCAAAACGCAGTATACTACATATTGTGAAGAGGTCGTTTTCGACTAATCGCTATAATTACTAATTTAATCATTTAGTCTTCTGACGAAAATAACGAGATTTTTCTCCCTCACCTCCGCAGCAAAGGGAGAACTTCTGATTTTTTAATTTCAATTTACGGCATTGATGTAGCAATAAGTGCTGCTTCGGTAGTGCAGCATATTCTTCATTTCATTTTAAAATTCGCGACGATGAATTTTTGATTTGCCACAGTAAAGTGGCATCGACAACCTTGTTACGGCATCGACAACCTTGTTACGGCATCGACAACCTTGTTACGGCATCGGCAACCTTGTTACGGCATCGACAACCTTGTTACGGCATCGACAACCTTGTTAGGGCATCGACAACCTTGTTACGGCATCGACAACCTTGTTACGGCATCGACAACCTTGTTACGGCATCGACAACCTTGTTACGGCATCGACAACCTTGTTACGGCATCGACAACCTTGTTACTGCATCGACAACCTTGTTACGGCATCGACAACCTTGTTACGGCATCGACAACCTTGTTACGGCATCGACAACCTTGTTACGGCATCGACAACCTTGTTACGGCATCGACAACCTTGTTACGGCATCGACAACCTTGTTACGGCATCGACAACCTTGTTACGGCATCGACAACCTTGTTACGGCATCGACAACCTTGTTACGGCATCGAAAACATTTTTTATGTCTTTTGACTTCAAACAACGACAATGAAAAGAGAAACGGAGGAGTATATCAACCTGCGAGAATTTTCTCCCTTTGGTGCCTCAAATCTCAATATCTCTCCAGGCCCCGCGTTTCATCAATATGACTCTTTGCCACTTTCACATTCATTTTTTACTTATAGATATTTTTAAATTGCACATCAGGGGTTAAAGTTTGCAGTCCATATGTTGCAGCCCACGGCGGCTAACTTTTGCATCCTGAAAGCTGCAGCCTATGGGGTGCAATCTGCAGCCTAGAGGGTGTAATTTGCGTCCTGAAAAGGTGCAGCCCAGGGGGGCTAAAATTTTGCTGTCTATAAATTGCAGCCCAGAGGGGCTAATATTTTGCAGCCTAAAATTGCAGCCCAAGGAGTGCAATCTGCAGCCGGGAGGGTGCAGCCTTGCTATGCATCCTTGAGGGTGCAATCTGCAGCCCAGAGGGTCACCACCAACTCATTGTGACTAGATCGTCCATTATAACAAAATAACGAAAGTGTCCTCTCGCCCCTAACCTGTTGAGTATAAAACACATGTCATCATTTTGCAGTTCTAAGGCTGTAAGCAAAATAAGGGATGCATTATGCATATATAAAAACAAACACGCGCCTAGACAAAATGGGCTACCTTGGCCGAATTGATTAATGTTCATAAATGTAGAAAATCAAATTGGAAAAAAATTAAGAGCAGTTTTTGATGTCGTGATTAATTGACAAGAAAATTATCTTTGAGAGAAACTGGTCACAAATATTAATCGTTTTGAAGATTCTAAAAGTAACTTTTCTGGCTGATACAACACTACCACGTTGATAAAGACGCTTGCAAATTTGGAAACGTATGCGCTTTGTATTTCAATGCAGCCGTTGTTTATTGTCGTTTAAGCATACGCGTAAAATTTATGCTCTTTTCACTTCCATCAAACACAAAGTAATATTCCAGTATTTTATAATATTGTGTAAACTTGTAAAATACAGTTGTAATATTCTAACAAATACAAATTCATAATTCGAAAAGAATGAAAACATATCCGAATGCGTTTTCGATCCGAAAATACGAAAATATTCAGTAAATACTTTCACCATTCAAACCGTTTGAATTATTTAATTTTACATACAGTTTTACAACGTTTTCGTATTTTGTTGCTTCGAATTCGTTCGAAATGTATTGAAAGACAATCTTTATGGTTTTAATAGCAATTTTCCAAACCAATGTCAACAGCAATTTAAAGACAAACCGAAAGTTTTCCAATCAAATTAATACAACTAAGAATTGTTTCCGTAAGACAAAGTTAACTAAAGTTTCAAGTCGTAACAATGTTAGCTCGCCGTGTTGACGCTTTTTAAACAGCAGGTAAAGACTTTCCTGAAGCATTGTTCAGGATTGTGTGTATTTGATGGAACTACTATTGCATATCATCAATAATTTTTGCATAATAATATAGCAGAGATACATCAATACTTATTTATGCTACTGATCCAACATATACAAAGAGGTGTTCTGATACTGATACATAACGAATGATAAACTCCGTTTAAGTGATACCAAGTCACTTGGCGGTAACTAGTGAAAGAAATTCGCAACTCTACTGAAGCTAAATTGGTTGAACTGACATCTACACAACAATTCTTAAGCCAACAAAAGTATAAAATATATTTTGCAAAATAACTCGCCGTTTAAGTAAAAAGCAAATGCATTAACTGACAACACGCAACATAGAAAATGTTAATGTTTAGATTAGGCACTGCCAAATAAAATTCTTTTGCTTTGCTCGTCCCCATTTGGAATGGGTATATGCTATCCTAATATGTAATAGACATACATATATGGGGCGTGATTGGTGTCTCCACCAATTGAATACGGGGTCAGTAATTCGGCGTCTTCCTACAAACAAAGATATGAAATGAGCAAACGAGAATTAAATGACGAGGACTAATATGATTCCCGTACCCATTTGATGGTATACTAAGGCGTAAATCAGATGCCGGCTTAGTCATTCTCATAGTTTCCATATGAATTGAAACAAAGTTAAACACAGACTGTTCTAGGACTTATTTGGAATTGCGGACAGGCCAACGTAATCTTCCTTCCTTCCTTCTGGCATTGTTTCAAGAAGGAGAAATTAATACTCATGAAATCACATCCAGCAAAATAAACATTATCACACGGTCATGCTGCAATACGAAACATCATATTATATCCATGGTTACTTCTTTTTACACCATCAGATTGATCAAATACGGTTTTTTAGGAATTCGCATAAACTCCTGAACAGATGTTGTTGTTCAGTTGCGAAAAAAATGCAGAAGAGTTTAAAGATCGCTCCGTAGAGTTGATATAACGAAACATTTAACCGCTTACGGACAGAATATAAAACTACACGTTATAATTTTATAACCATAAAATGCAAAAGAAAAGAGGTTATGGATTATGTAAACATACACCAAACAATTGCCTAGGCGACAGCAGCAACCTTGATTGAATTTCATATAAATTCGAACCTTCTAACGAGGCGGAGCATAGAAAAGTAACCAGCAGCTTCCTACTCCATGACCAATTACCATGGGGACTTTTCTCGTGCCGAGTGGCCCAACTCGTGTCCCAAACTTCGCACGCGACGGAATGATGTCTATCTTCTCAGCGTAAATTTTATACATGTGAGCAGAAGATTAGTTACGGCGTTTTAGACTATAATGATGCCATACATAGAATTGATGTTTAAAACCCTGCAGAGTACATAAGGTGAAAGTTTTACGATTAATTTTAACGAGGTTGCATTTATGATTCTCTATATCATTCACCTCGGCAACGACCAATTAATTCATGTTCATAATCAAAACATTTTAGCCTAGTTAGTGAGGGCATAAGTAAACAAAGTCAAGTGATTATAAAATGATTATGTCAAATTAAATTCTTTCAATTGAAAATGCCACAAAAGTTTATGCCATTGAACCTGTAGAGTTTTTAAGTTTACGTTTTGCGCCATGTAGTAATTATTATGGAACTTTCCAGTTCTCATGTCAGTAGACGTTTTGGTCGCAGTACGCACTATGATGTTTTGTTCGGAACAGTTTACAATGCGTTACATATTCAAAAACAATATGAAATGCTTACATTTCCATTTAATTGATATCATCCTGACACGTGTGTCGTCCTGCGTGCATTCAAACAACAAGTCAAAAGATATTGCAAAGTGTAAATAAGGTTAGTTCCATGTAAAGAATAGATTGCTGCACCCATTGTCAAGTTAATAGAGGATATTCCATTCATTTTGCACATTATCATTTATCCTTACATCGCTGAGGTTGTACTCAATCTCAAATCAAATTTGGAATTACTTTTATAAAACTTAAAAGCGACGTAGTCGGAATTTTGATTTCAAGTTGTAAGTTTATGAAAGCGGCAAAGAGTATGATGTAAAGAACTCGAATAATGAACATCATATTTTCGGGAGCAAAGAAATCCACGAAGGAACTTGTATTTTTCGTGATTTTCGTATAGAATTCATTAACCTGTGGAAAATATAGTGATTGTTGCATACCACTTATCTTATTTAATTTTTTTGTATGGTTTAACGACCGCATGCATTCAAATTGACGTTTATCAGAATTAACATTTATGTAGGTTCAGCTGATCTCACATATCCTGTCAACGGCTTGTTTGACGTCAACTGAATAGACAACATTTGCCGGTCAATGCTGTAAATATATGTGATTGTGCCAGAGCAAATTGACATATTAAACAAGGGAAACAGATACAATTCTCCTTTTAGTAAGCCTGAAAACTGCCCTCCATCCTTTATGTGATTATTATCGGAATTGTAGGCAACGGTGGACGATAATTTCGTAAAATTGCACATATACGTGAAACCGCTCGTCCTCGTCATATGACGAATTTACGTAATTTATTCTATGGTTAAAAAAATCGCATTAAACGAACTATAGAGCTAAATCTTTGGACTTTGCTACTTCTTTATATCAATAGTTCAGAGATGTTCGAACGGGCTCAAGCTAGTTCGGTATCCGGAGCACAATGACAAATCCATCAATGTATTCATCCTGTTCATTAAAACATCTTCAGTCACATTTCTGTATCGCGACGGTTGCGTCATGAATTCAACGCCAATTCACATCATTGCCACTGGGAAATGGATTAGATCTTAATGAATTTACAGAATTCACAAATGAGGCGGTTCGTTCAGTATTATAAAATGGAATACAAAACACGTGAGTCAAATTATTAGATATGTTACAAATGTCAATTACTTAAATTGTTAGGATAATTGTGCGACATGAATGCGCATTAACATGTAAACTGTTTAAAAAATTAAGATGAAACCCGACGCCTGCCGCTGGAAGTTTCTCAATAGTGACAATTGACAATAGTTTAGGTCGTGTCCAACTACTTTTCTAATTTCCTGTTTATCATAGTTTGTTAGTTGCTTGCGCCCTACCATTTTCAAACATATATACATTGGTCTCTGTCATATTCAGGGACAATAGCGTACTTAATTTTCCATCCAACATCAAGAAAATACAGTAGTGTTAAGTGTACATCTTAATCAAGCTATAAGTCATGAGTAATAAATAAATCAGCCATCATGCCTATTAAATGATTGACTGAATCACACGCCATATCTACCATGTGGACGTGATCGCAAAATAATTTCTTACAAAGGTTAAATAATGGGTCGACCTGTTTGCTTTAATTGAAGTAGAATACTGTATTCTTCATAAGAAAGCAGAATCTACTGATATATATTTAGTAACGTGTAAGCACTTTTGTATTCTCCAATAATGCCTTACAAAATAAAACAATTTAGCAATAAGCTCAATCATGGTTCCATAAGGTATAGTAATTGCTGCTGAAAAATTTCAAGAAGGATATAGGTAGTAAAATAATGTGGTATTGCTCTGTGCACAAACAACGCAATACAAATGCAATCATCATGAGTATATTTTGTTCCACAATGTTGGAGCGGAACGTTGAAAGGACATTTTTTCATGGTTTGTACACTTGTTGATTCTTCTTCTACATTGTGACTACTTTGTACTTTTAAGAACCACATCCAGCAGTAATGATTGTAAAATTATAAATAGCATGTTATGTTAATCACAAGTACTGCGACATTCATGTATCGTTGTAGCAACGTACGCAGATCTGTGACAAATGTTGTGAGTAACTTGATAAACTCTGAATGCTCATAATGTTTTCTTGTTATCTTTTTCAATATTTCATGTGCAGGGATTTACATTTTTACCTCCCAGCTTACATATAGCCCAGGAACCGCCATGGTCTTCCCGAGTCATAAAGCACGGAAAACAGATTCAGAAATTTAAGTTACAATAGTTTAATTTACCACTTCGCAGAACCAAATACATTTTATCGCTTAAGTGTGACGCCATTGAAAAAATATACAAATTATCCCACACCCAACTTGTTCTAAGATGCAATTCATTCGTATGTTCTCTTTGTGTGAATAAAAGTAGTGATAGTTTATGAAGCAGTGTAAGACCTAGCTATTGCTAATTGACTTGTAGGAAGAACTAGGACGGGTGTAAACCCGAAATAAAAAACTACCGGAAGTCTGATGCGAGCAAATTTGAGTACTAAAGCACATATTTCATCTTCCAAGATACTAATCTTGAACTTATCTGTCAATTGATTTTTAACCCATAGCCCACGCACACGTTCCCGGAGCCGCCGCTCCTACAGTTGTCAGAATTGACACATGGTGTAATGACAAAAAATGATCGGAATAAAATTCTCTATAAGATAAGCCAATAAAAGATTTTTGCCATAAGGATGCATGGCGGACCTTACCCCCCACCGTGCCCCTAGGGTTGGTCCCCGGAGGCTCAAAATCAATACCGATCTTTAGAACCACCATATGTACCTCCATGCAAAATTTGAATCAAATCGGTCAACGCGGAGGAAAGTTATAGTGTTTACAGACAAACGGACACACAGACAAACAGATCAATCGCAATAACTACCTATATAAGCATTTCATGCTTCCGGTAGTTAATAAACCGCATACATATTCGTATAGCCCATGCAACCGTTAAATTTTCACACATTCGTAACTTTTGAATTCACTGTTACTGAATAGCCAACATCAAACACCTATCCAGATGAAACTAATGATCCAGGAACAAATTGCAGCATGTATAATTCCCAATCTTCAATTTATTCTGCATGATCGAATAATAGACTAGTTTTCTCATTACCATCTTAACGAAATCTTACATCAAACAACGTTACTAAGGCCCAGTAATAACTAACCCATGTACTGTGTGATACTCTGTTCAAAGCACGACTGAATATTATTATTTAGCGGCTACTTTGGCAAGCCCACACTAAAAACGAATCCAAGTGATCATAAATTAAACATATATAGCGATTCGACTTTCACTCGCTTACCGAATAACTTGGTGACCTAAATACGAGTAACTGGTCCTCCCATACGCGATTTATCGATGGTCGTTTGTATCAAGCATCAATAATAGCTTCCTGAAGGTGGGCCACTGTACTCTTTCAGATATCGAAATTCAATCCACACGTTATGAAAATAAGAGTCAGCGTTTAATTATGCTCACTTAATGATGCGCATGGTGTGGCCGCCAACCAGTGTTGCTTTGCCTTATTGAATTAAAGTCCATATAGTGTCAAACGAAAA